>CM053027.1:534255406-534695508 GCA_028564925.1 Lithobates sylvaticus | reverse complement strand
CAAGCACCGCCTTCAGGATTTCTAAGGGTGCAAATTTTTGATTTCACTCCTCACTACCTATCACCGTTTCGAAGGCCATAAAATGCCAAAATAGCACAAAACCCCCCAAATGACCCCATTTTGGAAAGTAGACACCCCAAGCTATTTGTTGAGAGGCATGGTGAGTATTTTACAGCTCTCATTTGTTTTTGAAAATGAAGAAAGTAAAGAAAAAAACATTTTTTTTTCTTTTTTTCAATTTTCAAAACTTTGTGACAAAAAGCGAGATCTGCAAAATACTCACAATACCTCTCAGCAAATAGCTTGGGGTGTCTACTTTCCAAAATGGGGTCATTTTGGGGGGTTTTATGCCATCTGGGCATTCCATGGCCTCCGAAACTGTGATTGGCAGTGAGAAGTGAAATAAAAAAAATTACACCCTTAGAAAGCCTGAAGGCGGTGATTGGTTTTTGGGGTTCCGTACGCAGCTAGGCTCCCAAAAAGTCCCACACATGTGGTATCCCCGTACTCAGGAGAAGCAACAGAATGTATTTTGGGGTGTATTTCCACATATGCCCACGACATGTTTGAGCAATATATCATTTAGTGACAACTTTTTGTAAAAAAAATATATATATATTTTTTTTTCATTATTCAATCTCTTGGGACAAAAAAAAAAAATATTTAATGGGCTCAACATTGCTCTCATCAAATAGCTTGGGGTGTCTACTTTCCAAAATGGGGTCATTTGGGGGGGGGGGTTTGAACTGTCCTGGCATTTTATGCACAACATTTAGAAGCTTATGTCACACATCACCCACTCTTCTAACCACTTGAAGACAAAGCCCTTTCTGACACTTTTTGTTTACATGAAAACATATTTTTTTTTGCAAGAAAATTACGTTGAACCCCCCAAACACTATATATAATGTTAAAGCAAAGGCCCTACAGATTAAAATGGTGGGTGTTGCATTTTTTTTTTTCCACACAGTATTTGCGCAGCGATTTTTCAAACGCATTTTTTGTGGAAAAAATACACTTTTTTTATTTTAATGCACTAAAACACACTATATTGCTCAAATTTTTGATGAAATAAAAAATATGATCTTAGGCCGAGTACATGGATACCAAACACGACATGCTTTAAAATTGCGCACAAACACGCAGTGGCGACAAACTACATACATTTTTAAAAGCCTTTAAAAGCCTTTACATGATACCACATTAGATTCACGGAGGAGGTCTACTGCTAAAATTACTGCCCTCGATCTGACCTTCGCGGTGATACCTCACATGCATGGTGCAATTGCTGTTTACATATGACGCCAGACCAACGCTTGTGTACGCCTTTGCGCAAGAGAAGGGGGGGCAGGGGTGCTTTTTTTTTTTTTTTTGTTTTGTTTTTTATTTATTTAGCTTTTTTATTTTATTTTTAAACTGTTCCTTCCATTTTTTTTCTTTGTTATGATTTTTATTGTTATCTCAGGGAATGTAAATATCCCCTATGATAGCAATAGGCAGTGACAGGTACTCTTTTTTTGAAAAAATTGGGGTCTATTAGACCCTAGATCTTTCCTCTGCCCTCAAAGCATCTGACCACACCAAGATTGGTGTGATAAAATGCTTTCCCAATTTCCCAATGGCGCGGTTTATATCCGGGAGGGGGGACATTCCCTCCCACTGCTTGTAAAAGCAGTCTAGAGGCTAATTACCCGCTAGAATTGCTTTTACATGAAAGCCGATCACTGGCTGAAAAGAATGATACCAAGATGATACCTAAACCTGCAGGCATCATTCTGGTATAACCATTCAAAGTCCAGCAACATACTGGACATATATTGTAATCTTTTTTTTTTCATGCAGCCTCTTGGCTGAACGAAAAAAAGAGATTGATTGGTGGGTGTGCCCACCATTAGAATACCTCCCTTCATCCACCCACTTCTAATGATGGGCATACATGCACCATTTATATATGCCGATGCATGGGGGCATCCTCCCGCAAAAGTTATGCCGTGTACACACGGTCGGAATTTCGACCGTATGTACGTGGCATTAGGAGCCAATCGCTCCTCCCCCCCCCCCCTGCTGCCCCCATGCTTCGGCATATATGCTCTTTTTTTTAACTGTGGTGGTGAAATCACCTCCTACAGCGTTGGAGTCGCGGCTTTATGTATCGTGGGAGCAAACGCTGTTGCTGTCAAGATAAATAAATCCGCGTTGCAACTGAATGGCGCACCTGAAAACAAAAAAATGCTTAACACTAAAACACAGTAAACAAAATTACATACCTGAAAAGCAAGCATGATAAAACATAATAAAACATAATAAAACATAATAAAACATTGCAGAATAGAATGGAGTAAAAAAAGAGCAACAATAGAGAGAGAGAGAGAGAACAATAAAACGACAACTATTTTATTTTTTTGAGATTCACAGGTAAAAAAGCTCCTGACTGAAGCGACTGAATCAAAACGCTACCACAAAAAAAATGTTAGCGATCGCAGGGATCAGGCCTGACTCTGCAAACGCTGCAGTTATGTGTGCTTAGTGTTTTGTAAGTGACAGTGATCGATCGATACTGCAGTTGGGTGGGCTGGGCTGGGCGGAGGGGGAAAACGCAGGTGCTAGCAGGTATCTGGGCTGATCCCGCTAACAATGCGTTTTTTTTGGAACCCTAAACTGCTGGGACGCTAGTATAGATCTGATCAGATCAGATATTGATCTGTTCAGATACTGTGCCACTAAGGGAGGTGTATGCTTTGCGCGTGGGTGTTTGCGGTACTGGCACTAACCTGGGGCGACGCAGACCTTATTAGACCCTAAAACCTAATTGATATCACCCGCCGGGCGATCAGGGGGTTAAACCGTTATTGGGTAATAAATGGCGGGTGCCCTGACAGTATAAAAAACAAGCTAACTAACCAGCGTCCCCCGTAACAGTAATACAAAAAAAAAACTGGTTACCTAGCGACACTAATGCAGCGATCAGAAAAACGATCGCTTAGTGACACTGGCAAAAGGGGGTGAAAGGGTTAACTAGGGGCAATCAGGGGGTTATAACCTTTATTAGGTAATATATGGGGGTACCTAAAGCTATATAAAAACCTGACGGGGAACCTAAATAACTAACTGGCTGACCAGCGTCACCAGTGACATTTATACAGTGATCACTGGTGAAAGGGTTAACTCTAGGGGCAATCAGGGGGTTAAAACCTTTATTTAGGTTGTAATATGGGGGTACCTGACCTATAAACCTATTTATGAACCTATATAAACATGGCGGTAAAAAAAAAAAAAAACTGGTTACCTAGCGACACTAATGCAGCGATCAGAAAAACGATCGCTTAGTGACACTGGCAAAAGGGGGTGAAAGGGTTAACTAGGGGCAATCAGGGGGTTAAAACCTTTATTAGGTAATATATGGGGGTACCTGACGCTATATAAAAACCTGACGGGGAACCTAAATAACGAAATAACTAACTGGCTAACCAGCGTCACCAGTGACAGTTATACAGTGATCACTGGTGAAAGGGTTAACTCTAGGGGCAATCAGGGGGTTAAAACCTTTATTTAGGTTGTAATATGGGGGTACCTGACCTATAAACCTATTTATGAACCTATATAAACATGGCGGTTAAAAAAAAAAAAAAATGGTTACCTAGCGACACTAATGCAGCGATCAGAAAACCGATCGCTTAGTGACACTGGCAAAAGGGGGTGAAGGGGTTAACTAGGGGCAATCAGGGGGTTAAACCTTTATTAGGGGGGGGTAGGGGGCTACCTTGGACCTAAAACTAACTGCCCTGACAGTTATTACAGTCACACTGACACTAAATGCAGTGATCAGTAAATAAATGATCACTGCAATTAGTGACACTGTGACTGGGGGGGGAGGGGGTGATCTGGGGGGTGATCAGGGGGTGACAGGGGGGTGGAATATGTGCCTAACTGTACTGGTGTCAGTGTACTGTTGTGCACTAACCTTTACATGTTCACAGCTCGGCGTCTCCGGTCACATAGACCGGCGCACCGAGCGTGACATCACTTCCGCCTTCCTGTCTATACAATAGACAGGAAGGGGAAGCTTTTCATTGGCCAGGAGCGATCGCGATGGGGTGGCCAGAAACCACTGGCCGTCCCCTCGTCCCGGATCGCTCCTGACACGATCCCGACCGTCCCCGCCGGCGGAGGGGGGTCCGATCGGACCCCCCAACCGCCTGAAGAATGGCACGTACAGGTACGTGATTCTGCCTGTACGTGCCATTCTGCTGACGTATATCTACATGGGGCGTCGGGAAGTGGTTAACAAGCTGATGGACAATTATGCACAGGTAGCATCAATATGGTTTCAATAGGGTCACTAAATTTAAATATACACATTCAAATTTCATTGAGGAAATGTGACATTGAATAAACAGTTGGAGACCATATAAAAGCAATTTAGTCATAGAAACAGCTTGTTTACAGTTGCCCTACATGTTACGCGTCATGTAACGCTTCTTCAGGAGCTTTCTATATTTTTTCTAAAAATAAAAAGAGAAAAGACAAACATACAATAAGTAAAATTTATGTAGTTTGGTATTATTACATGCGACATGAACTCAAAAGGAGTCAGAGGTAGGAAGCTGCCACCCACCACCATAATGGAAAGAAAGGTAAAAAAAAAAAGGGGGACAGTGAAAAGGAGGAAAAGAAGAAAGGAAGGAAAAGAGTTGGTGAAGTGTGGATTGAAAGAGAAAACAGAGGGAGAAAAGAATATGTGAAATGAAGTAAGAGGGTGTACATGACGCGTAACATGTAGGGCAACTGTAAACAAGCTGTTTCTATGACTAAATTGCTTTTATATGGTCTCCAACTGTTTATTCAATGTCACATTTCCTCAATGAAATTTGAATGTGTATATTTAAATTTAGTGACCCTATTGAAACCATATTGATGCTACCTGTGCATAATTGTCCATCAGCTTGTTAAACACTTCTATATTAATTTAGATCTTTTTCTTAAAAAAATGTTTAAAGTTTTTGAATAAACTGTGTATCTATGCTTTTAATAAAACTATTATTTAAATTTTATGCCTAAAAAGTCCATCATCTTTCAACACCAATTAGTTGATTTTTACCATTAAGATCAGGCCTTTAAAAAGATATTCCATCAAGATTGGCGATTGTAAAAGGAAAAACCTGCATTTGTGGATTATGCACACCAACGTGCTAATACAAACAACAATTATATCCAACGTTAGGATTACTTTTACTCATGGGGGAACTGATTTGCAGCCTTCAGGGCATATAACCTGTATTAATGTAGGTTAACTAATATGGTTTTTATCCTGAAGTCCTCTAAAAAAATAACTACACTAAAGGTAACAGGATCAAGGACAGGTGGTTATAAGACTGGCAGGGGTGGCTGGGAGCAGGGGAGAAACCTACAATATATGTAGCGGCACCAAAGGGGTAATAATGAAGGTGCAGGTAAACTTTAAGACACTTCAATACACTGCTACCATTGGCAAAATAGCCCTTGTAGTTCAACACCTGTACATACACTGTGGCTGCCTATAACAAACTATTAGAACTTTAGTAAATTGAACTTTGAGGATTGAGAAAACACAGAAATTTTTTATTCCTTCCTTACAACCCTCACAGTGTAAAGACGCATTAGCAAAGCGCCTGTGGTTTAAGATTATACCAAGAATAATAAAATTTTATAGTATTAACCTAAAACTTGTTCTGATGAAAACAAATATTATGGGGAAAAATAATTCAAAATGGAAATAGAGCGGTAATTTAATCTCTAAATCCTATTTTCAGTCTTTACAAAGTTAAACCAATTTTTAGGTAAAGATCACTATTAAAACATTTTCTTTACTTTAAATATTTTACAGCCATTTTACTTTTAAGACTTTCCTTTGAAATACAGAAATGTAGCCCTGGATGGCAAAAATGGCTTTAAAAGACAAACAATTTAGGGTGGCCATACAGAATATCTGTTGGAATAGAGTACCAAGTTCGTTTTGACTATTCAACTGACGTACAGATAAAAAAATACACATGCAATGAACGCCTTTGTCTACCTTTCTATACAATGAAGTCTCTATATGCTGTAATGAGCTTCCAACATTCACCAGCAACCTTTGAATCTGCTGCACCACTTTCTTTTATGTGGCTGCATTGGAAACACTTGCAGACACAATAAAGTAAAGAACTAAAATTTGCAAACTGTAATTTTACAGAACTGTCCTACAGGATATAATTTGTCACATTAGCTCATGAATGGTTTAAATACCACTTAGCCATTTCTTGGCTTAAGCAAGAATATTCATCCTTAAAATGTACCTGTGCCCTAATGATGGACATTGAAGTATGTACATATTATTAACAATCCATATAGGAGCTTATAATAGCACAGGCTTAATTAAGTTTCCACCTTTGTTTCAATTTGTTGGAATATGATTCTTTAGCTTGAAAGTTAGGGTTCAGTGGACACCTGAAATCTGACTAACGCTTTCTGGCAGGCAATTGCATGACCTCATGTACTCACCCAGCTTCTAAAAGTAGATAGCCATGGTAAGTGATATAGCCCCTTAGTAAAAAATGATTTCAGACTTCAGATGACCTCTGTTCACTGCCTAAAACACTGAAGGTGCACTTTAAACTAAGCGCTTTAAAGTAAAAGCATTAAAGGCATCACCTGCAGCAGGAGTTTTCATTTTTGCTTGTGCTACTAAGACACTTGCATTCCCAAAGGGGTGTAGATGTAGCATTTTTTTTTATTACAGTACAGTACTAAGGCTTTTCAAGGGGTAGTAAAAAAGAAGATTATCCCACTTTGGTTTGGGAAAAGCCATAATGAGGCTTACAAATATCCTTAGAACAGAGTTTGATTCTGATATAAATGTTTCTAAAAGCCATTTGGGGCATATTGATCACTTACAGGAGGCTATTTTGGGCATGCCAAAACTAGAGTTTTGATGAACCATCCTCTCCTAATCTGATGTTTGCCTTTAGGGCATTATGAGAAGATGACAAAAAGACAGTCTGGTAGGTACTTAACCACTTCAATACAGGGCACTTTCCCCCTTTCCTGCCCAAGACAGTTTTCAGCTTTTAGCACTGTCACACTCCCTCAAACGTCACTTCCGGTCAGGAGAGTGGAAGGCACGCTATGTGCTGAACAGTAACCACGTCTCCACACAAGCTGGGCCGATGGTCTTACAGTAATGCCAGTTCTGTTATACTGACAGTTTTTAATTATTTTGTAAGTTGTTTTTAAATAAACCAGAGGATATTATTCTATGAGGAGTTTTCGCTTACCAAACACTGCCCGCTGTACATTGTTTATCCCTGGAGCCCCGGAGCCAGCATTGGAGGACATCCACTATAGAGGAGACATCGGAGGACACCAGAGGATACCATATTGGGCTTGGTCCCCATTAAATGACCTACAGGCATGGTAGACTCTTTTTGCTATAAGGCAGAGGAGTCCAACTCATCTGGTGAGTGTGGATCTTTACACTACACCTGGGAGGTGGATGCATTGACACTGAGGGGAAACTGAGCACTACAGCACCTTTTGCACCAAGCAAAGACTCTGTTTTGCACAATTATCACTATATGGACTTTAAATGTTGTCACTTTATTATATTGATGTATCATTATTTTAATTTACATTTGTATTTGGTTCACTTAGCGAATGTATGCAATGTACTATTGATATTGTTATACAGTCACATGCAGGGCCGCTGATAGGCCAGTACAACTAGCCCTGTTGTACCGGGCCTGGCATCCAGGGGGGGCCCGAGCAGCCTCACAGACCGTCAGCGCAGAATAAAAAAAACGGGCTTTCTAAATTACACCCTGGCTAAGCCGCTCCTACTGGCTTAGGTTGGTGTATTATTGTTATTTTCTTGGCCCCTCTCTGATGATATGTGCTAGTGGAAGTGAGGGACTTTTTTCTCATTTCCAGGCGCCACGCTACATGTCCCAGGCCACCTGCTGCGGCTGCCCATTTCCTTCCCTGGCGGAGAGATCTTCCTTCCACTCAGGAGTAGTAGAGCACCTGCTGCCTGTTTGTTATTATAATTCTGATGATCATAACCTGTCTGGGTTGCTGTCTGTTATAAAGGTTTCTTTCACACAGAGTGGAATCCGCGTGTTCAGTGGGGGATCTGTCCGCTGATCCGATTTACATGCGATTATTTTTTTAAGGTGGGCCCGGGGAGGGACCAGGGGCGGGGTTGAGGGTGGAGCTGAAGGGGGCCCTGTCAGGTAGGCTGTATGGGCCCCCATGATTTCTATCAGCAGCCCTGGTTACATGTCACATCTATCATCCAAGGTTATAGATATTAACAGGATTTCCCCAATTCCCCCGTGAAGACTGAGGAGAAGAATAAATTCAATACCTTCGCCATCTCCTCATCCTTTGTAACAAAATGTCCTTCCTCATTCTTTATTGCTAATGCCCTTATTTAATATGCTCTTAAAGCGAACCCATCTCTCCTTCGTTTTCTTTGTTCCTGAGATTTTATCCCAATGTATATCTTCTAGCAAGGTTCGTAGTTTAGGGAAGTTGGCTCTTTTAAAATTCAGTGCCTTTATATTTGCCTTATTTTTCCTATTTGTGTGATTTATACTGAAGCCAATTGAACTGTGATCACTGTTTCCTAAATTTCCCCCGTATTTCCACATCCGTGATCAGGTCTGTATTGTTGGTAATCAGTAGATCTAGTAATGCTTTATTTCTAGTTGGTGCGTCTACCATCTGACCCATGAAATTGTCTTGCAAGACATTTAGGAACTGGCGAGCCTTAGACGAATGCATGGTTCCCAGTCTATGTCTGGATAATTAAAATCCCCCATTATGATAACACTTCCCATCCTTGCTTCTAATCCAAATTGTGATAGGAGGTCCGCCTCCCCCTCCTCCCACAGGTTAGGTTATTTACACAATGAGTATCCCTTTCTGTCTGTTCCAGGTATGCCAAGATTACTGATGACAGCGTGACTAATTATGAATTTGAATGCAAAAAAAAAAAAATTAATTGTGAATGTATATAAGAAAACAAACTTAACATTCCTTTTCTGCATGTGGATTAGAGCTTCTTCATTACCACCAACTATCACTATAATAGTTTGTTTGATAACAGAGAAATGCACACACTAACTGCAAGGTGTCCAAATTAGAAAACAAAACGATGTGAACCTTTATGTAAAATAATGATAAATGTAAAGTAAGTAAAAGTTAACTTATACATTTAGTCATAGTAGCAAATTTGGCCCTTGAATGGGATTATGATTTTAGTTTTCAAGCATCTGTAGTGATTCTGCAGAAGTCTTAAGAGAAAGTTACAAACAGCCACAGTGACAACACTTATCACAGAATCTACTAAGCTCAGTTGCAAATTGACAGCAAACAAAAATGTGTGAGCTTATATTCAGTTCATTAAAATTTTCAATGATATTGTACCTGGACAATACATAGTTTGTATTTAGCAGCTAACCTTAAAAATACATTTTGTAAAATAATAAAATAATAATGTTATTTTGTTATTCAGTAAGCTGCACGAGTAGGATTGGTCAACTTCATCATGTGCATTACATTATTCTCAGGTTATATCTAAAGCAGCCAATCAGCTTACAGTATAACATTTCAGAGTCAACATGATGTCCTGTGACAGTAAATGACAATGTGTCAACTTAAAACTCACTTTAAAGGTGAAGTATAGCCAAAGCTATTTTAGCTGTACTTCTCCTAAGGTTGACAGGAGTGCAGTTCATTCTGCAATCTGCAGGTTGAAGACCAAGAACTAAGTGATCAGTGGTCTTTGATCACTCAGTTCTTGGTCTTAGAGGTGGTTCGGGACAGCTGCAGCTGGGATTGGTGCTGCAGCCATTTAGGTGAGTATGACTGTTTTAAGCCATACCTCACTTTTAAAATGATGCTGAAAGAATCCAGGATGCAACATATACAATGGAGTTGATTAACTAAAAGCAGATAAACTGTGCATTTTGCAAGTGCAGTTGCACCCTTTAAGTGTAGTTGCATTCATTTTCCTTAGCAAAAGTATATGTGGTAAAGCAGGGGTGTCCAATCTTTTTACTTTATTGGGCCATGTTGGAAGAAGAGGAATTGTCTTGGGCCAAACATAAAATACACAAAAAATTAGGATAGCGGATGAGCAGAAAAAGTAAGGCAGATCACAAGTTAACGATCATTGATATAGATAATGTACCTAAAACTTCATTTTTTGTAATATTTTTTTTATTATAAAAGTGAAAGAGGGCAACATAAAACTAGTGTGATATCTGTCAATTGCTTTGAGAAATGAACGCATCGATATCTGGTTGAATGGATATAGTAGCAATTCTCAAAGAATTCTCAAGGTGCTCATCAGATATTTTGGTTCTAATTTTGTCCTTTGTGTGCTTCATTATAGAAAATAGTTGCTCACAAGTTTAGGTGATGCTGAAAACGTATGACCTGAATAAGGCATGACTGTGAAGAGTGGGATATTTTTCTTTGGGAAGATAAAACCTATAAAAGTCCAGTAAGGAGACACTGTCAAATGTTTCTTCTGCCGCATGTGTTTGCAAAGTGTAAATGCATAGAATTAAAAAAAAAAAAACTACATTTTTAAGTAACTTCGTGATTTTGTGTTGGGCCGCATTCATAGCCATCTTGGGCCACATGTGGCCTGTCGGCCGCAGGTTGGATACCCCTCTTGAATAAAGATACACTTTGCAAAGAATACCCAATCAGATGCAAGGAAAAAAAAAAAAAAAATATTGTTGCTTGCACATGATTGGATGATGAAAATCAGCAGAGCTATTTACATTTAGCTACATTTAGCTCTGGAGAAAACAAGTTCAGCTGCACCTGCAGAGTGTACAGTCTATTTGCCTTTAGTAAATCAAACCTATTGTATTCTATGTATATTTCGTCGTTACTGGGAGCAATTCCATTAGTACAATAATTCCTTCACCTTCCTTCTGAATTTTAACTAGCATATGATTTGAAACATACAAATTTGGTTTTGTTTTCTTTAAAATGCTACAGTTCAATATGCATTAAAATTAATAGGATTCTCTAAAATCAAATTTAGAAGGAAAGAAATCACACTGAAAAACACAAGCTGCAGCCAAATACTCATAAGTCTAGAGATCCAGAATCCTTAATCTCATAAAAATAAAATATCTCCACAATATTTGCAATCTAATGTGATTTTTCCAGGGAAAGCCATTGAGATATATTGCCCTAAGGATTCTGGAATGTGATAAAGACTTGTGAAGGGGTGCTCATAAAAGATTGAGACGTTATTGCAGTTTTGTATGTACAATTTGTTATACCTGAAATACAACACTATATATGTGATAGTTTACATAAAACTGCAAGTGTTATGAAGGCATATTATATTTTAGCTAACAATCCTTAAAAAGGAACTTTACTCCTTTCTTTTTTTATTTTTTAATCCCTCTTACATATCCAGCAGAATCGCCCTTGATGCACATACTCACTTGCTCTTCTTGGCTATGGGAATGTGGGGTTGAATTACTAAAACTGGAGAGTGCAAAATCTGATGGAGCTGTACATGGTCGTCAATCAGCTTCTAACTTCTGCTTGTTCAAATAGGCTTTGACGGAAAAAAAAACGGAAGCTGGTTTCTACGGGGAGCTGCACCAGATTTTGCACTCTCCAGTTTTAGTAAATCAACCCCTGTGTCTTAGCTCCACCCACTGCTCGCTGTTTGTCCCACTCCCACAACATCTAGAGATATGTGATGCATCCCAGGAACCTGCAAGGGCAGGACAGATCATTCTCGCTTAGGCAAGAATGGCGTTGCAGATGGAGGGAGAGTTGGGGTCAGGGGATTAGTTAAAAAATCATGTAAACAGCAAATAAAAAAAAAAGAGGTTATGAGACTGTAAGTACAGGAGTGCTTAGGAAAGTGCATTGCTATTTTTCAGAAGTAATACCAGACAAAAGGTAAATCTTTATGAGTTTAGGTAAACTAAAGGTAAATACATTTTATTTTTAAAGTTTACTGTATACCTAATGTTTTTAATAATTCTACAAAATCTATATTTTACGCATAAGCAATTCATACAGGATGCCCCCATGACACTTCGTTTTCTAGTAAATGAAAAGGGAAAAAAAAATCCCTTTTTTTGCTGGTTTATTGCCTCTAGCTATAACATAAGTCCACATCTGCTAGCAAAGAAAGAGGAGAATGTCATACAATTGGTAAATATGAAATATTATTAAGCAATTTTTTATTTTATTTTTTTCATTAAAGTTGTATTTGTTAGTCCTGAGAATAATAGATGTATACAATATGTAAAAAAAAAAAACACTATACATTCCCTTTAATTTGAGTTTTATATACATTTCCCAGCATTTCTTTCAGCCAAATAAAACAGAACATCCTCCTGTGTTGCTGAAAGCAACCACAGCCTTTTTATTATCAGCCGCTAATTTCTGTACAATCACTTAACCTAGAAGTACATCTCTCTCAACATAAAATGCTCACTGATGACAGCAGTGGAACGATACAGGGGTCTGTAGTGGATTTGCGAAAAAAGCTACAGTGGAGAAGAAGTACAGAAGTCTGCAGTGGAATGGTGCAGGAGTCTACAGTGGAGTATAGCAAGGGTCTGCACTATAGTGGTGCAGGAATTTGCAATGGAGTTGTACAGGGGTCTGTATTGGAGTAGTGCAAGAGTCTGCAATAGAGAATGTGCAGGAATCTGCATTGGAGTGGCGCAAGGGTCTGCAATAGAGTTGTGCAGGAATCTGCATTGGAGTGGTGCAAGGGTCTGCAATAGAGTTGTGCAGGAATCTGCATTGGAGTGGTGCAAGGGTCTGCAATAGAGTTGTGCAGGAATCTGCAATGGAGTGGTACGGGGTCTACAGTGGAGTGTTGTAGGGGTCTGCAGTAAAGTGGTGTAGGGGTCTGCAGTGGAGTGGTGTAGGGGTCTGCAGTAAAGTGGTGTAGGGGTCTGCAGTGGAGTGGTGTAGGGGTCTGCAGTAAAGTGGTCTGCAGTAAAGTGGTGTAGGGGTCTGCAGTGGAGTGGTGTAGGGGTCTGCAGTAAAGTGGTGTAGGGGTCTGCAGTGGAGTGGTGTAGGGGTCTGCAGTAAAGTGGTGTAGGGGTCTGCAGTGGAGTGGTGTAGGGGTCTACAGTGGAGTGGAGTAGGAGTCTGTGGTGGAGTGGTACAGGAGTCTACAATGGAGTAGCGCAAGGGTCTGCATTAAAGTAATGCAGGGATCTACAGTAGAGTAGTTCAGGGGTATATAGCAGAGGAGTCCAGGGGTCTGATTTTTTTTTTTTAATAAACAGGAATGTGCATATTTAAGCTGCAGATAGACTTTGCAGGTCGGCAATTCCTAACTCCGCCTGTGAGAATAACAGGTTTAGGACTAGGTGTCCTGCTAACACCAGCAACAAGAGAATTTCCACAGTATATCCATATAAGCATCTGCTGACAATATGAAGTGTTTCTGAAATATATAAATCATGAGAAGGTAGGCTGTATCCTATGCACGTATTGCCTTAAATTTCCCCTTCTGGAATGTGCCATTAAAACACAAAAGTAGTACTGCCCCAAAACCCACTTGTCTGTAGCTATAAATTACTTATTTTCTCCTGCAGTCTTACAATGTTCTCTTCAAAGCACCTTTATTTTTGTACAGTTTTAAATAAGGAAATGAGTTATATGACTGCTTGTCCAGCTCTGGAAACCAAATGTATATCTATGCTGACTATATGTCAGCAATAAAAGAAGTATGGCATGTTATCAAGAAATCATCAAGCGATGTATGAAATACTGTACACTTGGCAGGTGAAATAACAGTAACAAAGCTGTGACTATGTTTAATAGATGAAAAAAAACAAAAAACTAATTAATAGATAATGATGTAAAGTAACGTTATAGCAGGACTCAATCTAGTAATAACCTCAGCCTGTCACTGTGAGACTTGTAGACTGAGCTGCACAAAATTCATTTTTCTCTGCTGTCAATGTTATGTGCTTCTGAAGGGCATATCTTTAATTAACTTTTGTACAAAATTTTACATTTACAGTAACAAGAAGGGCTTACAGTATGTTTGGTTTGTAATCCATCCAAACTGTCCTTGGTTATGTGCCGTGCTGTCACCTTCCAATATCGGTGCTTCCTGTTATACGCCAATCTAACCTGACATACAGTATTTGCTTAAAAATATAATGTAGAACAATAAAAGTTATTTTTTATACGCTGGCAGAACTGCTGCTAATAGGTCTGCTAGGCTGTGGATGCTAGGGTATGGTCAGCCCTGCATTCAAAGTGGGGAATCAGAGACATCAACAATCGCTTGTGCAACTTATAACAATTTGTACAAAACCAGGGAATGATTACCATGGACCAGTACCTAGGACAGAAGGATTAGATTGGACAGTACAAACTGTGACTAAACTCAACAACATATTTGCAGGGCTTAGGGGGTTCAGGAGGTGTATAGGAAAATTTGAGATACATCAAACCATGGTTTATTATTATGCATGTTGGTCTATACTTTCTTTTACCATGCCTTTCAGTGGGCCTCCTGATTTAGCGTGGTTGTCGTGCATTTTTGGGCTCTTATTATTATACAGGATTTATATAGCGCCAACAGTTTACGCAGCGCTTTACAATATAAAAGGGAGACAATACAGTTATAATACAATAAATACAAGAGGATTAAGAGGGCCCTGCTCAGAAGATCTTACAATCTAATAGGGTGGGGCAGGTGCCTAGCCAAAACTGACAAATAGCTTTATTCAAATTTGGTAAGTTTGGGCTACAATGAATAGATTTTGGGTGAAATACATGCACTTTTGTCTGTATGTACAGTATGTCTCTAAGCAAACATTGGTTATTTTGTAACTTATGCTCATAATATACACTATATTGCCAAAAGTATTGCGACACCTGACTTTACACGCACATGAACTTTAATGGCATCCCAGTCTTAGCTTGTAGGGTCCAATACCGAGTTGGCCCACCCTTTGCAGCTATAACAGCTTTAATTCTTCTGGGAAGGCTGTCCACAAGTTATAGGGGTGTGTCTATGGGAATATTTAACCATTATTCCAGAAGCACATTTTTAAAGTCAGGCGTACCTACCAAGACTGGGATGCCATAAAAGTTCATGTGCGTGTAAAGGCAGGCATCCCAATACTTTTGGTAATATAGTTTTTTTTGTGTATATATATATATATATATATATATATATATATATATATGCACAGGGCTTAAGTCTCAGACAAAGGAAGATTTTTTGGGGATTTGCAGTGAAGCTAAACACCTGTGCAGATGCAGCCTAAGGAGACAGATATTACATTTTAGTTTTTTGGGTTTAGATACACTTTAAAAACACTGACCTATATGAGCAATTAGAACACCTTCAAATATGTTTCAGCTTGATGTTTCTCTTATTATTAATCTCAATATAAAAGATAGTTTAGAAGCAGCTACTAGAATGCTGCTAATGATTGTCCTAGGGCTTTTTACAATGTCACTGTGGGGGAGACACAGCTACTGTGCATAGTAACCAATCAGCATCTAACTTCAACTTGTTCAGTTAAGCTTTAACAATAAAACTTAGAAGCTGGTTGGCTACTATGAACATCTTCACCCAATTCTATGTGCACCAGTTTTAGTAAATCTCTCCCAGTGTCTTAACTGGAGGTGTAACATTTATGCCACTCTTGGGGGTAAAAACTTTACCTCAGTTTTCATTACATTCCTTAGTACTGCCCCCAAGATAAACTTAAATTTAAGCAAATGGCTACAGCAGTAAAAATGGCAGCTGAAGTTAAAAATGGCTGCCAATCCTTTAAGTAACATAAGGAGAGAGGCAGAGTCCCAACCAAAGCCGTTACCACTTGCACTGTATCATGTTCTGAGAGTAATTTTCAAATAATACTTTGACTAAAGTAACGATTACCAGACGTGACATGGCATAATTGTATATGTTTATTGCAGCTCTTGCATTGCCTGCCAAGTGTGACTACATCTGGAACAGTTACTGGTTGGAATGAATGCAGTGATCTAGATATTTGGCCTCCCACATGAGACACCTTTAATCCTTGATCAAAATATGAATCCTCAAAACCACAGTTAAAAAGAAAATCAAACATAACAGGGATCGATTATGCGGCATAAATTAAAAAGACGTTAACTCGTCTTCTGTTTTATAACAAGACTTTAGAACAAAGACAATTATGTAAAGTTGGACAAAGCCAATGACTACGAAAGACGACGGAGTTCTTCTGGGCAGAAAGTGATTCAGCGTCACCATAAACATCTGTTATAGACGTGTCTGGATTGTATTTTCAGCAAGGAAAAAAAAATTGTGATTTGTCTAATACAAAATTTACTTAAAAAAAGAAAAGTGACTCCTTTTATTAAATTACATTTCAAGCCAGTCCCTGGAGGTAGCTACTTTTCAAGGTGAATTTTCCGTGCAGGTTTTCAATTTGTATGTCTAAGCCTCTCATAAAAAGTGAAGGGAGAGTGGCATGGCCGACACAAATGGATGCCACCTGCTTCTGTATGATGTGCCTCTATTTCATTGTCATGCTGAGTTCTTTGATTACATTAATCCTCAGCACTAGGTGTTTTTCCCATTAATAAAAGCAGCATCTTATAAAAGAAGTAATAAAATGGGGAATAAGTGGAGGAAACCAGAACTAAAACATGTTTTCCATCAAATATATTGATGCACTTACATTTCAGGAACAAGGTATTGTAGAGGAATGATGTCTTTATTAAACCCCCTCCTACGTAGGGCTTAGCTGTCAGATCCAGGTCCTAATTCAGAAAACATACGACAGATTCAATCTGGGGGAGTGTTGCAGTGTTGCTGGATACTTAATTTATAGGGTAGGTTACAGGCAAGTCAGTTTTAAAGCTGAACTCTGCTAGAAAAAAAAAATATTTCCTGTTTTGGGGGAATAAGGGAAGGTTCAGTAGCATGGCGAGTCTGTACATTTTTCTAGGACCTTAGTAGAGACATCTGACAACATCCGTGGCAAGGCTCTAATAGACTGAGTCCAGCATTTCATGAGAGCTTTTGGTCTTATTAAAAAATGTCTTGTTATAGAATAACATAAATTAAATAAAAGAGAAAATTATTATAAACACTGAAGTCCTAATGTTATCTGCAAAAGAGCAGTGGGGGCTAGGAACTGCAATGTCAGCATCCCTAGGCATACGAGATGGTATTTCAATTTTCTCTACACATGGTTTCTGACGATGGCCTACATTAGCAATTTCTGCAGGCTGAAAGATGTCTTCATTATTTTTTAAGTGAGAACTCACTGAAAATTCATCACTAGTGTTAAAAGCAGAACCTTATAAGTAAAGATATACCAATATTGGGAATTTCCCTGTCAATACAAAGAAATGGTCACATGCTTTATATCTGGAAAGCACCAGGTCACTGATTATGAGCGAGTCAGGGGCAGTGGTAAGGTGAGTATTACTGGTGGGGGCACTTTTTAAAACAGTCCCCTTGCCCCGAATAAGCAGTATAACACTGTCTCTTAAGGAGTCTCAAAGTTTTGTAATTAAGTATTTTAAAGTACTAGATTATTTACATATTCTACACAGGCAGTAAATGAGCATTTAAAAAAGTGATCACTGACCTCTGTAGCTGCAGGCTCTAATTTATCCCCCAAGTTTACAGCAGAAACACTTTCACTTCCATTTCAATAAGTGCACATATTCTGCTCCCCCTGCCAAGCAGTCGTTTGGCAAATTGCCAGCCTTTTATTCTCTGATGTGATTAAATACAGAGTCAGTGGCGTATTTAGGTTTTGCGCTGCCCTAGGCCTGACTAAACTTGATCACCCCCAAATTTAAATGTGACCCACCTCTTAGTGTCAAGGCCACAGCCCTTCCTGTTTAAGACCCGCCCTAAAATTTTCCAGTGGGGTCACTAGTTCTGAGGGCCTGGGGGGGGGGGGGGGGGGGGGGGATTTCCTTAATTTGCATAGATTTCCTCTCACTTCCTGTTCGGCTATGGGGCAGGAAATTAAGGTAAATCTCCGTAATGGGAAAGGGATGGTGAAAAATAAACTGACAGGGGCTATAACCCTCCCTTACTCTATCCAAAATGAAAATAAAAAGTGTTGCCTATAGTTCTACTTTAAGCACTCATTAGCTAAATTTATGGCAAGGACTAAGTGGATATAACCATGCCAGTGGTGCAGCAGAAAACATATAGCACAGCGATGAAGATATGCGGTCCAGGCATTGAGCAAAGGAAGGATTGGGGGCAGGAGCACCTAAATTCATCTGTTTATTTTCCTTGTCAGCAATCAACAGTACTACTACCTACCTGCTCAGGTATAGGTGACCATGTCAGTGTCCCTTGTGTCTGTACCATCCCTAGATTAAAAGCCCTTTGGCAGCTAGGCAAGTGCCGTGCAAGTTTCACCTAAATAGCGTAGCTTTCCTCCTACGCTGGGTACTCCATACTATATAATCTAGTCAGCTACTGTATGAACATTAACACCTACTTCCTATATATATTATCAGTAGCTGATATCTATGGTAAGTCTTTATAATCTGTAGAAACTCCTCTGCCAATGGCAAATAAATAAGAAGATGATTTCCTAATATTTAACTGCCACATGCATAGTTACAAGCTCGAAAGCCCTCAGGGGTTTCTAGTATATACATTCTATATATATTACATTGTGATCACCCAAAGGTTTGCAGGAAAGTCTTACTACCTACCTCCTAAGTGTAGCTGACCACCTCAGTCTCCCTTGCATCTGCACCATCCCTACTACCCAGATTAGAAGCCCTGTGGCAGCTAGGAAGTTGTTCTGCAATTTCCACTCAACTGGTGCAGTTTTCCTTTCAGCCTGGGTACACTTTCAGCCTGCTTGGCCCCCTTCACATGTCTCCACTGCACCTCTCCTGACATGGGGTCACCTCACACAGTGGACAGCTTCTCTCCTTCACTCTACTGGCCCGCGCCTGTCAGCTGACTTTCTCCTCCAGACAGTTTCAGCCTCCCGACATGGCATCTGTCTCTCTGTAGCTGAGAACTCAGGTGAGAGGTCTGCTGTGATGATAGGACAGTCAAAACTAGAAGCGACCCCCACAGGAGTGGAACGCTGGCTGCCCGCAGCAGTGCTGCCACTTTATGGGGGCTCCAGACCGATTTGCCTCATGGCCCAGTCCACCCAATGAGACTGGGGATTATTTTCGTGCTGCCCCTCTGTAAAGTGTCACCCTAGGCCTGGGCCTTGTTGGCCTAGGCCAAGATAAAGTAGAGTAGAGTAGAGTGCAGAGGAAGAGTAGAGAGCAAAGACCCAACTTAATTGATTTCAGTGCTACTATTATTTATCTCAAGGATGAATACTTCACAGTGCCTGCAGCTGCAGGGATCAGTGGGAACTTGCATTTAAATTCATCTACTGCATGTTAAAAATGTGTTACTATTTTAATGTCTGTATTTTGGTCATGGTTCCACTTTAGGGCTGAAGAGATACAGGGGTCAATTTACTAAATCTGGAGAGTGCAAAATCTGGTGCAGCTATGTATCTTTGCCAATCAGCTTCTGACTTCATCTTGTTCAATTAAGCTTTGACAAAAGAAACCTAGAAGCTGATTGGTTTCTATGCAGAACTGCACCAGAATTAGTAAATCAACCCCACAGAGCCACAGTTCAAGCTCTGCTGGAAGTGAAATCGGGCATGACAGCTCATTCATTTACACAATTTAACTTCATTCTATTGAAGCCAATAAAGCTGGATAGCTAGTCAAGTGAGACAACTTAAACAACTTGTGTTCTTCTTCTGCTTTCAAGGACAGTACAGAGGGTGGTGCACATCCATAAAAATGTTATGTTATTCTATATTCACTGAGTTACTTAGCTCAACTGTAAACGATTCTCAGCACAAGCAGAACACTGTGCTATGGCAGCCTTTTTAACTTGCTTTGCGATCCCCCACCCTCCAAATACAGAAGTGCACACACTGTAAGTGGTGTGGTTTGGTCCAACCAAATAGTTTTTGCAGAGTGAAATCATCTTAGGTACCTCTGGAAGTGTCTGGAGATGAAAATAAGTATGTGCATTTACCTTTAAGTGTAGTAAAAATGTATTTCAGTGGAGTCCAAACTTTTTTCAAAGAGGGCCAGATTTTATGAAGTGAACATACGTGGGGGCCAACCATTTTAAATTCTTTAAACCATAAAATTCAGTCTAAGTGTGTTCGTCCGAGCACTAATACACTGCCCAACAAGAATTCTCTTGCCTTTGTGGCTGTGTGTGGTAAAGAGATGAGCTCGGCATGATATTTGGATATACTGTATTTATCAGCTTATAACAAGCACCTTAACTTTAAAAAGATAGTTTCAGGAAAAAATCTTAAATTTTAAATAAAGAACTGTGAAGCAAAATAAGGGTCAGTGCCCATCAATGCAACCTAATCAGTGCCCATCTGTAGCCTCACAAGTGCAATGAATGCAGCGCCATCATTGCCATAAATGCAGCCCCACCATTGACATGAATGCAGCACCCCCATTGACACGAATGCAGACTCACCATTGCCATGGATGCAACACCCACGATGCCATGAATGCAGCACCCACGTTGCCATTAATGCAGCAAACCCCATTGACATGAATGCAGCACCCCCCTTGCCATGAATGCAGCACCCCCATTGCCATGAATACAGAACCCACATTGCCATGAATGCAGCACCCACATTGCCATGAACGCAGCACCCACATTGCCATGAATGCAGCAAGCCCCCTTGCCATGAATGCAGCAAACCCGTTGTCATAAATGCAGCACCCCCATTGCCATGAATGCAGCACCCCCATTGTCATGAATGCAGCACCCCCATTGACATAAAAACCATCGGGCCTTCAGGAAAAAACTTAAGACCCACCTCTTCTAAGAAGGAATCAACGCAGGTCGGATTAAGTGCCTCGAGGCGATTCAGTTCGCAGTTGCAGCGCTATACAAATCATTCATTCATTCATGAATGCAGACTCACCATTGCCATCAGTGCAGCCTGATTCACGTCCATCTGCAGCCTTGGAGGAGACAGGGAGGGGGCGGGACGAGCACCAACAGACATACAGGAGAAAGTCTTGTTTTCTCGGTGGCCTCTTTAATAGAAATTCCTGCCTCCTATGATGGACAGAATAGTCGTCCGATGGCAGCGCAGGAGACGGGACTTGCTTTTACACAGGAACTGGTGTTACAACTGGTGTAAACAGGAAATTCTCCTGTATGTACGGCACTCGTTCCGCCCCCCTTCCTGTCCCCTCCAAGGCAGCCAGCATATATATCTTTTGTGGCCCCAGGCGCTCAGGTATTTGTTGGGGGCCACAAAATATATACGTGTCAAAATTACCAGGCAAACCGCCCGAAACCGGAAACGCGGGCCGCGGTTGGCCCGCAGGCCGGACTTTGGACATGCCTGATTTATTCCATGTGTCTTAGAACCATATGCCTATGGGTACTGAGGACACAATAGGCACTACAGGAAAAAGACCTGCTTACAGTCCATAAATTAGTCTCATTATGTAAATGTTTGGCAGAAATGTACTTCCTTCTGCTGTCCATCAAGTAATGTCACAGATAGACTGTGCTGTATAAAAGGTTTAGTCAAGGAGGGGCATGCATGTGTGGAAGTCACTAGTAAAGGTCATATGGTGGTACACATGGCATGGCACAGAATGGTTTATTGTCGTGGAACAGATAAGATCTGCAGACATAGCATAAAAAGCTGCATGAGAATTTCCATCACAATTTAAGTATGTAATGGAATCTGGCAGTGACAGAAGAGATCGGATTTAAAGTGCAACCAAGCAGCTCACTGGTGGAGACTTCAGCCAGACAAAACATTCAGCTGCTTTGCCGGTTTCGACAAGAGAAGAATGATTTTGTTTTACTTGTACAATCACAAAGAAACATATATAGTATATGTTATTAAAAAAGCAGTATCAGAAATATGCACGTGTTGTCTTGGGAAATGTTCAGAAAAAAATAAAAGATATGTCAAAAAATCCTTTCCAGGGCTAAATTTGCCATAATATTATGATCTTTCTTATTACTTTACTGGTAGATTGAATATAATAGCATTCCACTAAAAAAAGCCCTAATAAGGTAGGGACAGACACTAAGGTCTTGAAGACATTTTATTGCCAATCTGTTCTAATTCTTAATGACGTCTGATTAACCTCCCTGGCGGTATGATTATGTCTGGAATTTTGTACCAAAAGCGGTACAATTATTTTGCATGGAAATTTGGCGTTTAATATATTGTAGGCATGCAATTCTTATGAATAACTCACTTAAATCTGTCCAAACCAGAGTCTATTAGACATCCCAGGTATAATAAAGTTTGAAACACAAAATCATAAATTATAATATAATAAATAACTATAAAAATTATTCAATAATGTAATCAAATCAAAAACACTGACATTTGCTCAGTTGCAGAATAGTCGCTGTCATTAAATTTAGCGTTTGATGATGAATTGCGATTCTAATTTATTATCGCTGTTTTATAGCTGGTCTAAAACCACTTTGGACATAAAGGGACACTTGTTGGTTGCTATGGACAATCTCCAGTTTCCAGGCAGAAAATGTTTTATTTATTATATAAAATGACATGCAGGGCACTGGACAGACCACTAGGGACAAAGGGGATGTGTATTTTTTTTATGCAGTACTGTAATCTGTAAGATTACAGTACTGTGAGTGTTTTGTGTGTTTTAACTTTTTTGAATTTGGCGCCGATCTCCGCTCCCGTGCGTCGTAACGTCGCAGGGAACGGAGATCAGCGGCACTCGGCACTGTGTGAATTGAGCGAGGAGACAGCTCGCACACACAGCGGGGAAACATTGCAGGATACAGGGGACAAGGTAAGTAAGTCTCCCTGTATCCTGCAATGCGAGCCTGAATCTGGCTCGGGGTTACCGCTTATGGTACTAAAATTCCACCCCGAGCCAGACTCGGGATTACCGCCAGGGGGGTTAATTCAGATATCTTTATCTATCTGAGAATGCTCAGAAAGTGCAAGGAAATAAACAATTAAAAAAGTTTTTTTTTTTGCATTTTTTTTTTTTTTTGTATTAGGGATCTGTAAATAAACAGTATAGAAGCATCTGGAATGCATGGTCAATATTCAGAACTTCTCAGGCCTTCGTGAATGGTTTTTCTGGCAATTCCCAAGTTAACAGTGATAGCAACTCCAAATTTGAATACCCCGAATATATAAGTTTGTATACAGACTAACATTTAAGTCTATATAGGTATCTATTATTTTCAGTGAATTCCTGCACCTATTTTTTTTCATTTTATTTCAGCAGCGAGAGCAGTGATTCCTCACCACTGGAAATCAGGAATTGCCCCATCCCTAGCAAAATGGGCAATAGAACTAGATTGTATTAGGGATCTGTAAATAAACAGTATAGAAGCATCTGGAATGCATCTGGAATGCATGGTCAATATTCAGAACTTCTCAGGCCTTCATGAATGGTTTTCTGGCAATTCCCAAGTTAACAGTGATAGCAACTCCAAATTTGAATACCCCGAATATATAAGTTTGTATATAGACTAACATTTAAGTCTATATAGGTATCTATTATTTAACCCTTTCATGACTAAGCCTATTTCTGACATTTGGTGTTTACAAGTTAAAATACCTATTTTTTGCTAGAAAATTACGTAGAACCCCCAAACATTATATATATATAAATTTTTAGCAGTGAATCTAGAAAATAAAATGGCGTTGGTTGCAATATTTTATGTCACACAGTGTTTGTGCAGCTGTGTTTTAAATGCATTTTTTTGGGAAAAGTTACACTTTCATGAATTTTAAAAAACAAAACAGTATACTTATCCCAATTGTTTTATATAATGTGAAAGATGATGTTACGCCGAGTAAATAGATACCAAACATGTCAAGCTTTATAATTGCACGCACTTGTGGAATGGCGACAAACTTTGGTACCTAAAAATCTCCATAGGCGACGCTTTAATTTTTTTAACAGGTTAGAGTTACAGAGGAGATCTAATGCTAGAATTATTTCTCTCGCTCTGACGATCGTGGCGATACCTCACATGTGTGATTTGAACACCGTTTACATATGCAGGCGCGACTTCTGCGTTTCCTTTGCTGCGCAAGCTTTGCGGTGATGGGGGCGGGGGGGCGGGGTGATTTGTATATTATGAAATTGTGTTTTTTTTTTTTTTTTATTTGATCATTTTTATTGCGGTCACAATCCCTTGTGACAGTAATAAATGGTGATAGGTACTCTTTATGGAGGGATCGGGAGTCTAAAAGACCCCAAATCCCTCCTTTGCACTTCAAAGTATTCAGAGCACCGAAAACCGGAAGTGACGTTGCTTCCATGTTTACATCAAGGAGACTGTAATGAAGCCGTTTCCAGCTTCATTCCAGTCTCTCACTAGCCGCTGAAAGCGGCGGATCGTCCATCAGCCCTCCCGTGCTACCGGGATAACAACCCTTTAGCTGCATCGGTTGTTATCCTGGGAAAGGCGATCGCCGGCTCTAAACTACAGTACCGGGATGATCCCTGCAGCTGCGGGCATCATCCCGGTATAACCCCCGAAAGCCGAGTACGCATATCTGCGTACGCTCGGCGGGAAGGGGTTAAAATTAGAACTTAGTGTACGATAAAGTTGCTAGACTTTGGGGATGTATACCAACGTACAAACCAAAAGACTATGGGGTTGATTTACTAAAACTGGAGAATGCAAAATCTGGTACATATCTGGTACATATCTATTCTTGAGCGCTACCACTTATCTACTGTATTCTTGAGCGCTACACTTCTTTATGAATTGTTTGTATAGGATTTTGTATCATAATCTTTAAGTGTCTGCAGCTATTTTTTGCAATTTACTTTACTCTTTAAAGTAACAGTGTATATGTATGTATATTGATTTACAAAAACTGGAGAGTGCAAAATATGGTGCAGCTTTGCATGATAGCCAATCAGCTTCCAACTTCAGCTTGTTCAATTAAGCTTTGACAAAAAACTGAAAGCTGATTGGTTTCTCTGCCTGAACACTCAAAAGGTACATTAACTAATTTTGAAGTAAAATTGGGTGTTTTTTGGCCCCATAGCATTTATTGGTAGGGAATGAAAAACACTCAAAACAAGTGTTACCTGCGTTTTTCAGGCACTCACAAATGTGCGATCCTGCCCCAAAGAAGCACCTATATGACACTTAAAAACACATGAAAAAATTCACAACAAAAAGTCTCAAAATTGCCTACACATGCTACGCTTATGTATGAATGACTGACATTTAGTTGCTAACGCACTGTGTATCAGACAGTTGCCAAAAGAAAAAGTATATTTTTACAATCATCTTTTTTTTTATCCTTTTTTACATTTTAGTGCTTCTGATCTCCTCGAGGCTCTTTGCATGTACTTCCTGTCTATATACATGCACTCCAGTGGAAACTGCATGCCATTACTCAGGGTAAGTTTTCTAATAGTGACAACATGCCTTTGTACATGTGCATCAGCATGGGCATTAGTAGTTACCATTAGAAGCAGGACTGAAAGGGGTGACAATAGAGGAGAACTATTTATAAACAGGGACAGAACATTGTCACCCTATAACAGAAATTGCTTAAACAAAATCTTTCATTGCAGAATCGCCAGGTTTTACTTAGAAAGCTGTAGATTTTATTATGTACTCTGTATACTAAAAATTATTTAAAACAACTTTTGAAATTGCTATCAAATTAATGAGAATTTGTTGATTGTGTTTAAAGTTACATTAATGAAAGGGTAGCATCAGGTTCTCAGTTCAATAATCTGTAGATTTAAAAAAATTTGAAACAACTTTTTGAAATTGAATCATCATGTTAAAACTTATAATATGAGATTTTAGTAATTAGATTTAGATCTACTTTAATGAAAGGGTAGCATCAGGCTTTGGATTTAAAACCCAGCAGAAGCACTTTCTGCACAGTTTCTATATGTTTTTTCCTTAACATGCTGAATACTGTGGTTGCCACATTTCGACATTGTTCAAATTGTGAATAAAGAACATCACTATCTTGTTGGTGATTCTACACTACAGTGTTTCTTTTGGATGGACGCTGATGAGCATTTTCTCTGTAGCAAGTGTGACCAGCATCAGTATCACATGTATGATAGAAGCCCAAGGGTCGATTCACACTGAGGCAGCACGACTTGCAGTGCGACTGCCTCAGGCGACCTGCATCTGACTTCAGCGTTGGCTTGCAAAAATGACTTCTGTATAGAATTCAATGCAAGTCGCCTGAAGTCGCCCCAAAAGTAGTAGAGGAAACTTTTTCTAAGTCGGAGCGACTTGTGTCGCTCCTATTAGAACGGTTCCATTTGACAGAACTTGACAGAACTTAGCCTGACAGAACTTGTCAGGCTAAGTTGCCTGACAAGTTGCCCCAGTGTGAACCGAGTCTGAACCGAGTCTAATAGTTGTGATAATCAGCCTTGAGCCTTGAACATGTGCTGGTCATTGAGTATTGTAACTCCAGTCTCTGTTGCACACGCCCACACTATTCAGGGAAATGCCTAAATAGAATGCTGGACAATTGACCTGTGCATGATCAAAAGGTTAGTCTGTCTGTTCATGCCCCTTATTACTACTGCTAACCATCTGAACTGCATTTGTATTCAGCTCGTTTGTGCTTATCCCGATCATCGACCTGTTATCTTTGCCATCAGTCATTGCCTAATTTTCATATCTGGAAACGTGACTATTTTCAATATTTGTGTATCTATGCCTGATTCTGCTTATGTCTGCTCTGGCGTGCTGACCATCTGTCTGGGATTACACTTTTCTATTATCTTACTTGCCTATTAGTTGGTTGTTTCAAGGTGGATCCACCAAACACTTTGACAACAGTCTTCCTGGGACATAAAAATAAGAAGCAACAGAAAGCCTGTAATTTGACATTTCCATAAGAAAATTATGTTCCAAGCCCCATCCAGCGTTGTTCACCAAAAGCCTAGACTGCAGATCCACATCTGGTTGTATGGTGAGCTTCTGCATCTCAACTGGCTTTAGTCTCTAGCAATTCAAGTCAAATTACCTTGTGTCATCAGCCTAAAACTGCCACTGTGGGATGGAAGGAAATATGGGCCCACTATGACAACTATATAGGTTAAGCTTTCAGCCAACAGCTCCATTAACATGCTTGCTTGATTCAAGTGTGCATTTGTATGCTATTGGAGGAACAACTGTGCTGGCTTATTGGGGGGGGGGGGGGAATAGTAATGGTTCCAACAGGAATTATCACTATTTCCCATAAAAGTTCTCGACTAGGGTTGTGTAACATTGCCTATAAACATAAGATGATTATCTGATCTGGCTCTTTGTCATCTCATGTCTGATATTAGCTGAAAATGAAAATATGTAGACCAGCCATATGTTAAGCACTTTTCTTTCTTGGGATTAACTGTGTTTTCATACTTCCGTTAAGAATTATAAATACTATTTATGAGCAAAAAAGAAAAGCCATGATGTTTTTGGATAAGAATTTGGCTAAGGGACTGTGATTGTAAGGAAACCAGAATTATAACCTTCCTTGATTGTAAGTGAGTATAAATTTTACAAGTAGATATAAATGAAAGCAAAATTCCAAATAACTATTCATTCATATAATTTATTAGGGTTCCTGGGATCAATCTTGCTGGGATCCCTGCCATAGCTTTCAATAGTACATAGGGCTGGATCTCCCTTGCTGTGGTGAGAGCCAAACAGCATAGACTGTTCCCAGCACAAAATCTAGGTAAACATAATGATATAGATTTGTGGAAGGGTGTATATGTATTCCAGGCAACATAAATTAATGTACACCTCAGAGCAGTTTCTACATTTTCCCCTAATACTGTCTTTAAGATCCTTAAAGTGATGACTCTAACTACAGTAATGGTGTAATTATGTGTCAGCGTTGGGTTAAACAGGGCATGGGATAAAACTCTGACAATGCTTTAAGACAATGTTGTTAGAGTGGTATTAAAGGCAAAATCAAAAATTATATGAGGGGTCTTTTATATTTTTATTGGAAACAGTGAGGGCAGGAGGAGTAGTAATTGGTCGTGTCTGAGAGTGTTATGTGACTAGTCTGTCTGGCAAGCCGGCTGACCTTGCAGTTTAGTATAAGAGTTGTCATGCTGTGGTGAAGATGACTGCGAAAATGTATAATTTGCACCAAAGAGGAACAGCGTTTTGTCACACACTTTTTATCTGTCGTAGAGTCCTTTAAGGGTGGGAGGTTATGGAACACCCAGCTTATAGTCCGGATTTAGCTCCATCTGACTTCCACATTTTTAGACCGTGCCAAAAAAGCTTTAAGGTGAAGAAGATTTTCATGTGATGGTGATGTGAAAGCATTTTTTGCTGATGGCATTCAAAAGTTGGTACGACGCTGGGAAAAGTGCATCGCAAAGGAAGGTGACTATGTAGAAAAGTGATGTAGTTTGTTTCTGAAATTCTTAATGGATAGAGTTTAAAAAAAGTGCAGAAACTTTTTAAAGACCCCTCTTATATATAATGTAGTCTGTCACTAGATTTAACAAGGCAGTTTTTTTTTTTTTTAATCCCACTTGTTACTTAGTTTTTGAAGCTGTGCAGCAAAACTGGAAGTTAGGGTTTAGACAAACCATTTAACAGTGGCAGGGATGCTACAATGGTCAGCCTTTATTCATTTATATAACAACCTTATCCTAAAATAAAAAAAATAAAACTTTTTCTGTAACTGATTAAAAAGCGTTAGCTAATGTTAGGCTTCAATTACTCACTTTAGTAAACTTCATCTAATGCAACCCTCCCCAGACAGTACTGCTACTCCACTGACGCCCTAAATTTGTCCATAGATGGATTGAAATGTGACAGATTCACCAGGGACCAACCAAACTTTGATCCGTGTGTGAAGAAGTTGATTGTTTGATGGAAAGTCCTGGTGGGGAAGATTCCAACATCCAACTTATTTGTGCAGATGAAGGAATATGTTGTATTTTTTTGTTCCGCCAGCTGTCTGAATGAAAAAAATTAACCGTCTATGGCTAGCTTAAGACAGGCAGTGTGTTACTGGCCGGATCACAAGGTGAAAGTAAAGCAAAACAGTTCTTAAAAAAAGAAAACTAATGCTGCCACAACAGCTAAAGATTGGGAAACTGCAATGTACTGTATAAACTTTTTATTTATGGGTTTAGATGCACATTACATTATATGTATATATATATATATAGGATCTACCTATCTATAGCTATATATAGATATACATCTCTATATCTATATCTAGATATAGCTATATATATATATATATATATATATATATATATATATATATATATATATATATATAGTTGTGCTCATACATTTACATACCCTGGCAGAATTTATGATTTCTTGGCCATTTTTCAGAGAATAAGAATGATAACACAAAAACATTTCTTTCACTCATGGTTAGTGTTTGGCTGAAGCCATTTATTATTAATCAACTGTGTTTTACTCTTTTTAAATCATAATCACAACAGAAACTACCCAAATGAGCCTGATCAAAAGTTTACATACCCTGGTGATTTTGGCCTGATAACATGCACACAAGTTGACACAAAGGGGTTTGAATGGCTATTAAAGGTAGCCTTTGCTTGTAACAAGTGCGTCCTCTCCTATGATATGTTTGCTTGTAATTAGTGTGTGTGTGTAGAAAAGGTCCAAAGTCAATTGGATTGATGAGACCAAAATTTAGCTTTTTGGCCACAAATATAAATTATACATTTGGAGAGGAGTCAAAAAGGCCTATGATGAAAGGTACACTATCCCTACTGTGAAACACAGAGGTGGATCGCTGATGTTTTGGGGATGTGTGAGCTGCAAAGGCACAGGAAATGTGGTCAAAATTGATGGCAAGATGAATGCAGTATGTTATCAAAAAATACTGGAGGAACATTTGCATTCATCAGCCAGGAAGCTGCGCATGGGACGTACTTGGACATTCCAACATGACAATGATTCAAAACACAATGTTCTGGAGTGGCCAGCTCAGTCTCCTGACCTCAATATCATTGAGCCACTCTGGGGAGATCTCAAACGTGCAGTTCATGCAAGACAGCCCAAGAATTTACAGAAACTGGAGGCTTTTTGCAAAGAGGAATGGGCAGCTTTACCATCTGAGAAGATAACGAGCCTCATCCACAAATACCACAAAAGACTTCAAGCTGTCATTGATGTTAAAGGGGGCAATACGCGGTATTAAGAACTGGGGTGTGTAAACTTTTGATCAGGGTCATTTGGCTAGTTTCTGTTGTCATTATGATTTAAAAAGAGTAAACACAGTTTATTGATAATAAATGGCTTCAACCAAACACTAACCATGAGTGAAAGAAAAGTTTTTGTGTCATATTCTCTTAAAAATGGCCAAGAAATCATAAATTCTGCCAGGGTATGTAAACTTATGAGCACAACTGTATCTATACATTTATATATATATATATATATATATCATTTCCAACTAAGCCTAAATGGACAGATGATAAACATGATGTACTTCTTGCAATTGTGACACCACTGTGTGTGGTTTCTGGAAGACTCCAGATATGGTGACTTTAAATGAAAAGGACATAAGCAATTACCAAAGTAAGGTACATTTACTATTCTCCGGTGGTTCGATCTAGGTTCTTCTATAACCTCATACCCCCCCCCCCCCCCAGTTGTTTTTGCAAGGATAGACACTTGGGAATAGATCACAGAGATGCAATGATGTGTGGAGCCCTCCAAAATCCTTTGATGGCAGGCAACACTAACCTTGCAGTCTGCTCCTTTCCCCTTTTCCCCTTTATCATTATAGGTATACCACTAGTTGAGTGTAATAACACAATTTTGCCTATTTTCAGGGCTGTTGTTCAAATCTTCTTGCTCTTTATGAATTATGACATTTTTAAAATCCCAATCCTTGTATCACCTTCAAGGCTATATGGTTAGGATTTTTACAATTTGAACCAAAATTAGCTATTGCCGATTTTGCACTGTTTGTTTTAGAGACAGAACTCCCACTGAGCTCTACAATTCACATATAAAGAACCTGCAGAAAGACAAGAGATAACTACACCTGCCACAGAGAATCTTCTGACTGTGACTCAGCTATCAGTCACTGTTAATTATGTTGTGATTTCTAACAGTTGTTTCTCTGAACTGGACAGTTAAAGAAAAATGTAAATGCTCTGCATTGGTTTTGATCACCCATTACCTTTTTTCTTTGTCTTCTTGTAAATCAGCCATACTAAACACATATAGTATATGTTTCATGAAGCCTATTTACTGTACAGTATAAAAGCTGAAAAAAGTGTTCATGTTTTTCTTGCCAGGGTATAAAAGATAATTGCAAGCACGCGTACCTGTTATTTTATATATATATATGCCCTGATGTCTCTTTCTTGATGTAAGTAGACTGTATACAATAAAATCTTTGATTTTACCTTGCAGGCTTCACTATTGGTTGCTTTCTTCCTTCACCCTGTGGGAGATTTCTTTAGCATATTCCATCTACCTGGTTTTGCGAATCCTGTCATCTAATATCTATTGGAGGAGTCTGGATCTGGTCTTCATTTGCCGCTTTGATCAAGTCTCACCTGCCACCTTTTGACCACATCGCTTATTGACAACTTGGTTCTGGTAAGCAGATCGAAATTACAAAATTTGGATTGTTCCCCTTTCTGGTTCATTTTGTGTACTGAACTTGGGCGGAATTTTTTCACATCTTTTCGTTGTTTCACGTTGTTGGTCACATTTTGAGATGGATTTTCACTTGTTTGGATAATCTCCAATCTTATTTCAACACATATTCTCAGCGCTACACTCTGGACTTAATATAAAAGATAATTACCACGATTGGTCCCTATGACCAAAAAAATCCACTTACTGTCCCTATTTTGTTCTCTCTAGGCTTTGTAATCAGATCTACAATGCATGTTTTTATTTTTTATTTACATTTTCATTTTGCTTAAAAGAAAATGAAGATGCATTGGAATTATTCTAGCAATTTTTTTTCAGATACGGACAGAGAAATGTAAATGCTAAGTGTTACGGTCTGCCTGTTATGACTGAATGGTCAGCCTTAATTTTGAGAGTAGACTTCTGGAAGAAGCTGTGAGCCAATCACACTGACAGGAAATAATATTTCAAGGTGTATTGTACAGAACTCTCCCAATGTTGCAGTAATTGCAAGGAAGCAACATTTCAACTTTGTTGCAGATATAGAATGGTCATAGCTGGAAGTTTCAATATCTAAGTGGAAACCTATCATGTTAACAATTAAGGTTTTCAAGGAGAAACAATAATATCCCAGCAAGCTAAGTAGAAACATACAAGCTCCGTGCATAAATTGCTCCCAGTGGCAACCGGGCAAGTGTGCTAATCAGATAGTCAAAATGCTCTCCGCATCCTTCAATATTTCTTCAAATAATTTCAGACAGCTGAATTGCTATAACCAGTAGAACACTAGTTTATACCTGTCATGATCGGCATAGAAAGTGATCATTGTGCAAAGTAGCTCTGTACGTGCAATAAAACAATTTTTAAGCGATAGTGCATTTTTATGTGTTACTCGATATTCTAAGGCAATGTGATACCACTGAGGAATCCTTTCAGGATGTAACACGCTTCAAAGGCAATGCTCAGGATTTACAAATTCTTCTTCCAGATCTGACACATCTCATAGAGTTATATACATTAACTACTTGGAGGGTATATGTTATATGTCTGAACATTCCATCTATTCACTTCATCAGTTCACAACATATCTAATCCCTATATGGGAAGAAGAGAAGATTAAAATACAACCTCAGGATGAACTGTGATTTAGTGCTGCAGATAAGTCTGGCGAATGATTTCAGCTTCCCTTGAAAGGCATGTGTCAATACTTTAGTTCTAATGAACAGTCAGCAGTTTGCTTTAAACAGTAACCTTAAGCAAAGAAAAAAAAATCATTGCTACTTGGGAAATACACTACTTTATCCTAAGAAAGAAAACTTTTACTGGCTGTTCCTATAGGTTTTAGGTAGAAAGAGAGCTTGCTGTCTTGTAATTTTGCAACCTCCTTCTTGGAGTGCATGAACTAGACAATGCAATGGTCAGAAATACTGAAAATGACTGGCAACTACAGGGGTTTAGCTAGCAGAGCAGCCAGCTTCACCATATGTATATCAGAATGAAATTGAAAGGGCCCTTAATAAGCAGGCTTTGCCCCTGAAGTGTGTTCAATTGCATAATTCTGTTATTTGACTTTCAAGAGCTTAAGTTTATACATTTTCATCCGTATTGACCTATGTAACAAAGGTCTAATGGTAGACCTATAAGGTTGTACATGATTCCTGGTTACGGTCCTAAAAGCCCCTTTCAAAATAATATTACAGCAGCCTCCCATAGACCTGATAGGGAGTACAAACCCAACTGAATGAGCTCAGTTGGAAGGCTAAGTGAGTAACTGACTTATGCCCCGTACACGCGGTCGGAAATTCCGACCACAAAATCCGTCTGATTTTTTCAGACGGATTTTGTCCGAAACTGGTGTTGCATACACACGGTCAGACAAAGTTGTCGGAAAATCGGATCGTTCGGAACTTAGTGACGTTCATTGCGTACAACGGCACTACGTAGAGGCTATTAGCCAATAGCTTTGGTCTCGGAATTTTATCTGAGCATGCGCGGCACTTTGTCCATCGGAATTCTCTACACACGATCAGAAAAAGTCAGATTTTGTTGTCGGAAAATGTTAGATCCTGCTCTCAAATTCCGCTAGAGCCCACACACGATCGGATTTTCTGATAACATAATCCGATCTGACTTTTTCCATCAGAATATCCGACCATGTGTACGGGGCATTACAGCTGGCTCACAGCACAATTTCAGCATTCTGGATGTGTATTTTGCATGCAAGTTATACTCATTTTTGATGAGTTTATGACACATTTGCATTGTGTTCCAGTACTTTCTTTTCCGATTTTTTTTTATTTTGACACTTGAAAAATCTTAGGCTAATGACTTCTTATATAAGTTCCAATGCATTTTGACGTGTTGTGAAGCATTTCAGGTGAAAAAAACAGCAGTAGGTTGTACTTTTGGTGAAAGCACTAGAACTGACCACACTGATGTGAACTAGTCATTGGAATACATAATAATTACCGTACATGCATTCCGGATACATTTTAAAAAGGCATTGGAAAGCATCTGATGTGAACCAGCTCTTAGCATAGTCAGCCTGCAGTAGGAAGTTCTAATACTGGCAGGATCTACAGGTAAGAAACGTATCAATAGATTCACAAATAACAACTTGCTTAACAAAACTATACACAAGGAGGCATGATGCCAAACATAAATTAAAGTGGTTGTAAACCCACTTTTTGGACTTTTACCTATAGCTAAGCCTAGAATAAGGCTTACCTATAGGTAGTGGAAATATCTCCTAAACGTGCGCCGTTTAGGAGCTATTTCACTTGTAGTCCGCCGAAAATATCTACGGGGCATGCGCAGGAAAGAAACGAAACTAAATGCCGTTTCTTCCCTAGAATATGCCGCTAGTCGCGGCTCCCGTGCGCATGCGCGTGATTGACGTCATAAGGTTCCGGCAAATCACAGAGCCGGAGTCGGCGGCCCGAAAGGAAGAGGGGCCAGAAGATGGACGCTGCCCACACAGGGGACATCACTGGATTCTTTTGCAGGTAAGTGGCACATAATGGGCTAGTATGCATTAGCCTAGGTTTTTTTTCCTTAGTGATCCTGCCAGTAAGTTCATGTTTTTCCTTTTACAGAACAATGCTTTTCATTTGCAGGCTGCAGCAGCTAGCAAAAGAGGAAGTAAAACCCATCAGGGTTTACTTCCTCTTTAAGGACCCATTCACACCTATGCATCTTAGCAAAGCATTATCACATGTACAAAGCTTTGCCATTACTTTCTTTTAGCGTTAGTTCACATACTGTATATGCAGCACTTTGGCATGCATTGGCCAAAAAAAATGTCTACTTTTTTTTTCATCTGTTAGTGCATATTCTACGGGCTTTGGATAGGAATGGCAATGCATGTCAACGCATCATAAAGCAGTTCAAAAACACACTTCAAAACGTGCTACAACACAAGTGCATAAGTGTGAAGCCAGCCTTAGGGTTTACATTCACTGTAATACCAGAGGGTAGGGCCCCTATAATTTATAAAATATGCTTAAAGCTCAGGACTGATAACTGACCCATTCAAGCAGTCTAGTAAGCAAAAAAGAAAGATCCCTCTCCAAAAGTTATATCAGCCACAAGAATTTTGTAAAGTATAAAACCAAAAGCATATATTGAGTACAGATGAGTTGACGTGAGAAATGATGGATCACTAAAGTACAACTTAAGGCCAAAGAGTATCATCATTTCTAAAATAAAGGCGTGCATACTGTTTGCAATTTATGTAAAATATGTGGGGGAAGATATTTTTATGTGGGTTTTAACAGATGCTTAACACCTGTATTTTTGCATTTATTTAAACAGTCACATCTATTTATGTCTGTGCAAGCTACTGGTCATTGCATGAAATTGATTTCATCCCTGGCAAGTGAATTGTGTCCTATTTGTGTGCCATGTGTTGGGAGGATGAACTACAAAAGGTCACTGTTCAGAAATTCAGCGAAGATTGATGATGAACTAATTGACTCATGTCACTTTCACACCAGTATCTCATAGCTGTTCAGTGGGCTCATAGATCATTGTGATTTTCTCTCGTGCTGTGTTACAGATGTGTGAATTCCCATTTACTATTACCCATCAATTCACTGGGAACATCTGTGGGGCATGTCACATGCTCCAAGCCCTGCGTTTCTGGGCACACCTGGAACCAGATATCACAGCAGGTGTTTTTTTATGAAGTGCCAATATTTATGTGCTTGGAGAATATACTCACTTTAATACTGGCTGCCAGTGGTTGTCTCTGAAGGATCTTGTTAAGGTATAGCTTAAGCCAAGCTGTTTGGCATAACAGTTATTTGTTAAAGTAGTTGTAACCCTAAAAGGAAAAAAAAAGCTTCTGTTCCTTTGAGGCATGATCTATAGCATAGTGCACGTGCAATGTAATTTGTCCCTTTCTATGCTGTAAAATACCTGGATCCTGCCTGTTCCTGTGCCCCCCTGTGTGTGCTGGCCATTGTAATTAGGGATGAGCCGAACACCCCCCCGTTCGGCTCGCACCAGAACCCACGAACGGACCTAAAGTCCGTGCGAGCTTTAGAACCCTATTAGTTATAATGGATGCGAACGTTCGAAATTAAAAGTGCTAATTTTAAAGGCTAATATGCATGTTAATGTCATAAAAAGTGTTTGGGGACCCGGGTCCTGCCCCAGGGGACATGTATCAATGCAAAAAGAAGTTTTAAAAACGGACGTTTTTTCAGGAGCAGTGATTTTAATAATGCTTAAATTGAAACAATAAAAGTGTAATATTCCTTTAAATTTCATACCTGGGGGGTGTCTATAGTATGCCTGTGAAGGGGCGCATGTTTCCCGTGTTTAGAACTGTCTCTGCAAAAAGTGTCATTTTTGAAAGTAAAAAAGCTATTTAAAATCACTCGCGGCTAATGTGTATTGACGGCTCCCGTAATACAGAGAACAGTCATTCATTGAAACTCATTCATAAAAAAAAAGTCATTGATAAAAAATAAAAAAAATGAAAAAAAAAGCGTAGGGGTCCCCCCAAATTCAATAACCAGGCCCTTCAGGTCTGGGATGGATATTAAGGGGAACCCTAGCCAAAAAAAAAAAAATGGCGTAGGGTCCCCCTCAAAATCCATACCAGACCCTTGAGGTCTGGTATGGATTTTAAGGGAACCCTAGCCAAAAAAAATGGCGTGGGGTCCCCCTCAAAATCCATACCAGACCCTTATCCGAGCACGCAACCTGGCAGGCCGCAGGAAAAGAGGGGGGGACGAGAGCGCCCCCCCCTCCCGCCTGAACCGTACCAGGCCACATGCCCTCAACATTGGGAGGATGCTTTGGGGGTCTAAGACCCCTAAAGCACCTTGTCCCCATGTTGATGAGGACAAGGGCCTCTTCCCCACAACCCTGGCCATTGGTTGTGGGGGTCTGCGGGCGGGGGGCTTATCGGAATCTGGAAGCCCCCTTTAACAAGGGGACCCCCAGATCCCGCCCCCCCCCCTGTGTGAAATGGTAAGGGGGTACAAAAGTACCCCTACCATTTCACCAAAAAAGTGGCAAAAATGGTAAAAATGACAGGAGACGGTCTTTGACAATTCCTTTATTAAAATCTTCTTTCTTCTTTCTTCATCCTTCGGTTTCTTCATCTTCTCCTTCCGTCATCTTCTTCCATCTTCTTCCATCTTCTTCTTCCTCTGATCCACTTCTTCTTGCGCTGGTCTTCTCGTCCTTCTCGTCCGGCATCTTCTTCCGTCGGCGTCGGTGTCGGTGTCTCTGTCTCTTCTTGGGCCGCTCCGCGCAATGGGAGGCTCCCGCTGTGTGAGGCTCCGCTCCGTCTGACAGGTCTTTTATAACGGAGGGCACCTGGTGACCCCGCCCCCCTCTGACGTCATGGGGAAAGCCATCATGGAATTCCCCATGACATCCCCGTGCGTTAGAGGGGGCGGGGTCACCAGGTGCCCTCCGTTATAAAAGACCTGTCAGACGGAGCGGAAGAAGAGACACGGACACCGACGCAACGCCGACGGAAGAAGATGCCGGACGAGAAGGACGAGAAGACCAGCGCAAGAAGAAGCGGATCGGAGGAAGAAGAAGATGGAAGAAGATGGAAGAAGATGACGGAAGGAGAAGATGAAGAAACCGAAGGATGAAGAATATTACCAGCTCGGTTTTAGAGAGATTTAGCACTGTGTGTCTGTTTTTTTAATTCTAATCTGAAGCACCTTTTTGCACAGCACAGATGAGCGGTCACGTGACCTTCGTCTGCGGAGGTCAGAGGGGTATCCCAGCCCCTCCCTCCGCATTTCTTAGATCGGGGAAGGAGAGCGGAGGAGTATATGTGACAGCACAGAGGTGCTGTGAGAGAAGGTATTTAGGATTAAAATTTTAAAAATAATGGACATACAGTACTTTATATCTTTATAAAACAGAGGGGATGGCAGTTATTGATTATTCCGACTTAACAACCACTTTAAAACGTCCAACATGATTTTTTTTACTCTCTCTGTTCTATTGTCAGGCTTGCGTTCACTTCCTTCCTAGAGACACAGTAAGAAATGAGAGAGGAACTCTCCAAAATAACCAAAAATCTTTGTTTAAACAAGTTTGCCTATTGTAATATCTTCTCTTTATTCCAGTGACTCAAATGGACAAACTCCCCAATGAGCTTGAGGAAAGCAATAGAGATCTGACAGAGGTTCCAATCCTTCTACATTCTAAATTGGCTTTAGATACACTTCCATTTAAACAAGCTATATCTGTTTTTCTGTGGGGGTATGTGCCTGTCACATACAGGGGCATTGAAAGGAGCATGAGTTTATGTAATAGGCTACAATATCTTGCAATGCTTGTTGATAGGGTAGCAGAGAAGATCAAATGTGGCAGCTGCCAACAGGTTGCTCTCTCTTTCAGAAAGTTGTTTTTATGTACATCTTTAGGGAAAATCAATAGGATTGCCATACTTATACAGTGGTACACGAGGAACTTTTATGGTATAGGCCATGATGGTACCAAGTTTAAAGAACACTGCTTTAATTAACTGAATAATGTTTCAGGAGTCGTCATGACCATTTGAAAAAAAAACAGGAAGAGGAGAACGGAGTAAATACTTAGTGTATTTGGGGGCTACAGCTAAAATTGAATTGGCTCTATTATCTTTTCTGGAAAAGGGAACAATTTGTACCCTTAATTGCCACTTAAATTTTAAAAATGATATGGAGGCTGTGAAATTAGAAGCCAACTCTGCCTAAAACTAATATTTCTGTTTGAGGGGGTTTGATCACCTATCAATTTCTTATCTCAGCAGAACAATTTGTGTCAATTATGAATGTGCCACCATCTGATAGCTGGGCACCCCACACGCACATAAGGCCATAATGGAGGTGTCACTTTCTCAAACAAGTGACCTCCTTAATTATTTATTTATACTACATTATTGAGAATCCATGTTGATACAGATGCCATTGCTGGTGTCTACAAGGTACATAATAAGTTGGATCATAGTTTATCTTGCTAACCAATGAAATCTAAAATATAGTGTTTGCCCTTCACTCATACCTTAAGCACAGCTTCACAGTTTCAAATGATACCGGTAGTTTACACATTTACACATCTAAGAATACAAATCAGAAAAGTAATTATAACTCATAGAACCCACCAATTTAAGTAAATCTATTATTCACTAGTCTCCATACAACTCAGATGATAAGTGACAGCAAAGAGAAAATCCTATGGACAAAGTCACATTTTGACAAGTGGTGGCCTATGGCCTTGTCCACACATAAAAAAAGGTCAATTTCTGTAATTGCTGAACTGTGTCTACACCTTTGCTACCATTGATCACCCTGCATACAGGTTTGTTTATATTTATTTTCTTACAGGTATTATATTGTGCCGACAATGTATGCACCATTTGTTCATATATTGTACATTCACATCAGTCCCTGCCTTCCAGGAGCTTACATTCTAAGGTCCCCACCTCACTGTCATACATGCACTTTTTTTTTTCGTTGAGCCCATAGTGCAGTTCGCAAAAACTGAACACTAAAAGTGGAAAAAAAAAAGTGCACTTGAAGTGTGTCTTTGGATCCCTCCCGGATCCCCCAGGACACAAGACTTCTGACGGGGATAACGTGCACTCAGATTCACCTAGCCAAATAGCCCACTGCACCCCTCACCTCGTGATCAGCTGAAGCCGACCAACGAGTAGTAGGTGAAGGGTCTTCTCAAGTAGAGACTCCCCAAGGCTGGAGAGGAAGGAACCAAGTGGCCACACATCCTCCCTCTAGACTTCATGGTAGGCCTGAAGACCTACACGCTACCATCCAGAGTGAAAAAGGGAACACATAGAGTGCATAGAGTGCAGGGTGACACACATGGAAAGAAAAAATATATGCAAAATAAGTGCCAGTGCAGGTGCCTTGGTGAGGCCTTTAGGCCTGGTAGCAACAATTGCCCCAGTATCAGCCAAAAGGACTAGCCCACAAAGCGTTGTACATAAAAAGTACAGTCATACATTCAAATACGTGGGCCCAGGAACCAATAAACTTACCAGTATGTCTTTGGAGTGTGGGAGAAAAACAGATTACCTGGAGGAAACCCACGGAAACACAGGGAGAGCTGGATTATTGCTCTCCATGTGAATATGGTTGCCAGTAGGGTTCTTCTGTATGAACCTTTTAAACTTTATATTTTTAACATTTCTTTACAATTCAAGGGTGATCTGATTTAAGGTGCTAAATTGAAGAAATGCAACAGGCAGTACATTAACATGCTTGGTGCTATCCCTACCCTAATTATGCAATTGACATGTAAATTAACTAATAAGCATTTTTAATAGAAAACTGCAGCAATGGCTGGCCAATAAAAAGCTATTCAGCCTTATTCAAATGGGATTTCATTTTAAGGCTTCCAGCTGGATACACTCTCACACTAATTTGTCTTCTCATTAGAAAATGATCCTAATGAGGGCACAGACAGCTTCCCACAAGCCCGTAAAAGGGCCAATTCACAATATACCTATTTTAGAGTTCTCTTGTGAACCCTGTTAGAACTGAGGTCCCATACTGTAAGACTTAATGTACAGTCTATTAAAGCTGAACTCTGTAAGGGAATTTTCACTTAGCTCAAAGCAATGTTAAACTCAAAAACAAAAAATGTATTATATTGCAGCTTACAAATTCTTAGAAAAGGTGACTCCATTAGTTACCCTTTTCAGTTCTTTTTTCCTTAGTGATCCTGCCAGTAAGTTCATGTTTTTCCTTTTACAGAACAAGCTGTCCAGCAAAAGTGGCAGTTAGAGGGTTGAAACAAACCATTTAACACTGAAAGGGGTGCTTACAACAGTCAGCTTCTATTAATTTATGTAAAATCTGTATTCCAAAAGGAAAAACATAACTGTTGCTGTAACTGCTTAAAAAGTGTTAGCTGTCAAGCTCTTCACTACATCTTTCCCCTCTTCTTTTTCCCGGTCTCTCTATTCTATTCCACCCCATCAAATCATTCCTCGCATCTATTACCTTTTGTACCACCACCCCCTCCCTTTAGAATATAAGCTCTATGAGCAGGGCCCTCCTGTCTCTTCTGTATTGAACTGTACTGTAATTGTGCTGTCCCCCTTCTACATTGTAAAGCGCTGCGTAAACTGTTGGCGCTATATAAATTGTGTATAATAATTTCCTGGAAAGTATGATACTTCCATAAGCCCAGATACAGGGCACGTTCGCTCCCTTCCAACCCTCTGGATTGTTATGACATACCGTATATACTCGAGTATAAGCCTAGTTTTTTGTGCTGAAAGTGTCCCCCTCGGCTTATACTTGAGTCAAGCACTTTTCTGCAGCAGAGAATTACATTTTCCAACCCGACTTTGGGGCCCCATATCTCAGGGCCACTTGGTGCTAGGAACCCCATTTGGTGTGCAAACCCAGTGGAACCAGCACTACAACATATCCAAATTTGGGGTTCCTAGCACCAAGTGGCCCAGAGATACAGGGCCCCAAAGTCGGTCAACTGTGTCCATCTGCAGCAATGTCATTTCAGGACCCTTTGGGTCCAGAGACCCCACATTTTGGCTGCAGCTAGGGGGCATCTAGGAACCCTTAACTACCAAGTGTGGAGTTCGGGGGACCTATGGCTGCAAATGGGCACAGTGAGGCTGCAAATGGGCATTGTTGACCCTCTTTTCCACTTACAGTAGCTGCGCATTTCTCACCCTAGGCTTGTACTCGAGTCAATACGTTTTCCCAGTTTTTTGTGGTAAAATTTGGTGCCTCGGCTTATATTCGGGTCAGCTTATACTCAAGTATATACGGTACTCAATTTCAAGCAACTTCTCACTTATGCTACTACGGTTTTTGCTGTCTGTACTGATTTACACCTCACTGTAGTATACAATTGGATTACCCTCCTAAAGGGGAAATGATGTACTACCCTTGTCCTTCATTGTACTATCCTTTTGAGAATAAAAAAACGTGTTTGTCTAAAAAAAATGCGTAGAATTCTGCTTTATTTGTTTGTGAGGTTCATCTTAATCAGTGCATCTAAAGCTGGTCATACATTGATAGATTTTTTTCCTTCGGCCTGTTCAGATTCCTTCATCCATGGGGGACAAGCCTCCAGTTACGGCTATTGCATTTTATATTTAAATGGATGCACCTGCTGTTCAGCCAACAATTTTTGTAGGCTCCCTCAACAAACATTGATCATAAGATCAACTTTTGTCAAATTGAGTGGGCTCAGCAGGGAAACCCACTGAACACATTTAAACTGGTTTCTCAAGAGCTTGCTGAAATTCCCACAGTGTATGGTCAGCTTAAAGCCAGCCATACATGGATCGAAATTCAGCCAGTTCAGCAGACACTGGCTGAATTTTGATCCATGTATGGGCAAGGAGGTTGTACAGAATTTGATCAACCTATCAACTTCAATACAACCATCCTGTCAACTTTTCCCTGTTGGATCAGCACTGCAGACTATAGCCTGCAACGCTGATCAGTGTATTTTGACAGCAGGGAAGCTTCCCCACTGTCAGAATACAATAGCTCAGTAGAAGGAATCGGGTCCGTTTTTTTCATTCAATCCGCTGGTTGAATGAAAGAAACAGATTCATCTATGGGCTGCCTAAAGCCCCATACACACTATTAGATTTTCTGCAGATTTTTGTCTTCAGATTTACCAAAACCATGTAGTGCAAGGGCCTGCCTGATTGCATACAAATTGAAACCCTTAAGGTTTGACCTCATATTATATGGTTTTGGTAAATCTGAAGACAAAAGTCTGCAGAAAGACTAATAGTGTGGAAGGCCCCTTTCACACTGGGGCGGAAGCCGCGGTGACAGTAAGGCAGCGCTATATTTAGCGCTGCTTTACCGTCGTTTTGCCCGCGGGTTTCGGCCGCTCGCGGTGCGGTTTTCCCCCCCGCGAGCGGCTGAAAAAGGGTTAATATCCCCCGCAGAGCGCCGCCGTAGGTAGGTTTTACCGCGGTGTCCCATTCAAATCAATGGGAAGGAGCGGTGAACACACCGCTCCTATACCGCTCCAAAGATGCTGCTAGCAGGACTTTTTTTGCCGTCCTGCTGGCGCACCGCTCCAGTGTGAAAGCCCGCCGGCTTTCACACTGGAGTGAATGGGGCCGGATTTTTCCAGACGGTATACAGGCGCTATTTTTAGCGCTGTACTGCCTGAAAAACGCCCCAGTGTGAAAGGGGCCTAAGGGGTCTAAAACGAGCATCTGATTTTTGTCAAAAGCGCATGTGTAGGATTTTGTCTAGCATACTATCTATCCACAAATTGTCGTTGAACAAACACGAACGTAGTGACATACTATGAGAGTATAAAGAGGATTTTAATTTCTCGAGTGCCACCCTTTGGGCCCTTTCTGCTAATTTCGTGTAGAAGCTTGGTGAGCGTTGATTTGCGATTTTCAGATCGTTCCTGATATTCAAATGACAGTTTGGGAGTAGCACTAGGCAGTTAAAAACAACACCATGGAAAATTAACAAGGGACACCAACATAGTTGTATCTTTGATCCTAAAAACTCAGGGATAACGGTGTTGTGGTAACTTCCCTTCATTACTATCCCATTATAGAAGATGAGAATTTTGCGCTGCATTTCGACATTTCATCAATTGCCGCGTCACAAATGTTAATTCTCCATTATGAACGGTAGTTTACAAGACCGAACTCCGATCATGCGTGTTTGTACTTTTGACTTTTGTGTGACGATTTCTGTACTGACCATCCGAAAATCGGACGTTGAGCTGTCGTTCATCAAAAATGTACTAGTCTGCTCATCCAGCTTTTGTCTGACGAAAATGAAAATCGGATGTCAAAAGGAGCATACTAACGGTAAGAATTTTGGACGACATGTGTTGGATTCAATCTGGGATTCCCACATCTACAAGATACACCCCCCCCCCTCTCTGGTGGAATGTAACCAGTTACACCTCATACTGTCATGAGTCTAGGGCTATTGTACGTGATGAATGGTCGGCTCCTATCTGGCTGGGCTACACAAAGACTAATTATGGGCTGTCGGAGATCGCAGTTCCAAGATTAGACAGCAGTTGGATTAAGTGCAATTCTGGACAGACGCTGCCCCCCAGAGACCACTTCTGGCAGTACAATCAGAATACATGGAGGCGACTACCAATTGGGCAGGTGGGCGGGCAGTGGGAGGTGCTGTGATTGAGGTGTGATTGACAAAAAGGGTTTGCACACACACCTGACTCTCTTATTCCATCTGGAGCTCAGCTGAGAAGGGTCACCACGATAAGTAGATCATTATATTGTATTTTAACTGTATATTATATCATTGTACTGTAGCCTTGCTGTATGTTGTGTAATTGTGTAACCCCCTTTTGATACACGTTAGCTTTCGCATTTCCTTGGGAAATAAACAAGATTTGATTATTATGAAGCCGTGTGCTTGGTTCCATAGCTAACCTCGTATTATTGTGATATTAAACGTAGCATGCGCTCATAGGTTTAACAGACTAACAACATTATAGGGACTAGACAAATTAATACATAGATATAAGTATTATTAGCGCGTACTTCATTTGGCACCCATAGATTGAGACAAACAGAATATCGTTTTTTTTCTGCATTGGATTCACAAACCTAAGGCATTTTTCTTTGTTTCGAGTCTCATTAACACAAACCCTCAAACATCCAGAACGGAAAATCGTCTCTAGTGTGGACAAGATTGGCGCTGGCTCGCGAATTCTGAAACCACGCTTGGATGGTCATGAAAATTCTGTGAAAGATCTCATCGGTGATGCGGACGCGTAGAACCTGGTGAGAGCTGTGGCTGATATATGTATGTATGTTAAATGTTTGTAAGTTTGGCCAGGTAACCGGTCATTGTGACTGGCGAGTAAGGGGATGATCACCCCTGGGGTTATTTTATATAATCGATAAATTGACAGGACAAGCCACACAGCGCTGAGGAAAAAAGTGGGAATTATTTTAATTTTTTTATATATTTTTAGTTTTTTTGTTACCCATGTGAGTGTGATAGCTCTCAGTTCCAATAGGAGTTCACTGTGGCCTGCAATTTAAGAGGAGACAGCAGTAAGAGTGTCTTTTCTGGAAAAGTTCGTAGTTTAAACGGATTTTTTGTATTTTTTTTTTTTTTTGTGTTGTGTTTTGTTTTTGGGTCTTCTGTGTGGGACTAGAGGTGAAAAACTAGACTTTGAGCAGCTTGTGGGGGGTTGCTTATCTGTTTGTTCATCTGTGTGTGTATTGTCTTAACAACTGTTCAGTGTAGCTAGTTGCTAGTTAGCATATCAATGGAGGCCATCGAGCTATTCATCGCTAAACATGGGGCTATTAGATTTCAATCTACACAAGAAGGTGGGTTGACACAACAATTTAATGAACTTTTGACACAATGTAATACACATAACAGCCTTATAAGTAATAAATCAAAAAAAGGCAGAAAACAGAGATTAGCAAATTTGATGTGCATGTTTTTAAAAATTAGAGACATTTCTGAACGGAAGGAATCAGAATGGATAGATGAAAGGAAGCAATTCATGCAGCAGCTACAAAATATAACAAAAGATATATTAATTAGGGTTGAAAATGCAGATGCACAAGCGCGTAGTCAGATTGAACAATTAGTGACGGAAAAATGCGAATTAGAACAGAGATTGGAGGAATTAGGAAAAACGTGTGAGTTAAGAGAAGGTTGCATCGTCTTTTTGAATCAAAGGGAGGCTGAGAATTTGCAGGTTATCGCAATGCTTAAGGAGGAGTTACAGGGTGCACAGGCAGCCATAATGGATTTATCCTCCAAACCTACAATAGCCGAAGATGCAATGGTGGAGGTACCCTCCGCACATGCTCAGTGTGCAAAAATACAAGTGGAACATAAAGAAAACCCGTATGCTATTGTTGCTGCAAATCATGTTACTATGATGGGAATCGATGCTGGAGACGTAAATACAAACGTGATAACTGCGCTTGAAATTGATTCAGGAGTTGAAATGGAAACTTCTGATGACTCCTCAGACGATGAAAGTGTAAAGTCTGTTAATTCCAATCACAGTAATATTATCCAGCAATGCGAATTTCCAGCACAAGATGTTAAAAAAAGGGCCTATGCAGAGAAACCAGAGCTAAAATGTTGTTTGTGTAAAAGGGGAGGTCACATCGCAAAGTATTGTTGGGCGAATAACGATATCAAAAAAAGATCATACCTGAAGACTACCCCAAGGCATTATGAATGTTATTCGGCCAGGTGGGGTAGCAATCCAAAGCATGGAGCCAATAGTAAGCAAACCCAATTCCCCGGTAAGACCCAATTACGGAGTCTACAAACTGAAAAGCAATATGTAGGACAGTTGCATAAAATCAAAATGGAAGTAGCCGAATGGTTATTCAAACATAGCACTGGGGGAAGCAATGCTAGCAGCACTTAGTCAGCTGCAAGTATGTTAAAAATACTCTGATCAAAGTTTCCTTCCTATGAATAAGGTTTTAAGTATTTTTGTAGTTTTTTTATAAGGTTTAATGTTTTATTTAATGAATTTTTATTAGGTTTTTTTTAATTTTCTTTATTATTAATTTTTTTATTTTTTCCATTAATTTTTTCAATTTTTTATTATTAATTTTTAATGTTTTTTTTTTTTATTATGAATTTATTTTTTTTTTCATATTTTCTTTTTTTTATTAATTTTTTTTTCAATTTTTCATTTTTCAATTTTTTTTTTTTATTAATTTCTGTTTTAGTTTTAATGTTTGTAATTTTTATTTTTTTAGTTTAGTTGTTTATACTACAACTCGGTGTTCCCCTAGCAGTACAATTAATGAGAAGAGACTTGGGGCGCTTAAAGTCAATTGTCATGATAATCGTGTTTAATCATTGTCTTTGTGTTCCTTTTCCAGAGACCAGGGAGAGAACAGGTTTGGGATACTAAACATTTGTGTTTTGTTTGCAGGTCCGTCAAAGTGAGACCAACACGGGGGTTAGGTTATTGTAAATGCATAATCGATTATCACATGGTACCATGAGCTCATTAATTAGTAATTGTTTGCAAACAATGAAAATATTTAGACAATAATCTGACAAAACTAAAGAGTTACAAATGAGGTAGCAAATGTTGTGATGAAGTTACAAATGTTTTGTTTGTTTTGTTTGTGTTGTTTTTCCCATTAACTTATTGTCTTTCAGATAAAAAAAAGAAACATGTACTCTTCTCAGGAGGAAATCCATGGATGTCTTTAATTAAAAGTTGAGTGTTTGTCATTGTTGTATGGTGGTTGTCTTGTCATGTTGTTCTTGGGGGATAATGGCCAGACTTTTAATGTTTATTCTTTTTTAAATTTTTGTTTTTTTTTGGAAAAAAAAAAAAAAAAATATTTTTTTTTTTTTTGGGTATTGGCTTAGTCAGCTATTTTATTGTTGTTTTGTTCAGGTGTAAAAAGCTCCAAAAGGTTTAGGCTTTATACACCTGAAAGGGGAATTAGTGCATAGATCGTAAGATAAAGTTAGTGCATAGATCGTAAGATAAAGATAAATGCATTGGTTGTTTTTCTTTTTGCGTTTTTAAATTGAGAATTTTTGAGAAACAACAGTGACGTTCGTTTTTTAAAGTTTTGACCATACCGTGGGGATCCATTTTAGAGTGGGTTCTGCCTAAAGAGGTCATGGTTGTTTTTGATAGTTTGGTCAAATTGCAGAAGCCAGGAATACTAAGTTCCTGGGTTCCAAGGAAGGAAATAGGAGTAAATATAATAAGCAAGCAGATATTATGGATAAGAATTTGATTCTGCTCTTGTTTTTCAATTCCAGAATCCTGGTGGAGCGAGATTGGAAAGGTTCTGGAAAATGGATGACGGATGATCATCTGGTTGGCAGTTTGTCTGTGCCATACCACGCCCCAAATTTATTCCACTAAATATCAGGAGAGACGGGACAAAACAAAAAGATTCACTTTAACACTTTTCTTTTCCTATGGATGATCTGGTGCTGAATCTGAAAGACTGTGCCTATCAATAAGACTTGAAACATTTTCTTTTTTGCTGGACTCTCTCCTGATGAATGCAAACGTGTTATTAATATACGTACAATGGGTTGGAGGTTGGGGGAAGGAATATAACACGTCCAATCCATCAGAACATGGAAATGTAAAATATATATGTTTTTTTGTTGGAGGGAGGAGTTGAAAGAAGGAAAGTTGTGTAATGTAGGACATGTATTGACGTAACGGAATTTATATGGTGCAGGTACCCAGGAGGCGGGCACTTAGGCATAATAAGGTGTCTGTTGGTCAGACTAGAGGGTGCCAGGTGACACTTCAATGGGGTGAACATTTCCTTATATGGGGGAGATGCGCCCGGTTGAGGTCTCACCTGAGGAGTTGAAACCCTGCACAGGGAATGCCAGTGAATACACACAGGAGCATGCTCCAATAGATAAAGGGAACAAACGCTGACTACCAGGGTACAGTATGCCTTCACCATATGGCACTGCAACATCTCACAGTGGTTGATAAAAACCTATTACCCTATATGTGCTGAGTATACGCTGAATCAAGTGCTGTCATCGTACCAGTGACTTACTCCCAGAGATGTGCGGACACAGAATAAGGTGCATGCCTTGAGGCGATTCAGTTCGCAGTTGTAGCGTTATACAAATCATTCATTCATTCAGGATGCTTATCTCTGAGGAGTAACCACAAGAGGAGGCATGTATTCAGCACTATATTGGGGGAATAGGAGCTGGGATGGGTGTTGGTAATGGAGTAGACATCGGTATCCTAAGGAACAAACTCTCAGCAATAGCTTGAGCGGGACTTTGTTACTCAGAGAGATTGGTGGCATCCTTAATAACATTCACAAAATACCCAGGGTCTCCAGATTTGGTGAACCATGTTGAGAGGTTGGTGGAGGGTGTGAGGGTACAGGATGGAAATCGGTCATGGGCTCTGGCGTACACGCAGTGGCGGACGGAAGTGTCAACCAGCATCAAGCTGATTGTGCAATCTCTGTATAAAGGGAAGTGGCCTGATGAGTTAGCATCACCGCTCAGTAAGACTCTGCCAAAACACGTCGCCTACACTAATCCAAAATGGTGGTCGAATGCCTGGATGGGCTGTACCAGTTTGGATGGTGAAAGGTGTTAGGCTGTATGATCCCATATACAGAAGTGCGGACTTGGTCTGTATGTTTGGTGGCATCAATGGGCTTACTGATTGGGGATTCTATCTTGTCGCATTTGAGGCTAAATCACCCACATGTGATCAGAGGAGATGGAAGCAGGTTGATACTTCCTTCGGTCGGAAGTATGACCATGATGTCCTTTGTATGCCAGGTCAATACATCATGGTGGTGAACGTAAAAATGTTGGGAAGTTATTTCAGGGATCATTGCTGGGGAGGAAGCACCTGGGTGTCATTTGGGACATAGACAAGTTTGTTTCTTTGTCCTAAAGAATGCCGATGTAATGTTAGTCATAAAACTGGAAGGTTCCTTGAACCTAACCATAGGTAGAGGGGCATGGTATACCCCGGGCATGGTCTCTGAAATCCACGCACAGGGATGGAATTGTGTGGTTTTGTAATTTTTGCAAATTTATATGTGTGATTAGACTTAATATTTATATAGAAGGGTCTCCCATTTGGCTATGCAAGTTGAGGGACGAATTGACAGTAGAGTCTCTGTGTACAAATTAGAGACCTTGCTGCCAAGTCAGAGCCCTGCAATACCATTGTGAGCAAGCCTGCCTAATCCCGACCCATATGTACAGTAAAGGGTTATAGGATTGGGAGCGGGGTGCATAAAGGGATGGGATACAGATATATGTATATAGTATGATAAGAAATTGATTTATGTTATGGTGTAGTGTGATAAAGGTGTGTGTCAGGCTAGTAACATGGGCGAAAGGCCCCCCCTCGAGACTCTGTGTTGGAAAGCTGGGTGATGTGTTACCCTGAATGTGTGATGGTGAATGGTGAGTGAATGAGCACCCCGTGCCTGTACTGCATCTCGTCCTGAAGTTACCAAAGACACAGAAGGGTGACATGGAAGCTGTCACTGAAGAAGGATGGTGGTGTGTCACTAAGTGGCAAAGCGGAGCGTGTTGGAAAGCATGACACGATAAGACCATTATGGACTGTTCCATAGGAGCTGTTGCTGCACAGGTTGAAAAACCACAGCGCGTTAAGGAAGTCAAGGACTGTTCTATGGGTACTGATTTGGAAACGCATGTCAGGGAGAAAACAGTTATGGACTGTTCAATAGGAGCTGGGTCGGAAGAAGGGTGTTATGCGCCTGTTGAGGCGCAAAGCGGCATATGTTGGATTCAATCTGGGATTCCCACATCTACAAGATACACCCCCCCCCCCTCTCTGGTGGAATGTAACCAGTTACACCTCATACTGTCATGAGTCTAGGGCTATTGTACGTGATGAATGGTCGGCTCCTATCTGGCTGGGCTACACAAAGACTAATTATGGGCTGTCGGAGATCGCAGTTCCAAGATTAGACAGCAGTTGGATTAAGTGCAATTCTGGACAGACGCTGCCCCCCAGAGACCACTTCTGGCAGTACAATCAGAATACATGGAGGCGACTACCAATTGGGCAGGTGGGCGGGCAGTGGGAGGTGCTGTGATTGAGGTGTGATTGACAAAAAGGGTTTGCACACACACCTGACTCTCTTATTCCATCTGGAGCTCAGCTGAGAAGGGTCACCACGATAAGTAGATCATTATATTGTATTTTAACTGTATATTATATCATTGTACTGTAGCCTTGCTGTATGTTGTGTAATTGTGTAACCCCCTTTTGATACACGTTAGCTTTCGCATTTCCTTGGGAAATAAACAAGATTTGATTATTATGAAGCCGTGTGCTTGGTTCCATAGCTAACCTCGTATTATTGTGATATTAAACGTAGCATGCGCTCATAGGTTTAACAGACTAACAACATTATAGGGACTAGACAAATTAATACATAGATATAAGTATTATTAGCGCGTACTTCAACATGCCATCAAACGACAATTCCCTTACAAAATTTGCAATGTGTGTACGGGCCTTAACACTAACCTCTACCCAGATTGACTGTCCAAAAGGTTTTTCTGTTGCTCCTCTGCCCAGTGTGGAGACACCTGAAGACAGGAAGTGTGATACTGGCCAGATCACCAGGTGAAAATAAAGTGAAAAAAGTCTAAAGAAAACAAATGTAGCTACCACATTTAAGGAAAGGTAAGCTGCGATATATAACATTTTTGTTTGTGGTTTAATACTGCTTTAATGAATGAGGTGAAAATGCATTGCCAAGAACACCTAATCATGTGTTAAAAAAATGAAATCTGAAGACTCCACAGCTTAACCTTTTTAAAATAAACATGCAATACTCCTTTTATATGTCAAATCCAAAGTGTCTAGTAAACCAAAGCATGTCTTTTCCATTGTCTTCTTCTAGCTGTAACTGTAAAGCTGATCATACATGTAAGGTTTTCAAGATTATTACTCTTGTTAGCTTCTTATAAATGAGTACAACTATTACTCCTCTTTGCTTACTATGAGACATTAGTTTTCTAATAGTATTTGGATAAGGACTGTATATTAATACTGGTAATACCATTAATAATACCAATAATATGACTGGTCTACAGTTTGCTATACTTTCATGGCTAAAATACTTCACATTTATTTTCCATTATAACTGGGAGATTTATGGACCACATATGAAGACCCTGAAATCTAATCATGCACTATATCTCATGGTTGCTGGGGTAAATTCCCTCAAAGCTTATTGAGAAGCATTATCTAACCTGTATTCAATTTTCCAAAAATGGCTCCATGGAGTCATTTTTGAATGCTGACGTCACTAGACTTAAAGGTCTGAGCTTGGCTAAATGATAGCCCGTAGGGGCTGATGTACAAAAATAGTGCTAAATGAAAATGTTTATCAGAAGACCCACCACTAAAAGTGAACTTAAAGACTTGGAGAACTTGACAACCAGGGTCAGAGACAGAATGAGGAAACATATTATTGAAACAGATTGTATTTCAAAACTCAATGCATACCATTTTCATTTGTATTTATGGGCATACCAATTTCTTACTCATATTACGGCCATTCCTTAGTCAGCCTACAAAACCTTTATATAGTGATAAAAGAAAAGAATAAAGGTCTCACTGCCAATATTTTAAGATTACTAGATTTCCTAAATAAAATCCTGGGATAACCACTTTTAACCACACCCAAAAAATCAGGTCTTGTAGCTACATCCACAAAGCTACGCCTCAATTTTTTTAGATTGAGTAGTGATAAAATAGTATATACAGTGGACCTATAAACTGTACAACTCAATTGAAAAACAAACTGAAATCTTTTAGGGAGGGGAAGTAAAAATAAAAAATTAAAGAATGTGGTTGCATAAGTGTGCACGCCATCTTATAAATGGGGCTGTAGCTGTGTTCAGAATTAAGAAATCACATTCAAACTGATGTTAACCACTTCAAGCCCAAGGATGTCATATGACGTCCTTGACTTTCAGTGGGAATATCTGAATGATGCCTGAAGCTACAGGCATCATTCAGATATCCTCTTTTTCAGCCGGCGATTCTGCACACCGTAATAATGATCATAGTGGCAGTTCATTCGTTCTTACAGGTGACGGGAGGGGACATCCCCCCTACCGCCGCCCTCCGTTGCATCTTCAGGGCTTAGACATCCCCCCTCCCGCCGCCCTCCGGTGCTTCTCCGGGCTCTCCTGTGCCATTGGGGACCTGGAGAAAGAATCGGCCGCCGCCGAATGACGATCATCTCTATGACCATTGGCGGCTCGGGCGTGACGTTATGATGTCACGCCTGGGCCTTGCTTATAAACAAAGCCGCGATCATGGCTGGAAAGCATGGGATCATGATTTTTTTTTTTTCATCTAATGCTTTCCAGCCTGTAGGAGATATGTGGGGTCTTATTGACCCTGCATCTCTCCAAAAAGTGGACCTGTCACACACCATTCCTATTACAAGGGTGTTTACATTCCTTGTAATAGGAATAAAAGTGATCAAAAAGTAAAAAGTAAAATAAGCAATAAAACATTTTTTTTTTAAAGCGCCCTTGTCCCCGGTAGCTTGCGCACAAAAGTGAACGCACACTTAAGTCCGGCCCACATATGTAAACGCAGTTCAAACCACACATGTGAGGTATCGCCGTGTATGTAGGAGCAAGAGCAACAATTCTAGCACTGGACCTCCTCTGTAACTCTAAACTGGTAACCTGTAAAAAAACAAGTACCGAAGTTTGGCGCCATTCCACGAGTGTGCGGAATTTTAAAACGTGACATGCTGGGTATCTATTTATTAGGCGTAACCTCATCTTTCACATTATAGAAAAAAATTGGGCTAACTCTTCTGTTTTGTCATTTTTTAATTCATGAAACAGTTTTTCTTCCAAAAATTTTTTTGAAAAATTGTTGCGCAAATACCGTTCAACATAAAAAGTTGCAACAACCGTCATTTTATTCCCTATGGTGTCTTCTAAAAAAACATATATAAAGTTTGGGGGTTCTGAGTAATTTTCTAGCAAACAAATGATGATTTTTACATGTAGGAGAGGATTGCCAGAATAGTACACACCTGCCATCATTTAGAGTGCCTCTGATTAACTCCAAATAAAGTTCCGCTGTTCTAGTAGGTTTTTCCTGACATTTTCTTAGTCACATCCTACAGCAAAAGCCATGGTCCACAGTGAGCTTCCAAAGCATCAGAGGGATCTCATTGTTAAAAGGTATCAGTCAGGAGAAGGGTACAAAAGAATTTCCAAGGCATTAGATATACCATGGAACAGCATGTGGGAAAATGTGCTATGGTCAGCAAAGGAACAAAGGTTGAACTTTTTTGGATATAATTCCAAAATATAGGTTTGGAGCAAAAACAACACTGCACATCACCAAAAGAACACCATACCCACAGTGAAGCATGGTCGTGGCAGCATCATGCATTGTGGCTGTTTTTCAGTCAATATTGGCACAAGACCATCAGGCTTTTGCTAGAAAGCTGAACATGAAGAGGAACTTCACCTTTCAGCATTAGAACGGCCATAAAAAAAAAAAAAAACATACATACAAATCAACAAAGGAATGTCTTCACCAGAAGAAGATTAAAATATTGGAATAGCCCAGCCAGAGCCCAGACCCGAATCAGATTGAAAATCTGTGGGGTGCTCTGAGGAGGGCTGTGCACAGGAGATGCCCCCGCAATCTTACAGATTTGGAATGCTTTTGCAAAGAAGAGTGGGCAAATATTGCCAAGTCAAGACGTGCCATGCTGATAGACTTATACCCAAAAAGACTGAGTGCTGTAATAAAATCAAAAGGTGCTTCAACAACGTATTAGTTTAAGGGTGTGCACATTAAAGAGGAAGTAAAGCCTCCTTTAAAAAAAAAAAAAAAAGCGGAACCTGCAAGGCAAAGGCATAATGAGCTAGTATGCATAGCATACTAGCTCATTATGAATAACTTACCTGAGAACGAAGCCCCCGAAGCGACCCTCGTCCACGTCCTCCTCCGCTGCCATCAAACCCGGAGTGACTTTCAATGGAGTCGCAATGACGTCACTCCCGCGCATGTGCACGGGAGCCGCCAAGCACTCTCCGGCATGCTCAGTGCGCCTGCGCGCCACTGTCTACGGCGCATGCGCCATAGACAGCGGTGCCTGTTTTTTTCTAAATATCTCCTAAACCATGTAGGTTTAGGAAATATTTATTGGACCTACAGGTAAGCCTTAATCTAGGTGGTTTGTAAGGGTTTACAACCACTTTAATGCAACCATATTATTTTATTTTTTTATTTTTTTATTTTTACTTTCCTCCACCTAAAACATTTCAGTTTGTTGTTCAGAGTTGTACCGTTTATAGGTCAAGGTGGAAAAAGTTCTGAAATGATTTATCTTTGTCTCATTTTTTTACATCACAGAAACCTGACATTTAAACAGGGGTGTGTAGACTTTTTATATCCACTGTATATAGTGATAAAAGAAAAGAATAAGGTCGTACTGCCAATATCATAATATTACTAGATTTAAAAAAATCCTGGGACGCCCTAATGACCATGGCCACTTTTAACCACACCCAAAAAAATCAGGCCTTGTAGCTACATCCACAAAGCTACACCTCAATTTTTTTTAACATGCCCTTAAACAATTGGTTGCAGGCTTTTGGAACAAGAGGCTGACATTCAAGATATAAAATGAACATAAACAAATTTCAAATAAGAGGAGCCAATATATGCATACATAATTTGGAGGAGTGCCATGAAGATATTTACAAATAAAATGTGTTGCACTGAGCACACCACCAGCTGGACAACTGTAGGTGAGGCCTATAAAATGGGTGTCACTTCACGGTGCATGGCTTGTAGTGTGGCAGTTCAGGTTAACTGGCTTCTCTAAAAGTAGTCCTAGTCTGTAAGTGTGGTAGGGACTTTAGATTGCTACATCTGGGCTCATGAACTGATGTGAAAGTGTTTTATGTTCTCTGTAAAGACATACATATTTTGTCAGGACTAGATAAATACAAGAAAAAAATACAAGTAAATACTGTAAATGCACATTTTAATTGAATGTGGTAAAAAAAAAAAAGAAAATTGATTATTTTAAAAAAGGTAATTTTTTTGCATCTAAGCTTTCACGTTAGTAGAATCACAAACTTACTGAAGGGGCAGAAGAGAGGTTAATATGCATACAAACTACTGTGTAGAATTTTAAACACAATACATAGGAACTTAGTGTGTATTTGACCAGAAAATAGAAAAATAAACTGTAGCCTGGCTAGAGTCTGTCAAAGCCATAATATCTTGGATTCCTTACGATACATTCTTTCTAGACCACCCATGTCAATACTTCTGGAAAGTCTTACTGGGCCTGAGAAAATATGTCCATACTTTACATATTGTGTGATTTACACCTCTAAGGAAAGACATTTAGAAGTTACAAAGACATGATTCATGAAAAAGGACCATCCAAATGGCTATTCCAGTTTTTCTATCTAAAAAATAATGTTATGATAACTATTTAGAAAAAAACCCAGTTTTTAGAACGCTTAATGAGCATTTACTGCTACCTAGGACTCCCTGGAAAGATTTACCCTCATTTCCTGCTGACAACAGTTTCATCAGACAGGAAGTGAGTGAAAACCTGCAACAGCAAAACATACAGAAAAAAAAATCTGAAAAGGGTTCTAGCGCTAATAAAGGAAAACATTTTATTTCTGTCTGTGTTGCGGTTGGAGAGTTCTCCTTACTTCCTGTCTGGTAAAACACTGTCAGGAGGACAGGAAGTAAGCATGAATTGCTCTAACGGACACCCGGCCAGCAACAATCCTTTCCTAATTTATCCAAAACAAAGAAATAAAAACTTTGGCTGGGCATAAACTAATTCTGTTAATAATCTAATCATAGCACGATTAATGAGGACTATGGTGGCCAACTCAGCAGAACTGTTGATTTTTCACTGTTAAGTCCTGAGGTCAAACCTCTCTCAGCATGCAGTGTTCAAAGCTAAACTTAAAGGAGTTGTAAAGGCAGAATTTTTTTTTTTTTAATCTTAATGCATTCTATGCATTAAGGGTGCTGTAATGCGGCTCCCACTAGCTATGATCTGCCTGCATTACATAGAAAGGCAAAGGGACTGAGTGATAACATCTCTGGGACTAAAACAAGGTAATAAAAAGGAAAAAATATAAGCATATTAGACTTCAGTTTTAAGGAACAAACATAATTTGCTGGTTTCTCAAAAAAAAAGTTTACATGGAATTAAGGCTACTCTCACACTGGGGCGTGGGGTGTTAGTGGTAAATTGCTGCTAGTTTTAGCAGCATTTTTCGGCCTGCTAGCGGGGCACTTTTAACCCCCGCTAGAGGCAGAGGAAAGGGAAGAAAAAAAGCACCCGAAAATCGCTGCTGCCGAATCGCTTTGCAGGCGATTCGGCAGCGGTGCCCATTGATTTCAATGGCAGGGGCGGTTTAGGAGCGGTGTATACACCGCTCCTGCACCGCCCCAAAGATGCTGCTTGCAGGACTTTTTTTCCCATCCTGCAAGCCCCCCGCCCCAGTGTGAAAGCACTCAGGCTTTCACACTGGGGAGGCTTGAGAGGTGCTAAAGGGGTGTGAAAGGGGTCTAATAGTGACAACAAAGGAAGGAGCATTTCCTTATAGGTGCTATGTACCATTACTATTTTATAGGTTTCATATTTATCTTACACTACTTTTGCATCTAAAATGTGTCTTGCTTTGGGCACTTGGATTGAATCTAGAAAAATCAGTGGTCTATTGTCAGTGGTCAGGCAGACAAAATAAATGCATTCAGTTCTAGCAGTGAGTCAAAATAATCCTTAGAAATCAAGTGGCTATCACATTTACAATACTAGGCTATAGCAGTACTTTGCTGACCTAGATTCTTGATTTGATTGATTCTTTATTCTTGATTTGTACACCTCCACTGAAGTTCGTGAACATCTTTTCACTACCAATGGGTACAGACTGCATACTAAACCAAAGCAGGAAGAACCATTATATCCTTTCTGTAGCCAGTACCTAGAGTAGAACTAAGGCCCCTTTCACACTACTGAGACTTCAAAGTTGCGCAATTTACAGCAATTTTGGTTCAGAGAAGCAGGATCTCCCAATCTATGGATAGTGTAGGACCCACTAATCATGGGGTACTTTGTCGCAGTAAGTGGGCTTAAGCACCATATAGCAATATGGTGTGACCATATCCCCATATTTTTTGATAATGTTTTTTGAAAATGTCTAGGTGTTTTAAATAGCCTTGCTGGAGGTAAATGTCAGGTTTGCATGTGTGCGCTGTAATATGTTTGTTCTGTTGTATGGTCTTGTGGCAGCACCATCTTTATGCATTTTTTTTTAGGGTGTGCCCCCCAAATATCTTTTTTGTTTATTGTATGGATTTTGACCAAATCCTTTTGGGTGGACCACCCCACTCCCTCAGTAAGTACCTCTCATTAGTGACCACCTGTGTCATGGGTGGAGACCTCATGTTCTCCCATATAGAGGAGTATAGCTCCCTTGGTTCAGAGAAGCAGGATCTCCCAATCTATGGATAGTGTAGGACCCACTAATCATGGGGTACTTTGTTGCAGTAAGTGGGCTTAAGCACCATATACCAATATGGTGTGACCAAATCCCCATATTTTTTGATAATGTTTTTTGACTAGATCAGCCTTGCTGGAGGTAAATGTCAGGCTTGCATGTGTGCGCTGTAATATGTTTGTTCTGTTTTACAGCGATTTTGTCGTGATTCGCCACCATGATTTTGCCGAGATTTCAGGGAATGCCTGTGTAACTGGCATCAAAGTCGGACCAAAGTAGTGCAGGGACTACTTTGAAGTCGGAAATGACTTGAAGTCGTACTAATATGAATGGTTAGCATTGAAAATCATGGGGAACGATTTGTCATGCTACTTTACAGTACCAAATCGTGGGACAAATTGTACAAGTGTGAAAGGGGCCTAAGCCTGCTCTTACTTTTGAGCTTCTATAGCTGAGGCTGCAAGGGCAGTGTTTGTGTGGTACACAGACACAGTGGGGTTGATTCACTAAAACTAGAGAGTGCGAAATCTGGTGAAGCTCTGCATGGTAACCAAGTAGCTTCTGACTTGTTCAATCAAGCTTTGGCAGTAAGACCCAGTTCACACTGGTGCGACAAACGCTCTGACTTTGGGAGCACATGTCGCATGACATGTAAAAATCAATGGTTCTCTATGAAAGCCGTCTTAAATGGTCAGACACAAGTCGGTCTGACTTTAGAAAAGGTTCCTGCACTACTTCAGTCAGACCTTGGTCAGTTTTCAGCCCATTCAATATCATTGAAGTCGGATCAAAGTCGTAGCCTCATCCGACTTGTGACATCTGACATGGTGATTATGGCAGCAGGAAAAGGAATATATGTCACACTGGAATTGTTTTGATTGGTGAAAGAACAAGTCGGACTATCTCAAAGTCTGAGCAAAACTGTATCCTGTTTATTAAAGTTGGATGGAAGAAGGACCGATGTAGGGCTGATGTTGCAAGGCAAAGTAGGATGACAGTCGTGCAACAGTCGCGTTGTACTAGTGTGAACCCGGACTAAAACCTGATAGCTGATTGGTTTTTATGCACAGCTGCACCAGATTTTGCACTCTACAGTTTTAGTAAATCAACCCCATTGTGACTGGTCGCTGCTATTCCATGTTGCCAAAAGACAAGTGGATCAAAGGCGCAAATGTAAGTCTCCATCTTAAATATAGAGGGAGAGACCAACATCAACTATACCAAGCACTATGGTCTCACCATTGCATGTGCATACCATCTTTCACTGGGGCTCTCCAATCAAACAGATCTTTGCATAGGTAACGTGGTCATATATGACCTCTGAATATGTCATTGCCTCCAATATCTGCTGCAATAGACATTTCTACAAAAAAATCTAGGAAAATCCTCCTAAATCAACCCCCTGAACTTGCAGTACATTTCCTCAGATTTTCAGTACAACTTAGTTTTTTTTTGCGACTACCAATTAAAACACTCTTATATTTTCAACTCCAACTTTCTCTCTTTTGCAGATTTGGCTTTTTTCCAAAACAGCTCGAACATTAAAGCTATTCTAAATCCTGTGTGCTTGCACAGGAGAAAATGAAAAGGGAATCTTTGAAGACTCCCAAATTCAGGTCTGTTGGCAAGAAGCCCAATGTATTTTACAAGTAGACTAGATTTAAGATTATAAGCTTCTTAATGCTAAGATAAGAAAGATTAATTTAGCTAATAGATAGTAAGAAGCACTAGATCACAGAACGCACTCTGTACAGGTTATTTATGAAGCACAAAATGTATGGGAAGCAGTGGTGCCAAGTTTTGTTATGGATAGGACAATACATCCTCTGGTTCTGCAATTACACAGCCCATGTATACAACTGTTTTGCATGATATTCATGACATTTATGCCATATTGGTATCTGGAATTAATTTAAGAGTGAAACTTTGTTAAAAAACAAAAAACTCCCAGACCTATTATATGTATTACAAGCAGTTTAGCAAACCATATTGCAGATTCCCACCGCTTCTGTTCTAAAGCGTCTACAAACATCTGCAGGAAGGGTGACCTCATTAACCAAAGGTTCTGTATTACATATCCCATCATCCTTTAGACATTAATAAAGCAGAACACTCAAAACTGGATTTTTGCTGCTCTGAGGATGGGCAAGGGTTGCAACACCCAAAAGGTTTTTCAGTCTGTGCCCCTATTGTAGAGGTTTATCCTTAATCCTTACTTGCTGCAGTGTCACCTTGACAGGATGTGAGTGAAAATCTCCCAAACTGGGACAGAGACAGCAATAAAACTTGACAATGGTCTAATGGTATCTTGTGACTCTGTCCAGTATACGTTATCAAACACTAAATAAGATGCTTGTTCTTATTCACTTCTCAGTGGTATACACACCGCAGTGCATGGCTTGGTGGTTAGGGTCACAGACAATGCTAGCTCCATTGTGCATCATAAATGGAAATGTTGCCAGGGGTTCTGCCAGTAGATGGTCACCAGCTTGGTAACAAAGCAATTTTTTTACAGCAAACCTGTGAAGAACAAAAATACTATAGCAGATCAGTATTTCTACAGAATCTTCCACTCTAGGCATCACCTGGTGCCTCCTTTCACAAAGCCAAGATCAGGCCCACTGCCTTGTCTCCACTCCACAAAGCAATGGCTTGTGATTGGGCAACCTGTTAGTAGGCCCATTTTCACAAGTGTCAAGTGGTGCCTATAGTAATATACAAACTGACTTTGTGAACATCAATACTTGTTTAGCTGGTTCCAGAAGGATTTAGACAGCACTGGAGTTATGCCCAGTACACACGGTCGGAAATTCCGACCACAAAATCCGTCGGATTTTTTCCAACGGATTTTGTCCGAAACTGGTGTTGCATACACACGGTCGGACAAAGTTGTCGGAAAATCGGATCGTTCGGAACGTGGTGACGTTCGTTGTGTACGACGGAACTACGTAGAGGCTAGTAGCCAATAGCTTTGGTCTCGTAATTTGATCTGAGCATGCGTGGCACTTTGTCCGTCGGAATTCTCTACAAACGATCGGAAAAAGTCAGATCGGATTTTTTGGTCGGAAAATTTTAGATCCTGCTCTCAAATTTTTTCTGGCGGAATTTTCGACGAAAAAAGTCCGATAGAGCCCACACACGTTCGGATTTTCCGACAACATAATCCGATCGGACCTTTTCCGTTGGAATTTCTGACCGTGTGTACAGGGCATAAGAGATTCCACAAAAACAGCTTGTGTCTACAGCTACCTGACATTGCTGTAAGTTTTGTATTTTTATATTTTCCACAGCTTTACTGTAAGGGCTCGTTCAGACTAGCGGCAAGGGGGTGGTAAAACTGAGCCTTAGTTTTATCACCATCCAATTGCTCCCCCTTTAACTGCAGAGGCAGTGGTGTACACATGCCATGGTCATGACCATGGTAGGAATTATTCCTCCTGTCGCTTTTGGTGGGCGCTATGGCCCACTAATAAAGGCCCATTCAAGTGAATGGGCTGTTTTGCAAGAGCCCGGCAACTGTGTAGAGTGCACGTAGTTGTGTCATGCTAATGTGGGGTACAAAGGGTTAAAAGCAGGAGGTGAGGGGGCAATAGAACACCTCCTCTCTGCCTGTCAAATTCTCTCTGAGGAGCGATTTGAACGTGGATCGTTTTTAAGAGACAATGGATTGTTTGAACGAGCCCTAAATCTATGATTTAGATAGGATTTTTTGAAATTCAGCAGCACCAAGATACTCCAGAAAAGTTATTAAGCATATGTGGTAGTTTATAATCATATCGTTATTTTTGATTTTTAACATATGATTTCAACCAACAGTAGAGCCCAACTGAAGTTACAGTTAAAAATCGGCTAAATACATTCCAGGTGCATCAAAACAAAAGCCTATTATATCTTTTCTTAAAGATGAACTTCAGGCAAACACCTAAATACACAGATGGAATTCATTTAAGGAAGCTGCTTTACTGGCCAAAGGATCTGTATTTCCGTCTCACCTCCCACTCAAGGGCATTTAGTAGAGTTCCTCTTAACACCATATAAATTTGCAGAATCTCACCACTGAAGTGTATACAGCTTTAGTGGCACGCACTGGTATGAATAAAAGAGCAAAAACTAAAGCTGAAGTCTCGTATTTATTTTTTACTATCGATTTATACAAAGAAAGAAGAACAAAAAGAACAAAAAACAGAATACAAAGTTATTAGACAATCCATTCAAACATTCGTCCTCTATAGAAAAGTCAAGCTATGCTACACAATATACACGACTTGCTTCAGAATATCACTATAATATCAGTAGTGATACGTTTTGCAGAGAGAAAAAATAACTGCTGTGCAGAGAGCGCGCGCCCTGCTCCCGATCGCTTCTTGCAATTGGGAGCTTTCCGATCATGTGACCACCGCGGCAGCCAATCATGATGGTCACATAATCATAAACCCCGCCTCCCGGTATCTTAAACCCCTTAAAGGGCCGAGAGGTGCTGGCTTCAAGGGATTATTGCCTGATTGAGCATCCCATTTAAACCAGCTAAATATATTTCAAGTGTATTGAAAAAGGTGTTCAAAGTCTTACACATAGGTGTGCGCACAGGGTGTGGCGGGTGTGCCTGGGCACACCCTAATCACCCCATGTGGTGATGATTCACCCTGCTTTCTGGCACCCCATCTCCCCCCTGCGGTGCTGCCAGCTTCCCTCCTCTCCTGCTGGTTGCTGCGGGGGATGTTTCAGAATGGAGAGTGGGGGAAAGGACAAGTAAATATTTCATTTACCGGCCCCTTCCTTTTCTGAATGAACACAGTGAGTGATCTGTACTGATTGCTCCTGTGTTCATTCTTAATTGCAACATACGAAACTATGTTTCCTATGCTTCATTGTGTGAATGAACAGGAAGCCGCACAGAGCACCTACCATTTATTCACTGTCCAGTGCAGCTGAAGCTGCAGAGAAAGGGACTGGGGAATATCTGTCCTCACTCCCTTTCTTTGTCTCAAAAGTGAGACATCATGGGTCTGTTTAGACCCTTGATATTTGACCAAAGCCTCCCAATGGGGCTCCTAAAAAATAGTAAAAAAATAATAAAAAATGTAATTGTAAAAAAAGATAAAAAAAGATGAATTAAAAAAGAATACAAAAATAATACAAATAAAAAACTACTGACACCGTCCAGTGCCCTACTGACACCAATCCCTGCTCTACTAACACAGTCCACTTGCTCTGCTGATCTGCTGATATACATGCATGTGTGTTTGTGCTCTGGTATGCCACACCCCCTGCTTAGTCCTTTCATTTTTAAATCAGCAAATCCTTTTCAACGGGGGGGGGGGGGGGGGGTGCAGCAATATGTAGTCCCCCCTGGGTTCTTCAGGGGTGCTGTGGCAAACTACCTTTAAATTAACAAAAAATTGTCAACAAGCTGGTGGGTGAATCGAGCCTGCCTTTTTTGTTACACAGAGCCACAGGTTTTTATTGTGCAGCATTACAACCTTGAGCACCATGCGGGCCAGCCACCAGTGACCTAACAACCAATGAGGTCATAAGTCGATAAGGACATTGGGCACCTGAGGCCGTCCTTGTTTGCCCATTTCCTGCTTCTCTTCGTCAGCACTGGAGTCACATTAGCTGAATGAGGGAGAAGCTGTGGGAAAAGAGAAATGCTGGAATACTACCAATGTGTAAAGGTTTATTTGCTTTGCAAAAATAAATTACCTTTATTGCTGGATGTCCTATGTCTGTAGATGTTGCTGTATTATGTAAAACTATTAGTTTAGGTTTTACATTTTAAAATGGGGTTCCTCAAGATTGTGTATAATTTTAAAGGGTGTCTTGACTGAAAAAAAGGCTAAGAAAATCTGAAAGGGAGAGTTCCAGCTCTGACACGGTGAGGGCATGTTGAACCTCTGCAGAGGCACCACTGCTTCATCACAGAAAGCAAGGGTCCTTCTGTACAGTATGATGACAGAAGATATGTGTTTTTACCCAGGCTGTGGGTGCTTTATAAAGAAAGTGGACTCAATTTTAACACCATTTTGTTGGGTTTTATGTACAAGAATACATAACTTTAGCTTTTGCTCTTTTATTTATAGCTTTGCCACTAAGGCTGCATACACTTCCGTGTTTGGAATTCTAAAAATGTATATGATGTTAAAGTGATTGTAAAGTCTACTTTTTTTTTTCAATAAAAATAACAAACATGTTATACTTACCTACCTGTGCAGTTGGATTTGCACAGAGCAGCCCAGATTATCCTCTTCTCGGGTCCCTCTTTGACTCTCCTGGCCCCTTCCTCCCTTTGAGTGCCCCCACAGCAAGCAGCTCGCTATGGGGGCATGTGAGCCGAGGCACAGCTCTGTACATCCATTCAGACATGGAGCTGTGGTTTGGCCCTGCCCCTTCATTCTCCTCACTGGCTAACTGACTTGACAGCAGCGGTAGCCTATGGTGCGGCTGCTGTGTCTCAGCCAATAATGAGGGGAGTCCTGGATGGCTGAGGCCATCATGGACATCGCTGAATAGAGATGGGGCTCAGGTAAGCAATGGGGGGGGTGGGATCTGAGGGGGGCTGCTGCACACAGAAGGCTTATGCATTAAGATTAAAAAAAATCTGATTTTACAAATCCTTTAAGGAGAATGCCCTTGAATGGGTCGTAAGACAGAAATACAAATTCTTCTGCAGGCAAAGCATCTCCCTTATACATTTTCCATCTTTGTATTTAGCTGTTTGCCTGACGTTCAGCTTTAAGAATAGACAAAATAGGTAGGTAGCCCACCTTTCTGGCACAAAAGACTGTAGGCTTCCTGTGAGGCTGATGGGGACAGAGGGGGTTATTTACGAAAGGCAAAGTGGACTTGAAAGTGCAGTCGCTGTAAATCTGAGGGGTAGATCGGAAATGAGGGGAAGCTCTGCTAATTTTATCATCCAATCATGTGCAAGCTAAAATGTTGTTTTTTATTTTCCTTGCATGTCCCCCTTGGATCTACAGCGACTGCACTTCCAAGTGCACTTGTAGTGCAAAGTGGATTTGCCTTTAGTAAATAACCCCCAAAGTATAGACAGCTGTCACCATGAAAGAATGACATTTACATACAGTATAAACTGTGTCTGCGTTTGGTGCTGACCACAAAAAAAATAAAACAGTTTTTTTTTATTATTTGAATTAGTGCATTTTATGCATTTACATTTGCATCATGCTTACAATTTCTGCACATCTCTGATGATACAGACTCCTAAATCTGCTTTTAGTACATAATTATATGTGATGTACTGTATAGCGGTACTTTTTTTCATGAATACACTATATTTTTCCAATGTATTGAAGTGATTATTGGTACATTTTACTTCTCTGATAAGTATGCCCCTAAATGAGAAAAGGATTTACAACTGTGATCCGTACACACCACTTCTATTTCTGATGGCGGGCAGAGAAGTTAATACACACAGGGCACACACTGAGCTCACTTACTATGAATTAACGTACTGTAAAATCCTCACAGCGGCACTTGGTCTAAATACATCTCTGTTCATTACCTTTTCCTTAAACCGCTGTTTTGTATTCACGCACATCCCTAGAAAAGTCAAATAAACACAGCCCTTCTACTGCCAGGAGGCTCTGCCATTTAGCCAGGCTAAAGCAACACTGTCCGGCTAGTGGCTATTCACTACAGGAACCCCTTCTAAACAATGTGCACACGTGAAAATAAAAAGAGTGCACTTAGTTTATTTTTTTACATGAAATTCAACAGAAGCCCTGATTTGATTCTGTGCCTGGAAGTGCAGCTCTTCCTGTTAGAAGACCATCCGCCGAGCAATATGCTTGTATTAGATCCCAGGGGTTTTGCACTGAATTTGACTGCACCTTCTCTTCCTTTACAGTTTTTTTTTTTTTTATGTATTTTACAAAACATCTTGCAAGCCCTTTATCGCCACACCTAAAGCGGAATAAAGTTTAACTTCCTTCTGGCAGCAGAGGCAGCAGACTGGCTGTGTAACACATAGGGCGTCAATCTATGAAAATTTACTATACTTGAAGAAAACACAAAACAACATAACTTCCAGCCAATAAAACACAAGATTTCCAAACACAACACAGAATATGGCTACCCATAGACAAACAGATCTTGGAGGGCTATTTCCCTTTGAAAAAGCGAGATTACTGCAAATACCAATTTGAACAACCAGTGCTCAGGGCTGATTGCACTGCAGCAAAAGCAATGTCATTGATTCACTTGGGGATATTTACTAAAACTGGTGAACACAAAATCTGGGGCAGCTCTGAATAGTAACTAATCAGCTTCTAACTTCAGCTTGTTCAATTAACCACTTCAAGACCAGGCCTATTTCTGAGATTTGTTGTTTACGAGTTAAAATCTGTATTTTTTGCTAGAAAATTACTTAGAACCCCCAAACATTATATATATATTTTTAACAGAGATACTAGAGAATAAAATGGCGGTCGTTGCACAATTTTAAGTCACACTTTATTTGGGCAGCGGTCTTTCAAACGCAATTTGTTTTGAAAAATACACTTCTATAAATAAAATAAAAAAACTAAACAGTAAATTAGCCCAATTTTTTTGTATAATGTGAAAGATGTTGTTAGGTGTAAATCTAACGTGTCACACTTTAAAGTTCCGTACGCTCATGGAATGGCGACAAACTACTTAAATCTCCATAGGCGACAATTTAAACATTTTTAATGGTTACCTGTTTAAAGTTACAGAGGATGTCTAGTGTTAGAATTATTGCTCTCATTCTAACGATACCACACATGTGTGGTTTGAACACTGTTTACATTTGCGGGCGCAACTTATGTAACGTTTGCTTTGGCGCGCGAGCACGGAGAAAAGGTCGCTTTTTTTTACACTGTCCCTTTAAAATAAAGAATTCTGATCACTTTTATAAACATCCCTTGTGACTGTTATAGGCAGCGAGGTACTCTAAAAGACCCTAAACCCCTCCTTTGCACTTGAAGGTATTCAAAACGCCAAGATCTGCACTTTTTAAACACTGTGGATTTTTTTAAACTGGCGCCGTTGGCTGGCGAGTAAACCGGAAGTGACGATGTGACGTTGCTTCTGGGTTACTGCATCGAAGAGACCCAATCAAACCCGATTCCAGCTTTTTTCGGGTCTCTGGCCAGCCAGCGGATGTGGCGGCTGGTGGATCGGGTCTCCCGGTGGGACCGGAGAGCCCGGGCGGGCCGCGGAAGGCAGGGGGGAGGTGGGCGTCCCCTTTTGCTGCTTGTAAGAACAGCTCAGTGGTTGCTTAGCCGCATCAGCTGTTATTACAAGAAAGCTAACCGTTGGCTCTAAAAAACGGTACCGGGGTGATGCCTAAAGCTGCAGAACACCCCCCCCCCCCCCTCACCTCCATAACATAAAGGAGGCATTTAAAACTGGGCAGGGCTGATAACTTAGTTTGAGATAAAACTGCAGAGTGCAAAAAAAAAAAACACAGAACAGCCCTGGATTTCTGGAAGGATCAACAGGTATTTTGTTGTACCCATTGAACAGATATAACAAAACTTTTTCAACATTCAACATATTTACCTAACCAAAAGGGAGCAAATAAGAAGAGTTCATTGCTGGGGTTTACATACACTTTAAAAACTAAGAACAAGGAATCGATGCTCGAAGCATAGAACTACACATAGTAAAAGTACTCTCCTGTGGATTGTAACTAAACACATTATACTGCAGAGCCATAGCAGCAGCTGCAGAAGCCATGATAGAACACCATAATTCCAATTATAGGAATAGCTAAGAACACTTACTGCTACAGGCTCAGCACACATATGCTGTCACTGTACCGATTTATTAAAAGCTGTAGATGTTCTTCATTCCTCTTGGCTAGCAAAGTTTATCAAAGACTAGGGAGATAGCAACTCTGGAAAAAAAAATATAACTAGGGAGATGTACAGTCTTTTTCATTTTTTTTTAGATAAAGCTGTAATGATAATTTTGTTCTGTGCTTTAAATGCTTAGTTTTTGTTTATAGCTTGTAATTATATATGTATGTGGCACAGTCATATTTACTTATGTAGTGCTACCCCTGAAGGAGCCGAACAGTGCAGAGGTTATCAGTCACACAAACAGTCCGTTCACTCCGGCCTTGCTTAAAAAGTGTAGGGGATGTCTTTTTAGATTTATTGCTTGCAGGACTTTAAAAGGAGCGGGGTTGGGGTGGGCATGGGATACTCCAGAAGTGCTGATGTGCAACAGGGGACACACTTCACTAGTTTCAGGTAGCCATTGCGACCCCCTGTATGCCTGGATAGGAGGGCAATGGCCTGTAGAAGAACCCATCCATCCGCTAAACCCTCCTCTCCCTCCTGCAGACATTCGGCAGCTGCAGGAGGGAAATAGAGAGCATTGGCTCCTCCACATGCCACCTCCCTATGCCTGTCCTTCTGCCCAAGGGCTCCTGTGTCCTTCCCTGCCCCCCCTTCACCCACCGCAGTGCTTCAGAGTTTTCCCCTACCACCTCCCTCTGGCTGCTGTGGGGGATCTGTCAGGATGAAGAGCAGGCAAGAAGCTGGTAAATGTGTAATTTACCAGCCCCTTCCTTGTTTTAATGAATTTTTTTTTAATCATTCAAAGCTGGGGCATACTAAACTATGTTTACTATGCCTTAGTTTATGAATGAATGGGAAGCCTCTGTACAGAGCTCTTCCTGTTCATTAGTTCTGTGCAGCTAAGGCTGCAGAGAAAGGGGCAGATGAATCTGACCTCAGTTAATTTCTCTGTCTCAAAAGGGAGCCATCAGGGGTCTGTTTAAATCCCTGGTATTTCACCAAAGCCCCTCAACGGGGGTCCTAAATAATATGTAAAAAAAAATGAAATGGTAAAAAATTATAAAAAAAAAAATACTGACACCAGTGGCGGAACTACCAGGGTTGTACTTGCGACTGGGCTCTGGCATTCCACCACCTTGGGGGTACCCCAAGACAGCAGGAAAGTGGACCACTGTGGGACCATAATAAAGAGTCTCACGATGGGCGTAAAGGGCCCAGGGATCAGTAAGAGGGGCCCCGGTCGGGGGCCAGGGGGCCCTTAATGATTTCTTGCCCCAGGACCCTGAAGGTTCTAGTTACTCCTATGCATCTTTGAGCAGCCTTTAGTCAAAGCCACCTACTAGGCACACCTCTCCAGGGATTGGCTGCAGTACCATAAATATTTAAGGTGCCTTTTTGACTCTCCCAGCTCTCTATTTTCTGGAAGCATTCATATCTGCAGCCTATGAAATTTAGAACAGCCCAAATAAATCAATAGCTTCAAAAGTCCTGCGGACTAGCACACAGACAGCGGGATTGTCCGCCGGACTGCCGAGTCCGGCTGACAATTTTAAGTCAAAACTTAGAACTTAGTCCGCCGGACTTTTGGGGGAAAAAAAACAATGACTACAGAGCAGCCAAAAAGAGCTAAAGTTACCTAGCTTCCTAGCAACCTACCAGGTGGGTGCTACACCTATAATATGCAGGAGCTTCATTTTGCTTTGCAGTACTGAACAAATAAAATTTGCTTTTCACTTTGCAAGGGATTTTTCATTTGGCTTGGTGAATGTGATGAAAACTCACTTTGCAAAGAATACCCATGCAAGCCATAATAAAAAAAGACAGTATTTTTGTTTGCATATGATTGAACGATGGAAGTCAGCAGAGCTTCATCTTCCTTTTAAGAATGTCCATTCAATTTCCTAATTGTTTGTGGGCCCAAATCCACATTCATCTTGACCACAGTGATGAGAAAATTTAAAAAAGCAGGACTGAAAATGTTTTTCAAATGAATACATTTTTAACAGTGTTTTGGTTTTCGTTCAAAAAAAAAAAAAAAAGCAAAATTTAATTTTGAACTATCTCTACGACTAAGCCTTGAGTGGTGAAACGCAGTAGGAGTGGGGAATCTCTGGGCAGGGACCAAGGCCAAAGTCTTTGCTGGATTAAAGTCTTGATGTGGAATACATCATAGCTGTGCAGCTGTCTTGTATTTTCCTTGAAATTTTTAACTACTTTTGAACGACATCTAGAACAAATTTTCGCTCAAAAATCTAATAGTGTATAGTCAACTTAAGTAAAGTTTCCCTTTCAAAGCAGGCAACATATTTGCCTTTAGTAAATCAATCCTAATAAGTTAGCCAACCCATTGCAAACAACTCTATACACGTGGTTGATATCTCTTTGGTTCTTAAAAAAAAACATTTAAGAGCACGCTTTCTTTAACCTTTTTAATACAGAGGAATCCTTGAAATGATTTTCAGGTGTCAGGAAATCCCTGAAAAATACAATTAATTGGATATCAGTGGGAAAAATGCCTCTTACATTGGTAGCCAATGGGAACAATTCTCTTCTTTCAGTGGTGGTGAGAATGCAGACAGCTAGAAAGTTATTGGTGTCATGGTGCTGGCTCTGGGGTCTGATAGAGCCCTTTGCAGAGACATTGTTACTTCACCCTGCATGGGCAAGGTGAGGGTGTCCATATAAGAGACAAAGTAATTAAAATTCTCCCTTATTGAAACACCAAGTAAAAAGTTTCCCCTCGTTTTTGAAAAAGTTAAAACATTCTGGTCGTTTTTTTTTTTTTTTGTACAAGTTGAATGCTCAAAAACGATTAAGGGATGAAAACAGATTACCGGTAGTTGTGATAGGCTAGTGCTCTTTGCATATCATCACTGCTTTTTTCAATGATATGCTAAATGAGCCGAAATGTATACTTTGGTTCGTGACAATGCACAATCAAAACAACTAATGATTTTCCAAATTAGCTAACCAAATTCTATGATGGTCTCTTGTCAGCTAGAGGATATTTCATGTCTGTATTTAATGCAAATAAAACATAACTGGATTTGCAGATTCTCAAAAAATGAACTGAAGAAGGCCCCTGAATGAGTGGTGAAATTTTCTCAAAAATAGTTAGCAACTCCACATTAGGGATGAGCCGAACACCCCCGGGTTCGGTTCGCACCAGAACCTTCGAACGGACCGAAAGTTCGCGCGAATTTTCGAACCCTATACGTTATAATGGACGCGAACGTTCGAAATCAAAAGTGCTAATTACAACGGCCAATATGCATGTTAATGTCATAAAACAGGTTTGGGGACCCGGGTCCTGCCCCAGGGGACATATATCAATGCAAAAAGAACTTTTAAAAACTAACGTTTTTTCGGGAGCAGTCATTTTAATGATGCATAAAGTGAAAAAAAAAAAAAAAGTGAAATTTTCCTTTAAATATGGTACCTGGGGGGTGTCTAAAGTATGCCTGTGAAGTGGCATGTGTTTCCCGTGTTTAGAACTGTCCTTGCACAAAATGACATTTGTAAAGGAAAAAAAGAAGCCATTTAAAACCACTTGCGGCTTTAGGTTTGTTCTTAAGTAGAATCTGAACATTATGAAGTGTAGCTCCATCCCAAAAAAATCTATTTTTAAGCTTTTTGGAGAACATAGGGAGGGGTTATCACCCCTGTAACATTTGCTGTCTTTGCACATCTGTTCAGAACATGTCACCTCACTTTCCGTCCCAATGACAAATGTTTTTGGAAAAAGTGGGGTTTTAATTGAAACAAGGATTGGTGATAAAGTATCAGGAGAGAGGAGATACCTTTTTCCCAAATTAAATCTAACAGGATAGAATTTCCCTTCCTAGGGGTAGATTTCCTCTCACTTCCTGTTTTCTCTTTCCATTTGCAAGTAGGAGTCGTTTGTAAGTTGGATGTTTGAAAGTAGGGGCCTGGCGTATATACTCTGCAGAAATTTGCCCTATTAGATGTTGGTGTAGCCACAAGACTGGTGGGCACAGGAATGGGCCCTGCTGTGAGTTAATAGATCAAGATTTGTAATTGCATGCACCTGTTGAACAGGGCAGAAAAATTGGGGGTGGTGGTGGTGGTGGACGGTGTTGCCACAAGACTGTAAGCTCTCACAGTTACTCTTGGTGGGCGCAGGAATGGGCCCTGCTGTGAGTTATTAGATCAAGATTTGTAATTGCAAGCACCTGATGAACAGGGCAGAAAAATTGGGCCTTTGGCGGTGGTGGTGGACGGTGTTGCCACAAGACTGTAGGCCCTCATAGTTACTCTTGGTGGGCGCAGGAATGGGCCCTGCTGTGAGTTATTAGATCAAGATTTGTAATTGCAAGCACCTGATGAACAGGGCAGAAAAATTGGGCCTTTGGCGGTGGTGGTGGACGGTGTTGCCACAAGACTGTAGGCCCTCATAGTTACTCTTGGTGGGCGCAGGAATGGGCCCTGCTGTGAGTTATTAGATCAAGATTTGTAATTGCAAGCACCTGATGAACAGGGCAGAAAAATTGGGCCTTTGGCGGTGGTGGTGGACGGTGTTGCCACAAGACTGTAGGCCCTCATAGTTACTCTTGGTGGGCGCAGGAATGGGCCCTGCTGTGAACTATTAGATCAAGATTTGTAATTACCCGCCCCTGTTAAACAGGGGCTGAAAAATTGTGCCTTAGGCACTGGTGCTGGTGCCACAACACTGCAACCCCTCACAGATACTGTACTTGGAGCACAGCAGTCACACGTGTTGCGAAGCATTTTTTTAAAAAATTGTAAGTACACGCCCCTGTTAAACAGGGGCTGAAAAATTGTGCCTTAGGCACTGGTGCTGGTGCCACAACACTGCAACCCCTCACAGATACTGTACTTGGAGCACAGCAGTCACACGTGTTGCGAAGCATTTTTTTATAAAAATTGTATGTACACGCCCCTGTTAAACAGGGGCTGAAAAATTGTGCCTTAGGCACTGGTGCTGGTGCCACAACACTGCAACCCCTCACAGATACTGTACTTGGAGCACAGCAGTCACACGTGTTGCGAAGCATTTTTTTAAAAAATTGTAAGTACACGCCCCTGTTAAACAGGGGCTGAAAAAATTGTGCCTTAGGCACTGGTGCTGGTGCCACAACACTGCAACCCCTCACAGATACTGTACTTGGAGCACAGCAGTCACACGTGTTGCGAAGCATTTTTTTATAAAAATTGTATGTACACGCCCCTGTTAAACAGGGGCTGAAAAATTGTGCCTTAGGCACTGGTGTGGTGGCATGGATCATTGAGGAGGAGGAAGAGGATAGTCAGTGAACATAAGAGGACAGTCACTCAGCATCAGCATAGGCAGTCTTGAAGGGATGTGACATTAAAAATTATTCGGTTATATCCGCCTCAGGTGCCTGGTAGCTGGTGGTGATCCAAGACTGATTCATTTTGATGAAGGTCAGTCGATCAACCGAGGCGGTGGACAGGCGCACCCTATGATCAGTGACAAATCCTCCAGCAGCACTGAATGTGCGTTCGGAAAGAACGCTGGAGGCAGGACAGGCCAGTAGCTCAATTGCATACTGTGCAAGCTCTGGCCAGTGATCCATCCTCAGGACCCAGTAAGCCAGAGGATTTTCGGTGGGAAAGGTGTCCAAGTCTGACCTTGCCCCAAGGTATTCCTGCACCATGTATATCAGACGCTGGCGATGGTTGCTGGAACCGATCATACCTTGGGGCTGCGGACTAAAAAATTGTCTGAACGCATCGGTCAGACGTCCACCTTCCCCACCGCTCCTTCTGCTACTGACCGAAGCCTCAGCAACTCGTCGCCCAGGACCAGGAGTTTGTAACCTCCCAGTTTCTGGGAACGCGTTGCACAGACCTTTCTGCAAGGCCTCCCTGAGATGTCTCATCCTCTGCTCCCTCTGCGACGGCAAGATAAGGTCCGCAACCTTACCCTTGTACCGCGGATCAAGGAGAGTGGCCAGCCAGTAATGGTCCCTCTCCTTGATCCGAAGAACACGAGGATCCTTCCGCAGGCTTTGCAGGATCAGGGAGGCCATGCAGCGTAGGTTAGCTGAGGCATTCGGTCCGGAGTCTTCTGGGTCACTGAGGATGACATGATCGCCAGCCACCTCCTCCCAGCCACGTACAAGTCCACTGGTTTGTTGGGACTGTACATCATCCCTAAAAGACTGCTGCTGCTGATGCTGAGTGCCAGGCTCCACCTCCATGCTCACACAATCCTCCTCCTCCTCCTCCTCCTCCTCCTCCTCCTCCTCCTCCTCCTCATCCTCTTCCTGTGTGATGGGTGGGACAGAAGGAACACTGTCCGGATAAAGGGGGCCTTGAGAGGCAAGGAAGTCCTCCTCTTCCTGCCTCTGTTCTGCCTCAAGTGCCCTGTCCATTATCCCACGCAGCGTATGCTCCAACAGGTGGACAAGAGGGACAGTGTCACTGATGCATGCACTGTCACTGCTCACCATCCTCGTGGCCTCCTCAAATGGTGAGAGGACAGTGCATGCATCCCTGATCATGCTCCACTGACGTGGGGAAAAAAAAAACAAGCTCCCCTGACCCTGTCCTGGTGCCGTAGTCGCAAAGGTACTCATTGATGGCCCTCTGCTGCGTGTGCAGTCGCTGCAGCATGGCCAACGTTGAGTTCCACCTGGTGGGCATGTCACATATTAGGCGGTTCTTGGGCAGGTTCAGCTCCTTTTGCAGCTCAGTCAGCCGAGCACTGGCATTATAAGATCGGCGGAAATGCACACAGACTTTCCTGGCCTGCCTCAGGACATCCTGTAAGCCTGGGAACCTGCCCAAGAACCGCTGCACCACCAGGTTGAGGACGTGAGCCATGCAGGGCACATGGGTGAGCTGCCCCTGTCGCAGGGCGGAGAGGAGGTTGGTGCCATTGTCAGAAACGACCATTCCTGGCTTAAGCTGACGTGGCGTCAACCACCTCTCGGCCTGCCCCTGCAGAGCTGCCAGAACCTCTGGCCCAGTGTGGCTCCTGTCCGCCAAACACACCAGCGCAAGCACGGCATGGCATCTTTTTGCCTGCGTACTTGCGTAGCCCCTTGTACGCCTACGGAGCACCGCTGGTTCCAAGGACAGAGCACTGGAGGAAGAAGAAGAGGAGGGGGTGGAGGAGAGAGGTGTGTCACAACCAGTAGCAGTAGTAGCGTTTTGGAGGCGTGGTGGCGGAACAACCTCCAACACTACTGCACCTTGTCCTGCATCCCTCCAGCTGCCAATAGAGTGACCCAATGGGCCGTGAAAGAAAGGTACCGTCCCTGTCCATGCCTGCTGGACCATGAGTCAGCGGTAATATGCACCTTACCGCTGACCGCCCTGTCCAGCGAGGCATGGACATTGCCTTCCACATGCCGGTAGAGAGACGGAATCGCCTTCCGTGAGAAAAAGTGGCGTTTGGGAACCTGCCACTGAGGAACCGCACATTGAACAAACTCACGGAAGGGGGCCGAGTCTACCAACTGAAAAGGCAGCAGTTGAAGTGCTAGCAATTTAGCCAAGCTAGCATTCAACCGCTGGGCATGTGGATGGCTGGGAGTGTACTTCTTTCTACGGTCCAGCAGCTGGGGCAGGGAAATTTGCCTGCTGCAATCAGACGTCGGTGTACTGCAAGTACTTGGTTGTGACACACCTAATTCTACACCTTCAGTCCTCTCAGAGCAGCTTTCAGAGAGGACTGAAGGTGTAGTGGGGATGGAGATCCCAGCTGATGAGGAGCAAGGAGAGGTCCGCTTAGTTCTTTGGTGTGGGGTCTTTTATGTGTGCCTGCCAACGAGCTGCATGGCAGGTCGACATATGTCTGGTCATGCTTGTGGTGCCCAAGCGGCTGATGTTTTGGCCACGCGAGATACGCTTGAGACAAATATTGCAAATAGCAGTGGTGCGATCTGATGCACTCGTCTCAAAAAAGGCCCACACCAAAGAACATTCTGATAACGTGCAGAGGCAGCGCCCTGCACAGGCGGAGCTCTGCGGTGTTGTACAGTTGCTGTGCTGGCCTCTACCTGGCCTCCAGGGGGCATCCTGCCTCGTTGGACATGTGGCGCCGCATCCTCCTCCTCCTCGTCCTCCTCCTCATCCTCTCTCCCTTCAGGCACCCACGTGGAGTCAGTGACCTCATCATCCCCTCCCTCTTCACCACTAGAGCAAACCTGGCAGTAAGCTGCAGCTGGTGGAACAGTACTGCCAGATTCCTCAAGCTGGGTATCATCATCCGAGCCTTCGAATCGTTGGGCATCCTCCTGGAGCATGTACCCAACACTGTGCTCAAAGAGTTCGGGGGACTCCTCAGGAGGACATGGTGGGTCTAGGGAAGGGGTGGCTGATGATGCCATTGAGTACGCGTTGGCAGCTGCACTGTCAGTACCCTGAGCCTGGGTGAGAGAGGATGAGGAGGATGAGGAGGGCTTGGTCATCCATTCTACCAAGCCTTCAGCATGATGCGGCTCCACATGTCCAGCTGCCGAAAACAAAGACGCGCGTGTCCCATGGCCACGTGCTGATGACGATGCACGACCACGTCCACGGCCACGGCCACGTCCACTAGAAACAGAGCCTGCCTGCCCTGTGTTCTTGGCTCTGCACGCTCTGCCTCCCCTTGGCGGTCTTCCAGCCATTGTAGTCGGTAGTCCTGTGGGTGCTGCTGAGAAGACAATATAGGAGCTCTGTGTGATGCCACTAACACACTAGAAGTCCTATGGGTGCTTCTGCAAAGAAAATAGAGGAGCTCTGTGTGATGCCACTAACACACTAGAAGTCCTGTGGGTGCTGCTGAGAAGACAATATAGGAGCTCTGTGTGATGCCACTAAAACACTAGAAGTCCTATGGGTGCTTCTGCAAAGAGAATAGAGGAGCTCTGTGTGATGCCACTAACACACTAGAAGTCCTGTGGGTGCTGCTGAGAAGACAATATAGGAGCTCTGTGTGATGCCACTAACACACTAGAAGTCCTATGGGTGCTTCTGCAAAGAAAATAGAGGAGCTCTGTGTGATGCCACTAACACACTAGAAGTCCTATGGGTGCTTCTGCAAAGAAAATAGAGGAGCTCTGTGTGATGCCACTAACACACTAGAAGTCCTGTGGGTTCTGCTGAGAAGACAATATAGGAGCTCTGTGTGATGCCACTAACACACTAGAAGTCCTATGGGTGCTTCTGCAAAGAAAATAGAGGAGCTCTGTGTGATGCCACTAACACACTAGAAGTCCTGTGGGTGCTGCTGAGAAGACAATATAGGAGCTCTGTGTGATGGCACTAACACACTAGAAGTCCTATGGGTGCTTCTGCAAAGAAAATAGAGGAGCTCTGTGTGATGCCACTAACACACTGGAAGTCCTATGGGTGCTTCTGCAAAGAAAATAGAGGAGCTCTGTGTGATGCCACTAACACACTAGAAGTCCTGTGGGTGCTGCTGAGAAGACAATAGAGGAGCTCTGTGTGATGCCACTAACACACTAGAAGTCCTATGGGTGCTTCTGCAAAGAAAATAGAGGAGCTCTGTGTGATGCCACTAACACACTAGAAGTCCTGTGGGTGCTGCTGAGAAGACAATATAGAAGCTCTGTGTGATGCCAATAACACACTAGAAGTCCTATGGGTGCTTCTGCAAAGAAAATAGAGGAGCTCTGTGTGATGCCACTAACACACTAGAAGTCCTGTGGGTGCTGCTGAGAAGACAATATAGGAGCTCTGTGTGATGCCACTAACACACTAGAAGTCCTATGGGTGCTTCTGCAAAGAAAATAGAGGATCTCTGTGTGATGGGACTAACACACTTCAAGTCCTATAGGTGCTTCTGGGAACAAAATATAGCTCTGTGTGATGGGACTAACACACTTCAAGTCCTATAGGTGCTTCTGGGAACAAAATATAGGATCTCTGTATGATGGGACTAACACACTTCAAGTCCTATAGGTGCTTCTGGGAACAAAATATAGGTCTGTGTGATGGGACTAACACACTTCAAGTCCTATAGGTGCTTCTGGGAACAAAATATAGGATCTCTGTGTGATGGGACTAACACACTTCAAGTCCTATGGGTGCTTCTGGGAACAAAATATAGGTCTGTGTGATGGGACTAACACACTTCAAGTCCTATAGGTGCTTCTGGGAAGAAAATGTAGGTCTGTGTGATGGGACTAACACACTTCAAGTCCTATAGGTGCTTCTGGAAACAAAATATATGATCTCTGTGTGATGGGACTAACACACTTCAAGTCCTATAGGTGCTTCTGGGAAGAAAATGTAGGTCTGTGTGATGGGACTAACACACTTCAAGTCCTATAGGTGCTTCTGGGAACAAAATATATGATCTCTGTGTGATGGGACTAACACACTTCAAGTCCTATAGGTGCTTCTGGGAAGAAAATATAGGTCTGTGTGATGGAACTAACACACTTCAAGTCCTATAGGTGCTTCTGGGAACAAAATATATGATCTCTGTGTGATGGGACTAACACACTTCAAGTCCTATAGGTGCTTCTGGGAACAAAATATAGGTCTGTGTGATGGGACTAACACACTTCAAGTCCTATAGGTGCTTCTGGGAACAAAATATAGGATCTCTGTATGATGGGACTAACACACTTCAAGTCCTATAGGTGCTTCTGGGAACAAAATATAGGTCTGTGTGATGGGACTAACACACTTCAAGTCCTATAGGTGCTTCTGGGAACAAAATATAGGATCTCTGTGTGATGGGACTAACACACTTCAAGTCCTATGGGTGCTTCTGGGAACAAAATATAGGTCTGTGTGATGGGACTAACACACTTCAAGTCCTATAGGTGCTTCTGGGAAGAAAATGTAGGTCTGTGTGATGGGACTAACACACTTCAAGTCCTATAGGTGCTTCTGGAAACAAAATATATGATCTCTGTGTGATGGGACTAACACACTTCAAGTCCTATAGGTGCTTCTGGGAAGAAAATGTAGGTCTGTGTGATGGGACTAACACACTTCAAGTCCTATAGGTGCTTCTGGGAACAAAATATATGATCTCTGTGTGATGGGACTAACACACTTCAAGTCCTATAGGTGCTTCTGGGAAGAAAATATAGGTCTGTGTGATGGGACTAACACACTTCAAGTCCTATAGGTGCTTCTGGGAACAAAATATATGATCTCTGTGTGATGGGACTAACACACTTCAAGTCCTATAGGTGCTTCTGGGAACAAAATATAGGTCTGTGTGATGGGACTAACACACTTCAAGTCCTATAGGTGCTTCTGGGAACAAAATATAGGTCTGTGTGATGGGACTAACACACTTCAAGTCCTATAGGTGCTTCTGGGAACAAAATATAGGTCTGTGTGATGGGACTAACACACTTCAAGTCCTATAGCTGCTTCTGGGAACAAAATATAGGATCTCTGTGTGATGGGACTAACACACTTCAAGTCCTATGGGTGCTTCTGGGAAGAAAATATAGGTCTGTGTGATGGGACTAACACACTTCAAGTCCTATAGGTGCTTCTGGGAACAAAATATATGATCTCTGTGTGATGGGACTAACACACTTCAAGTCCTATAGGTGCTTCTGGGAAGAAAATGTAGGTCTGTGTGATGGGACTAACACACTTCAAGTCCTATAGGTGCTTCTGGGAACAAAATATAGGTCTGTGTGATGGGACTAACACACTTCAAGTCCTATAGGTGCTTCTGGGAACAAAATATATGATCTCTGTGTGATGGGACTAACACACTTCAAGTCCTATGGGTGCTTCTGGGAACAAAATATAGGATCTCTGTGTGATGGGACTAACACACTTCAAGTCCTATGGGTGCTTCTGGGAAGAAAATATAGGTCTGTGTGATGGGACTAACACACTTCAAGTCCTATAGGTGCTTCTGGGAACAAAATATATGATCTCTGTGTGATGGGACTAACACACTTCAAGTCCTATGGGTGCTTCTGGGAAGAAAATATAGGTCTGTGTGATGGGACTAACACACTTCAAGTCCTATAGGTGCTTCTGGGAACAAAATATATGATCTCTGTGTGATGGGACTAACACACTTCAAGTCCTATAGGTGCTTCTGGGAAGAAAATGTAGGTCTGTGTGATGGGACTAACACACTTCAAGTCCTATAGGTGCTTCTGGGAACAAAATATAGGTCTGTGTGATGGGACTAACACACTTCAAGTCCTATAGGTGCTTCTGGGAACAAAATATATGATCTCTGTGTGATGGGACTAACACACTTCAAGTCCTATAGGTGCTTCTGGGAAGAAAATGTAGGTCTGTGTGATGGGACTAACACACTTCAAGTCCTATAGGTGCTTCTGGGAACAAAATATAGGTCTGTGTGATGGGACTAACACACTTCAAGTCCTATAGGTGCTTCTGGGAAGAAAATATAGGTCTGTGTGATGGGACTAACACACTTCAAGTCCTATAGGTGCTTCTGGGAACAAAATATAGGATCTCTGTGTGATGGGACTAACACACTTCAAGTCCTATGGGTGCTTCTGGGAAGAAAATATAGGTCTGTGTGATGGGACTAACACACTTCAAGTCCTATAGGTGCTTCTGGGAACAAAATATATGATCTCTGTGTGATGGGACTAACACACTACAAGTCCTATAGGTGCTTCTGGGAAGAAAATGTAGGTCTGTGTGATGGGACTAACACACTTCAAGTCCTATAGGTGCTTCTGGGAACAAAATATAGGAGCTCTGCCTGCCTGCCACGAACACACTACAAGTCCTATAGGTGCTTCTGGGAACAAAATATAGGAGCTCTGCCTGCCTGCCACGAACACACTACAAGTCCTATAGGTGCTTCTGGGAACAAAATATAGGAGCTCTGCCTGCCTGCCACGAACACACTACAAGTCCTATAGGTGCTTCTGGGAACAAAATATAGGAGCTCTGCCTGCCTGCCACGAACACACTACAAGTCCTATAGGTGCTTCTGGGAACAAAATATAGGAGCTCTGCCTGCCACGAACACACTACAAGTCCTATAGGTGCTTCTGGGAACAAAATATAGGAGCTCTGCCTGCCTGCCACGAACACACTACAAGTCCTATAGGTGCTTCTGGGAACAAAATATAGGAGCTCTGCCTGCCTGCCACGAACACACTACAAGTCCTATAGGTGCTTCTGGGAACAAAATACAGGAGCTCTGTTTGCTGCCAGTGCCTGCCTGCCACGAACACACTACAAGCCCCTCTTTCTAAATCAATCCTTCTAAATGAATCTATCTAACTCAATCTCTCTAAGTAAATCTCTCTAACTAAATCCAGCAGAGTGACACAGAACGATCCTGCTCTATCTACGCCGGAACAGCATGTGACCGGCGCAGACGGCGTGGCGGCCTTTTATAAGAGGGGGCGTGTACTAAAGCCCCTGAGCTGTAATTGGCTACAGGCGTCCTGCCTGTAGCCAATTATGGCTCTTCGAGTTTCCGGCGCTGTGATTGGCCAAGCATGCGGGGTCACAGTGCATGCTTGGCCAATCATCAGCCAGCAATGCACTGCGCCGGCCGCGCCGGCCGCAATGCATTGCGGGGCCGCTCGCATCACACGAATGTGATGCGAACGCCCCAAATAGTTCTGGGCTCGCCGAGCGAGCGAACGCCCGGTGCTCGATGCGAACGTGGGTTCGCATCGAGCACCGGGCCCATCCCTACTCCACATGTACACCGATCTCTACTTTTCTCAATAAAATAAGTAAAAGTGAACCTGCTACATAAACAAAAGGGCAACAAAAAAACAACAGTACTTTGCAAAGAAAACATTAATAACATTAAAAACATTAAATACAAGCCTTTCACTCTTAGTTGATCTCTACTGTATCAGCCTACATGCACATGGGCGGTTTGACCAATCCGCATCACGTCTCAGAGGCCCGTGCGTATAAGGCCTTAAAGAAAAAAAATCTGCCTCTATAAACTTCACAATCCAACCCTTCTGACAGTGTCAATTTCCTGGTCCCCTGTGGCACTCAGTGGTTTATACCTCCAATCCCCTACTACTGTAAGATAAAATTCAGGGACACCCTACTGAATATGCCCACTTTCAGTCACACCCACAGAACCACACCCTGCATTTTTAGCCACACATACCCACATTCTTGACCCCCTCCCCCTTCAATTCTTAACCTGCCCTGAAACAATTGGTTACAAACATTTGGACAATAAATAAAACCTGAGTCTATTCTGCTATAGGTCAACAGTGTGCAATGCACACACTGCAGGGGTCAGGTGAGCTTACCACAGAATACAGGGGACATGGTGCAGAGTGCAGGGGTCAGAAGAGCTTTATGCATGGAATACAGGGGTCAGAAGTGTGTAGTAATGCGTGTAGGGGTCAGGGATACAGATATGTAATGTACAGGCCAGTGTACACAGTAGAACCAAGAACTTCCCCCTCCTGCCAGTACAATTCCCCCAATATAAATCTTTCCTCTCCAGTATAGACCTCTCCCCCCCAGTACAGACCAAATAACCCCCAGTACAGGCTCCACCCCTCCCCCCCACCAGTACAGACCTTTCCCCCACGGTACAGACCACAGACCCCCCAGCATGCACCTCTCCCCTTCCCGAGTATAGACCTTTCTTCTCTAGCAGATACTCGCAATCCCCAAGTACAAACCTTTCCTCTTGGTTGGCTTTCTTTCAGGTATTCACCACCGGGTGCAAGGTAGGTTTTACCAGAATAATGTAGAGGTTGGGAGGTGAGCGTCTGGGACTCAGGAAGTGAAGCAGTTGGGATGATGCAAAGTCTTCCCTCTATCCTCTTGATCAGCAGTCTCCAAACTGTGGCCCTTTGCTTGCTTTTATCTGGCCCTTGAGGCACTATTTTATTCACTGACACCAATGAAGGGCACAGTTCCTCCCAATGACACTAATGATGGGCCACAGTTCCTCCCACTGACACTAATTATAGGGGATGGTTTACTCCCACTGATGCTGGGACATTTTGTATTCCGCATCACCGCAGTGTGGCCCATCTAAAGTCTGAAGGACACTAAACTAGCCTTATGTTTTGAAAGTTTGGAGACCTCTGCTCTTGATAATGATCTGGGGCGAGCCTCTGGAGACTTCTGAAGTGGATGGAAACAGTGACTGGTGTGCCCACAGCTAGGGGCAAAACTGGGGATGCCTGCTTCTCAGGGGTATACCCCCTCAAAATAGAGGCTGTTCCAGGAAAATGGAGGCAAGTGGTAACCATAAATTACTGTGTCCTGTGGACAAGCAGGGGGAACCAGGAAATTGACACTCCAGGAAGTATCTAATTCTGTTGTTTATCTTTACTACAGCTGAGATCGATAGTGTGGGCAGGTGAGGTGAGTATTTAATGTATTCTTTGCAAGGACATTTTTTACACCCCTATTTGATGGAGTCACTTTATAATAGATAAAGTCTTACCAAAAATTAGATAGGCAATCAACAGTCATTCCAAACGAAAAATGTTTGCGCCCACTGCCTTGTAAACCACACCAGTACTACACCAATAAGCAGGGGCATCCATTTTATTGGTGAACCAATACTACCTATACTAGGAATAGTGGACAACAGAGACAAAGGGCCCACTTTCCAGGCCAGCCCCCAAAAAACTCAGCTGCTACTTACGACAAAGCGAGCCATTTGGCAAATTCCACCATATTTTGACCTTAATATGTTTGATGTTTATCCCATGAGTTGTTATGTGTCTTTTGATGTGCTGCAGTGCCTATTTATTGGACCTACAAATACTTCAGGCTCAAGTCCACAACACCAAGAAGATTTTCATAGTTATACCATATCCTTCAACCATCAAACCGCATCATACAGTATATTCAGAAACTTAGAAATGTGCAGTGCACATACCTACTGAAGAGTATATTATATACACCGAGCTATAACTTTATGACCACCCACCTAATATTGAGTAGGTCCCCCTTTTGCTCCCAAAACTGCCCTGAACCATCGAGGTATGGTTGCCACTAGACCTCTAAAGGTAAGCTGGGGTATCTGGCACCAAGCTGTCAGTAGCAGATCCTTTCAGTCCTGTAAGTCGAGAGGTGGGGCCTCCATGGATTGAATTTGTTTTTCCAGCACATCCCACAGATGCTCAACTGGATTGAGATCTGGAGAATTTGAAAGCCAAGTCAACGCTTTAAATTAATTTCCATATGAATGGCAGGACGCAAGGTTTTCTCCGCCATCTTGTCTTCCTCCCATACTGCATCCTGGTGTCATCTCTTCCCTAATTAAGCAATGCACCCACACCCAACAGTCCACATGATATAAAAGAAAACATGATTCATCAGACCAAGCTGCCTTCTTCCATTGCTCCGTAATCCAGTTCTGATGCTCACGTGCCCCTTGTAGGTGCTTTTGGATGTCGACATGGGTCAACATGGGCACCCAGTCTGTGGCTACATAGCCCAATACCCATTTTGTCTGCTTTTAATACATCAACTTCAGAGACAACATGTTTACGTGCTGCCAAATATATCCCACTGACTTTCTGATGCCATTGTAGCAAGAAAATCAATGTTATTTACTTAACCCAGTGGTAATAAAGTTATGGCTAACCAGTTTATATAGTTTGTATGCATTAGAAATAGCATATGGACTCACCAAGTGAGCTGGCCACCATAGACAATAGTAGTCACCATAACTTTCAAGTTTACACAACAGACATGAAGAACTATGTGACGTTACACCATTTGTTTCTTATTCAGTAGAAAGGTTTTTAGTGGACACATAAGGAACATTTCAGTATGATTCAGCATTTATTTTGTAACTAAACAATACAGCCCAAACCATAACCAATGCTGCATTCTGGGTAAGAGGCCTAACTACATTTGGGGTTTTCCTCAAAAAGTACTGTTGACAAGCCCCAAGCATGGTATGTACAGCGTGGAGAGGAGATCACAGGCATCCTTTTGCCCCCTTAGTCCAGAAGGTCATGGTATCATATCGTCAGTGATACAGATATCAAAGCAGAAGCAGATTTTTTTCAAGCTGTATTTAGTAGCGGGAGCTATAGCCCAGGATTTATTTGTGGATTTACCTTGTGTGTTGGATTGAAAGCATAACTGCACAGCACAGACCCATCCAAGATCTGGCTATGTAAACCACTGTTTGAAGTTGAAATATAAAGAGCTGGGAAGGTCCTGAATGATTACTTAGAGGCTTGGAACATGTGCCCTCACAATATTGTGGCAGCTGTCTCTGTGCACTTAATGGATTTTGTGCTTGGTGCACATCATTCAAGAGACAATGTGAATATGGTAAGCTGAGCTATTCTTACAGGCCGCTGTACATAAGCTGAGAAGGGGAACTCGCCACTTGATAAATGTCTGTGTCATTTCGTTCTGTTATACTTGGCTTGAGTTAAGGCCAGGCAGCGGATGTCCCTAGCAAGCCTGCAGACAATAATGGCAAGCTGGCCTGATGTACTTGTTTGGTTTGCCATTAATCTTACCTCGATGATGTACAGGACCACATTCTTGTAGAAACAGTAGAGGATGCATTTGGTCACACGATTGTAGCTCCAGGCTCCATGGACTAAAAGAAGTTTCTCCAAGTAAGAAAACTAGAAAGAAGAAAAAAGAAAAAAAAAACTTCAGAGGAAACCTGATGCGAAACTCTAATAACAAGTCTATGGCACGCACTGCTTTTGACTTGGGGGTACGGGAAGAGGATGATTTAATGTTCACACATTATAATTTCTAATGTTTTATAATGTAAAACTGGAACTGTCACATCTTTATTTATTGTAAATGAAATGAATTTACAGTACAGAAGTAATGTGAAGTAATAGGGTAAAAATTCCAAAATCAACACTAGCTGTATGTCCCTATGGTTACTAGAAATTACATCTTCCCTCACATTATACAGGGTGCAGATTCTAGGGGCCCAAAGCCAAAGAGAGGACACTGCCAAATGTTGCCTATACAGGGTGCTCTTAAGATAAATGTCTCACATTCCCTTTATGAGAGGAACCATAGGGACTAATAAGACAATTACACATTTTTATATCTATATGTATATAGTGTTATTTGTTATAATATACAAGTATAGTGTGATGACAAAAATAAAAATCACATCTAACATTGATTCATATGTTAATAACAGAGTGAGCGAAAAGGGAAGAAATACTTTTTTTTTTTTTTTTAACGCCAGCTATAGAAAATGTGTGTTTAAATCTGGGACATTATAATCCCTCCCCCATTCCATTCAAGCACCATAGCAGTTCAACAAAATGTAGACAAAAATCTGCCGAAGACTGTTCTGCTCCTCTGCACCACCTGAATCAACATCCCGTCACCCCCCAACCAGTCAGCAGTAAGCCCTTTCCTTCTGCTATCGCGGCCATTACTGCAACTATAGATATTAGGAAGCAGTGCTTAAGTGCAAATTTTCCATCTGTGCTCTTTCCCCAACATCACAGGTAGCTGGGGACTGCTACCCCCATATATAGTTTTTTTTTTTAAACTAAAGGATAGAAGGAACTTGATGACAGGAGCATAGTGGAAATCTAAGGCAGCAGTAGAGAAATCTGAGCACAGAGAAGACAAAAAGGAGAGGGAAGGTAAAGCATCAGAACTAATAAACCAGAGTATAATGCATTGCCAGCTAAAGGTAAATGGCTCTTGCTGGGGTTTGGGAAACCGGAGTGCCTGACCTTCATCTGAGCTGTTAATGGTACAGATGGAGTTTTGCAGCTTAGCTTTACAATACAGATTACCAGTATATACAGGTAGGCAGAAACAGAGTTGTAACCAGAAGCAACAAGGTACTTATACACACAGACAGGTTCAGATGTCAAAGCCAATATAGACAAACAGGAACAGATGTCTTCTTAACCAATACAGGTCAGATAAAGACCCAAAGTCAAGACCCATACAGGTCAGTTCAGGATATAAAAAACAGAACAGCATAGCGCAACAACAGGAACAGACAGAGACTGAAGTACGAGAGTCAGAGAAGACTAATTTGGACAAATGCACCAAAACACATAGTTAATCTGGTTGCCATCTAAACAAAACATACAAATCTCCATTTTCACAACCCAATACGCACAGTTGACCCAGGTGAGGGCAAAAAATTGTTCCTGATCCCCCAAGAGGCAATCGGATATTCCCCGGATCAACTTTACCTATAACTATTAGTATCCCGTTATATTTTGTGCATTTTGGAAAGAATCCAGGCCTTTTTTTTTAAAACAATCTACTGAGTTGGCCAGAACCAGCTCTTGAGGGAGTCTATTCCACATTTTCACAGCTCTTATGCCCAGTACACACGATAGGATTTTCTGATGGAAAATGTGTGATAGGACCTTGTTGTCGGAAATTCCGACCGTGTGTAGGCTCCATCACACATTTTCCATAGGAATTTCTGTCACACAAAATTTGAGATCTGATTCTCAAATTTTCCGACAACAAAATCCGTTCGTGTGTACACAATTTTGACGCACAAAGTGCCACGCATGCTCGTAATCAAGCAGAAGAGCAGCACTGGCTATTGAACTTCATTTTTTTCGGCTCGTCATACGTGTTGTACGTCACTACATTCTTGACGGTCGGAAATTCTGATCAACTTTGTGTGACCGTATGTATGCAAGACAAGTTTGAGCCAACATCCGTCGGAAAAAATCCCATGTATTTTGTTGTCGGAAAATCCTATCGTGTGTACAGGGCATTACTGTGAAGAAGCCTTTCCATATTTGGAGGTTAAATCTCTTTCTGTAAAAAACTTAACTCCAAGTTCACAATATAGACCACTTATGTAGTCTCCTCTTCAGGAATAAATTCAGTTCCTCTAATCTTTCCTCGTAGCTGAGCTCCTCCATGCCTCTTTTCAGTTTGGTTGCCCTTCTCTGCTCTTTCTCCGGTTCCCAATATCCTTTTTGTGAACTGGTGCCCAAAACAGCATATGCTTTACCTTGCATTACTGCAAGGCATCACTATGAATTGTAATGTTATGCAGTTAGAGTTTATATCTACTTTACAGTAATTGTTAATCAGTCTGCATTTGTTGTGCACAGTCTATACATTTTTGGATGGTTGGCAACCCTTGGGTATTGTTTAAATTGTTACTCTTGCTTATGAATGCTGACACACATGGTAGTGCATTTACTAAGGGGGAGACTTACTAAAACTGGGTGCACTCAGAATCTGGTGCAGATGTGCATGGTAGCCAATCAGCTTCTAAGTTGTTTGTTCAATTAAGCTTTGGCAATAAAACCTGGAAACTGATTGGTTTCTATGCAGAGCTGCGCCACATTTTGCACTCTTCAGTTTTTTTTTAACAAGAAAGCACTCTTCAGTTTTAGTAAATAGCCCTCTAAGTGTTTTAATAATGCTCAGACTACCCCCACATGGCATGGATATTACAATGAACGGACAAGTTTAACATACTGCATAACCTTGGTATTACAGTAGTGAAACACTTAATGGCAGAACTACTGTATAATACAATACAAACCAATATCAGACCATGCAGAATAGAGGGATAAAACAAAACCTAATTTCGCAGTATATAAAACAGGTCTAAGTTTATGAAAGTGCATCAGACTACTCATAAATATCAAGGCACAAAGCGTATGTTAATCCAAAAGTAATAGCCACCCATAGCCACCCACCCAACAGGTTTCGTCACACAAAGACATCACCAGGGATGCCTCTGATGACATCTTTTGGTGCTGAAACGCGTTGGGTGGAGCTTGGACACGTGACATCGCCACGCACGGAAGTTTGCCATTTTGTTGGTTGGAAACTTGGCTATTACTGTTGGATTAACATGCAGTTTATGCCTTGATGTTTGTCAGTATTCTGATGTACTTAGACCTGTTTTTAATACTGTGCAATGAGGTTTAATTTTTATCCCTCTATGCCGCATGGTCTGATATGGGTTTTAGTCAAGCATTCCAGTCCTGAGGATTTTAAATTACCAGGAGGCTACTCTGGATGTACCTTTTGGAGCTGAGGTTTAAATGAGCGCAGCTGACCACTCTTTTTCAGGGGGTCCACAAAAAAGAGTAAGAGGCTTGGAACGATGTGATATTGGTGGAGGACATTTTCTTATCACTCTTTGTGTTAACAGTGGACTTGTGGTGCGTCTACCAAGTTCGGGATGCTCTAATGGGATGGACTTTTTGCTATTTGTGAATATAAGATACGACTACAGTCCCTTCTATGCTTTTCCACATCTTACAGAAAGCCCAGAATTTAATAAACCCACTGGTCATTACAAAACTGCCATTGGGTAAGAATACTTCTGATTGAGAAGCTCTTTTAAAAAAAAAAATGGATGTCTGTATTCACATTACAGAAGAAAAGCATGATAGTACCGTATAAGCAGGTGCTGCTTTAAGATAATGCTCACAAGGATTATTGCATTCTAATAGAGGGGGAACTCAGTCCAGCTTAAATGGGCATTCCACCTCACTGACACAACCACTATATAGCTACATTTATAATATGAGACATGAACTGTAAGCTCTTTAATGATATTTGGAAGGTGCTAACCCAGGGTAGATAGCAGAGAATTTATAACACACACATTGCTTTGTTAAGGAGCACAAGGCAGTTCATCTGGAAAGAATGCATAGGCTATTTCAAATGTACTGTGACCGGGACCTAAAGTGTGATATATAAATCATTAGACTCGGAATAAATAGGATTCCTTCCAAGCAGAAGAATGATGCATAGATTTATAAATGACTTATAGGGATCCCTACTAGGATTTTTTAATGATCTCTTATTGATATCACTACAATCTGGGGGAAAAGTATAGGAAATGTTTTCTAACTAATCAGTCAGTCTCCTGTGTCCTGCATGTCGGTTTTCATTTTGCTCTATATAAATCATTTTTTGTTATATTATTTTATACTAAATCATGGCCTTATTTTATATTTTTTTGAGCCCACATGGTGCTTTTCTTTATGACACTATTGCACCTGTTTGACTTCTCACCTGCTTTTAATGGTTGCTGCTATTACTGCATATGCTGTTGCTATCATTACAGTTTTGGACAAATTCTTTGACCATGAATCAACTTATTCTGTGCATGATGTTTCTGTACATTAGTTTAAAAAAACTGCTCCTCCCCTGACAAAGGCTTCCGCCGTTCTGGCAGCTCCGGTGTCTGACAGTTCTTATATAACTTTGGGGAGTGGCCATCAATTGACATCACCCAGAGACCCAGCCCCTTTGTGACTCCAATGTCAATCACAATGGCGGCCACCACGGCAGGACCGAAAAAAAAATGCTCCTCCCCCAACAAAGGCACCTGCCATTCTGGCAGCTCTGGTGTTTTGACAGTTCTTATATAACTATGGGGCATGGCCATCAGTTGACGTTACCCAAACACCCCACCCCACCCCACCCCCTTGTGACGCCACAAGGGGGCGGAGTCTCTGGGTGATGTCACATGATGCCGGGGAGGTGGAACAGTGGTGAACCTTCCCAGGAGTGGCCGCCGCCCAAAATTACCCCAAGAGCGCAGCGACGACTCATCCAAGAGGTCACAAAAGACCCCACAACAACGTCCAAGGAACTGCAGGCCTCACTTGCCTCAGTTAAGGTCAGCGTTCATGCCTCCACCATCAGGAAAAGACTGGGCAAAAATGGCCTGCATGGCAGAGTTCCAAGGAGAAAACCACTGCTGAGCAAAAAGAACATCAAAGCTCGTCTCAATTTCTCCACAACACATCTTGATGATCCCCAAGACTTTTGGGACAACATTCTGTGGACCGATGAGACAAAAGTGGAACTCTTTGGAAGGTGTGTGTCCAAGTATATCTGGCGTAGAAGGAACACTGCATTTCAGAAAAGAACATTATACCAACAGTAAAATATGGTGGTGGTAGTGTGATGGTCTGGGGCTGTTTTGCTGCTTCAGGACCTGGAAGACTTGCCGTGATAAAAGGAACTATGAATTCTGCATTATATAAGGGCTGTCAGAAACCGGAGCTGCCAGAACAGCGGGAGCCTTCATTGGGGAGGAGCGTTTTTTTTATTGGGTCAGCGGCGGCCGTCGTGAACCATCGATTGGTGAACCTCTGCCCATCTTTACTTCTGAGACACTCTGTCTCTCTAAGATACTCTTTTTATACCCAATTATATTGCTGACCTCTTGCCAATTAAAGGGGTTGTAAACCCTTGTTTAAAAAACAAAACAAAAAACAAACATGTCATACTTACCTCAACTGTGCATTTCGTTTTGCACAGAGTGGCCCCGGTCCTCCTCTTCTGGGGTCACTCAGCTGCGCTGGTGGCTCCTCCCCGCATCGAGTGTCCACATTGGAGAAGCGCTCTCCTTGGTGGACACCCGTGCGGGCATGCTCCTGAGTCCTGCATCTGTGTCAATTCACACAGAATGCAGGACTCGGCCCCACCCCCCAGCACAGCGTTATTGGATTTGATTGACAGCAGTGGGAGCCAATAGCTGTACTGCTATCAATCTATCCAATCAGGACACGATACACCAGGTAGAGCTGGTGTGCTCGTTCCCGGCCGGAGAAAGATCGGGGTCAGGTAAGTAAAGCAGGGGCTGGGGCTGCAGCACCACAGAAGGTTTTTCACCTTAATGCATTAAGGTAAAAAAACATGATATAAGATATCATCAGGGGTCTAAACAGACTCCTGGTGTCTCTAATTGAAATGAGCTGAAGACATAAAGGGATGTATTTACTAAAGCTAGAGAGTGCAAAATCAGTCACATTTCTGCATAGAAACCAATCAGCTTCCAGGTTTTATTGCCAAGGCTTAATTGAACAAGCTGAGGTTAGTAGCTGATTGGTTTCTCTGCAGAAGTGTGACCAGTTTTGCACTCTTCAGCTTTGGTAAATAAACCCTAGAGTCTCTTTCACTACTACAGTGACCAGGAGCTTTTAGAGTCTGCTGAACAGTTTTGCTATGAGCTCTTAGTGACTTAAGTCACCATGAGCTTATAGCAGAAGAAGGAATGTTCGTATGGCATATGGACCTGGCCAGCTAGAAGCGGTTCGGTAGGTTTGTATGCCGTACAGACCTGGCAGTAAAAGAGTTAAACATTCAATATGTTTTTTATTTTCTATTGTGAAAACAATATGGGTTTTTATATGAGATTTGCAAATCATTTGAGGGGTTTCCATATCATTTTGATGTGTTTTCTTATCATTTGATGTTCTTTTTATTTTCTATTGTGAATAAAAGATGGGTTTATGAGATTTGCATATCATTGCAATCTGTTTTTATGTAGATTTTACACACTGTCCAAATTTTTTTAGAATTGGGGTTGCAAATGAATCTGATGAGAACAGTCCCTGTTAAAATGACCTGGTGTGTCTTGAAAATACAACAATCTACATGGAAACCCACTTGAAGTGAATGCACTCCTCCATCTGTATGTAGTTATATATTTTATAGCTCAGATCCCCATCCATCTCTATTTAGATACAGCTGTGAAGTGTGCCACAGTAAAGCCATGGAGAGCAAGAAGTTCTTGTCCCTGAGAAAGGAAACTTATAGGGGTTGATTTACTAAAGGCAAATAGACTGTGCACATTGCAAAGTGCAGTTGCACCAATGCTTAGTAAATGAGGTAAAGCTTCACTTTGCAAAGAATAGCCAATCATTTGCAAGGAAATTAAAAAAAAAACAGCATTTTTGCTTACACATGATTGGATGATGGCAATCAACAGAGCTTCTGCTAAGCTCTGGAGCAACTGCACTTTGCAATGTGCGCAGTCTATTTGCCTTTAGTAAATCAACCCCATACTGGGAGAAATACATAGATTGCCATTTTGACCCCCTTCTTGAAACACTATTTGCCTGTCTCTTGTTCCCAAATTACTCAAGCTACCTATTGGATCCATATGACAGACTAGTAGAATTTTTTCCCACAAATTTCATAGCACAGATTTCAATTAATTCATACACACTTTATGCCTTTGTGTAAAGGTAATATGAATTTATTGAGACTAGGTAATAATGCCCCCCTTGCTTTAGTTTTAAAAATAAGACTCACTAGTTCAGTGGTGTAAAATATACAGTATAAAGACCTCACTCCTCATCTTTGAACTTATGGACCTATAAATCTTTCTTGGAAACCAGTCGGAGGCACATATATCATATTTGGCATGAATGTTTAGACACAAGTGTGCTACGTGGCGCCTCTCCCCTACTGCTGCTAGCTATACATTTGCTTATAGGAAATGCTACACTTTATAAAATATTTCTCAGTGGGTATGCTGTAAAGTACACTGGGGTATCCAAGGTGCTGGCTTTGGGTTTTGGTCGTGGCAAAGATGATATCCCCCTATGAATTTGCTAGATTCAGAGACTGCCTCTTGATATATGTAGCTGATACCTCTGTCAACAGTCTACAACAGCTGTTCAGGGGGCCTCTGACCTGAGCTATAGCGTAATCGGAGTTGTTGGTTGCCTGCATGCCCTCGTTCCCGCTGATCCCCACTCCAACGTGTGCGGTCTGGATCATTCCAACATCGTTGGCACCGTCTCCAATGGCCAGGGTGATGGCATTGACATGTTTCTTTACCATGTCTACAATTTCAGATTTCTGCAGTGGAGATACTCTGAAAAGCAGAAGTAAAAAAAAAAAAAATGTCAGAGAGCTACTGTGAAGTTACAAATTATGCTGGTCTTTCTGACGTGACAGCTGTAAACCAGATTTAGACCAAACCAAACCGCTCTACTTGGAAAGTGACCTTCTGTAGTTCAAAACTTAATATGTATTGCAGATGTCAAACAATGTGTTTAAATGACTATGATATAAAATGACAGCTTTCCAGAAGGGTTTCCCTAGCTAACATTCTATTTTCTGCTTTACTGCTTTTTTCAGCAATCTTATACTAAACAGAACAGGTTTGAGCACGATCCAGCTTTTCAGGCTTATTTCACTTGCTAAGGCAGACCATACATTAATAATTTTTTTCTTCGTTCAACCCACTGGCTGAATGAAAAAAATATATCTGATTTCCCCATACACAAACTTGAGATGGATGGGGGAAATTATTTCCCCCTGTGCTACTGCATTCTGATGGGGAGGGAGGTTCAATGATCAGTGTTGCCAGCTATAACTGGCCGCATTGATAGATCAGGAAAGACCCGACAGCATAGGCGTGTGCAAGGTGTGTGCCAGGGGTGCCTGGGCACACCCTAATCACTCTGTGTGATGCCGATTCCCTCTACTGCCCGAGCTTCCCCTTTTGTTGCGCCTCCCCACTGTGGTACTGCTGGCTTTCCTCCTTTCCTCTCATCTCCCCCAGCTGTTGCGTGGGATGGATGGTGAGTGGGGGGAAGGGGCTAATCAATATGTCATTGACCGGCCCCTTCTTTTTCTAAATGAACACAGAGAACACACTCACTAACTGTGTTCAATCATAACTGAAGCATAGTGAACTGTCATTGAGACAAACATAAATCTATAGTCAGAAGCATAGTGAACTGTGTTCACTATGCTTCAGTTTGTGAATGAATAGGAAGCTGCTCAGCACAGTGCACTTCCCATTCATTCACTGTTCAGTGCAGCTGAGGCTGCAAAGAAAGCCATGTGTGTTTGAGCTTTGGGGTGCACACCCTAATGCATTGGTCTGCACACACCAATGTCCGACAGGTTGGCTGCACAGAAGTCGATCAATAGATCGACTGCTGTACAACCAGGGTGCCCATACAAGCATTCAAATTTGTCCAGTCCCTGCGGAACTGGCCAAATTTCAATCAATGTATGGCGGCTTAAGAGTCTTAGTTCACTAACAGCTGGAGAGATGCACTTTGATCATGCATTGGATTCAGTGGTATATATCTCTTCCCAGTAATGAGCATGACTGTTTTGGAGTCTGCAGGCAAGGAGGATCTACAGTGGAACTTCAGCTATTACTGTGACTTGTATATGTATATTTTTAGCCTATTTAGGTTTATGATGTCATATATATTGTATTGGTGAACATTATTAAATATCCAGGTCATGGTATACCTCGCAATAGTTAGTTACATTCCACTGGACTTGTTCTGTACTGTACAAAACCTCTTTAATATTACAGAACGTCTAGTTGAATGTGACTAACTACTACTAAATATGATGCAATAGACCAGTAGGGATCAACTTTTTCTTGATATAGCGGGCCTCAAGTGCGACCCTGACATAACCAAAGGGCCACACATACTACTTAGTAAATGTAATGAATCCAAACGCTGTCAGAGGTGGCAGACATACAATTGGAGATGATCAGAGACCATGGAACTATGGACTACAAGAGATGGTCAAAGACTACAAATATGCTGTAGGTGTTGGAGAATGGGGACATGCTTCAGAAAACAGGAGTCACATTACATTAGACTCTGCTATTACCCAGCAATAAAGAAACACAGACTACTGTCTGCAACTCTCCCAAAGGCTGCACAGAAAGTGTCAAAAGACAAAAGATGACTTTTGTACCAAGCCTGGATTTGGCATTTAGCCAAGATGCACATTCCAGGGTCCACAGCCAGTGCTGAATACAGTTCCTTCCAAAAGGCCTAATTTTCGAAGGGGTTTTGGCTTCGAAAGAGAATGGGCTTGGTGTACATGGACATATGGGGGGAGATTAACTAAAAGAGGTGCCCACAGAATCTAGAGCAGCTGTGCATAGTAATCAATCAGCTATTAACTTCAGCTCTAATTAAAATTTGCCAATAAAACCTAGAAGCGGATTGGCTACTATGCACAGCTACACCAGATTCTGTGTACACCAGCTTTAGTAAATTTCCCCTATGCCGTACTAAATTTTTTATTTTGGCAATGAAGCGTGAGTAGCTCAGGGGCGTGATGAAAAGTCCACGTAAACTCTAGCAATTAACCTCCCTGGCGGTATGATTATGTCAGATTTTTGCATCTTAAAGCAGTACATTGTTTTGCATAGAAATTTGGCGTTTTATATTGTAGGCCTGTAATTCTTAGTAATAACCCGCCTAAATCTGTCCAAAAGTTTGAAACACTAAATCACAAATTATAATATAATAAATAACTTTAAATACTTATAAAAAATAATAATATATATAATTTCCCCACAAATCAATATCACTCAATTCTACAAGTTTTCTATTTATTATCGTTGTTTTCTAGCTGGTCTAAAACCGCTTTTGACGTAAAGGGACACTTTTTGTTACCATGGACAATCTCAAGTTTCCAGGCAGAAAGAACAGTATATATAATGTAAAAGTGCATGCAGGGCACTGGACAAAGCATTAGGGACAAAAGGGAGGTGAAATGATTTGATACATTAATGTAATCTATAAGATTACAGTGCACTATATGTGTTATGTTTTTTTGTACTTTTTGAATTTTCCGCCAGGTTCCGCCCCCATGTGTCACGATGTTCCCAGGGAACAGAGCCCGACACACAGAGCATCGGGCGGATGATCTGGCAGAGGACACAGCGGGGGGACATCGCAGGATCCTGGTGACAAGGTAAGTACGCTGCACAAGGATTCTGCAATGCAATACAGATACACTTTGGAAACACCGCCAGGAGGGTTAATACCTTTTTGTTCATTTTTAAAGCGGAGTTCTGCCTGGGTAAAAAAAAAATTAAAGTCAGCAGCTACAAATACTGCAGCTGCTGACCTTTAATATATGGACACTTACCTGTCCAGGGAGCCCGCAATGTCAGCACCCGAAGCCGACCCATCCTCCGGCTCCGAGTGCAGGTGCTGGCATTCTTACTAAGGAAACAGGAAGTGAAGCCTTACGGCTTCACAGCCTGTTTCCTACTGCGCATGTGTGAGTCACACAGCACATTCTGAACTTCTAGGACCTGTGTGTCTCCCAGAAGGCAGCGGGGCGGGGGGGGGGGGATGAGGACTGGACATTGCGTAGTTTGCCGCACAATATTGCAATGATCTTTCCCCGGAAGTGGGAGCCGATACCTGGATTTAACAGGTATCCGCTCCCCCCTCCCCCTGAAAGGTGCCAAATGTGGGAGGAATCCGATCCGTGGAAGTTGCATTTCTGGGTGGAACTCCGCTTTAAGTATATGTAAATCCTAGCAATTAACTTTTCTTTTTTCACCCATTTGGTCTGTTGGATATACCATTAAAAGTGTTTTGATATATCTGTTTGATAAGTGTAAAGAAAAACTTGTTGATCCTGGCATAAATCTTGTGAGCGGATGACTTTCTGTGCTGCATTCTGGTCAGTCAGCATGGTTTACAGCTATCTCTGTGAACTACAAAACTCTTCACATCTTGTTATAGAGAAGAGGAAGTTTTCTGTAGTCCTGCCCTAGGGTCACCTTTGGACACACAAATGCACATACAGAAACACTTTCGTAGTGATATAGTTAGAGATTTCCAGGAAATTTTAACACCCCAGTTTAATTTTCAGTCTTGACATCATACAGTGCCTTGAAAAAGTATTCATGCCCCTTGAAATTTTGCACATTTTGTCATGTTACAACCAAAAACGTTAATGTATTTTATTGGGATTTTATGTGATTTTATGTGACCAGCACAATGTGGCACATAACTGTGAAGTGATAGGAAAATGATAAATGGCTTTCAAAAGTTTTTACCAATAAATATGTAAAAATTGTGGCGTGCATTTGTCCCCCTTTACTCTGATACCCCTAACTAAAATCTAGTGGAACCACCTTCTGCCTTCAGAAGTGACCTAATTAGTAAATAGAGTCCACCTGTGTGTAATTTCATCTCAGTATGAATACAGCTGTTCTGTGAAGCCCTCAGAAGTTTGTAAGAGAACCATGGTGAACAAACAGCATCATGAAGGCCAAGGAACACACCAGACAGGTCAGGGAATTCGTGGTGGAGACCTTTAACCTCCCTGGCGGTATGATTCTGGCTGGAATTTTGTGCTGAAAGCGGTACAATTATTTTGCATGGAAATTTGGCGTTTTTATATTGTAGGCATGCAATTCTTATGAATAACTCACTTAAATCTGTTCGAACCAGAGTCTAGTAGACATCCCGGGTATGATAAAGTTTGAAACACAAAATAATAAATTATAATATAATAAAAATATATATAAAAAATGATTCAATAATGTAATCAAATCAAAAACACTAAAATGTGCTCAGTTGCAGAATAGTCGCTGTCATTAAATTTATTGTTTGATGATAAATTGTGATTCTAATTTATTATCGTGTTTTCTAGCTGGTCTAAAACCACTTTTGACATAAAGGGACACTTTTGGTTGCTATGGACAATCTCCAGTTTCCAGGCAGAAATTTTTTTTTTTTATTATATAAAATGACATGCAGGGCACTGGGCAGACCACTAGGGACAAAGGGGGTGTGTATTTTTTGTATACAGTACTGTAATCTGTAAGATTACAGTACTGTATGTGTTGTGTGTTTTTAAACTTTTTTAAATTTGGCGCCGATCTCCGCTCCCGTGCGTCGGAACGTCGCAGGGAACGGAGATCGGCGGCACTCGGCATTGTGTGAATTGAGCGAGCGGACAGCTCGCTCACACAGCGGGGAGACATCGCAGGATCCTGGGGAAAAGGTAAGTAACTTCACCCCTGTATCCTGCACGCAAGCCTGAGTCTGGCTCGGGGTTACCGCTCCCAGCAGAAAAAACTGGACCCGAGCCAGACTCGGGATTACCGCTAGGAAGGTTAAAGCAGGGTTAGGTTATACAAAAAAAATACCAAGCTTTGAACATCTCACGGAGCACTGTTCAATCATCTGAAAATGGAAAGAGTATGGCACAACTGCAAACCTACCAAGACATGGCCATCCACCTAAACTGACAGGCCGGGCAAGCAGAGTATTAATCAGAGAAGCAGCCAAGAGGCTCATGGTAACTCTGGAGGAGCTGCTGAGATCCACAGCTCAGGTGGGAGAATCTGTCCACAGGGCAACTATTAGTCGTGTACTCCACAAATCTGGCCTTTATTGAAGAGTGGCAAAAAGAAAGCCATTGTTGAAAGAAAGCCATAAGAAGTCTTGTTTGCAGTTTACAAGAAGCCATGTGGGGGACACAGCAAACATGTGGAAGAAGGTGCTCTGGTCAGATGAGACCAAAATTCTACTTTTTGTCCTAAAAGCAAAACGCTAAATGTGGTGGAAAACTAACACTGCACATCACCCTGAACACCCCACCAAACATGGTGGTGGCAACATCATGTTGTGGGGATGCTTTTCTTCAGAAGGGACAGGGAAGCTGGTCAGAGTTGACGAGAAGATGGATGGAGTCAAATACAGGGCTTCCTGATGACGTAATCCCACTTGCAAAACGCGTAGAGGCTGCTGGGAAAAAACACTACATCAATTCTTGCCGGGCAAAAACGAGCTTTGAACCGCAAGACGGGTGAAAACGAGGCTTGCGCTGCACGCCGGTATAGGAAACACACAGCGACACCTTCATCCATTCTAATTGCTGGATAAGCTTGGTGGCGGCTCATGGCCACTAGAAAATGTGAGTTTACAGTCTCTCCTTTTTAAATGTTTTATAAAAGTGTATACATATTGTGCAATGACCACTGTTCGTTTTATATGAGGACGGACATTATTTGTTCATACTTTTATTAGGGACAGCATAGACAAGCAACACGAGTGGAGTGGTTATCCCTTCTTTATGAACCAAAGGCATACATATATATACCATTATCTGGTGAGTGGCCAATCCATATGGTGGTGGTGTTGTCACTGGATTGGAGGAACAGTCACAAGTAATCACAGATGAGAAATTAAAGAGCACAGCAATAGCATATTCACAGTGGATAGTCCACACGGGGAATCACTGTTTAGTACCAGCAAAAATTGGACATAATATAGAATTTGATACACAAATATTGGAGTTTTATGTGGTGTTATTTTGAAGCATAATTTATTTTTTATGGTTATGATAAAGATTGATAGTATGTGATAGAGATAAATATATATTATTGTGCAAAACTTATATTTTATTTATGTCACTTATATGATCTATTTCACGGGTAAAGTGAAAGTGGTGTATTTAATGATATGATATTGGGGGTAGCGCAGCCAACAATATTTTTACTTTATTCTAATTTTCTTTTCACCTATTGGTGGAATGCATTTTTGACTGCAACAACCATTTTTTTCTGTTTTTTTCTGACACAATTAATAGTATTTGCGCCGTTGGTTTACACATCCACTTGAATTTCTAATCTTAGAAGAAAACCTGTTAAAGTCTGCAAAAGACTTGAGACTGGGGTGGAGGTTCACCTTCAAGCAGAACAATGACCCTAAACATACAGCCAGAGCTACAATGGAATGGTTTAGATCACAAGTGTCAAACACAAGGTCCGCGGGCCGAATCCGGCCCTCCAGGCTATTTTATGTGGCCCTCGCACCTCTTCTGCAGCTCTCCAGCCCTCCTCTGGTCCTCCTCCAGTCCCCTACTTTCTGCTTTCAAGCAATGCATCCAGTTTCTTCCCAGCAGCAGCATAAGGAAAGGGGGTGCACTGTGATGTTAGGGAGAGTAGGGGACTCAACTTCTGATGGTGGGGTGGCTCTTGACATCTAATGTAAGGATAGGGGATGCGCTGGACATCTAATCTTACAGATACAACCCCGCCCTTTTGAGGAAAATCATAATGCTGATGTAGCCCACGATGAAATTGAGTTTGACACCCCTGGTTTAGATCAAAGCATATCCATGTGTTAGAATGGCCCAGTCAAAGTCCAGACCTAAATCCAATTGAGAATTTTTGGCAAGACTTGAAATTTGCTTTTCAGAGACACTCTCCATCCAATCTGACAGAGCTTGAGCTATTTTGCAAAGAAGAATGGGAAAAAATGTCACTCTATAGATGTGCAAAGCTGGTAGAGACATCCCCAAAAGGACTTGCAGCTGTAATTGCAGCAAAATGTGGTTCTGCAAAGTTTTAACTCATGGGGCCTGAATACAAATGCATGCTTTTCAGATATTTGTAAAAAAAAAAAAAATTGAAAACCATTTATCATTTTCCTTCCACTTTGCAATTATGTGCCACTTTGTGTTGCTCTATCACGTAAAATCCCAATAAAATGTATTTACGTTTTTGGTTGTAACATGACAAAATTAGGAAAATTTCAAGGGGTATGAATACTTTTTTCAAGGCACTGTACATCTCATACATCAGAAAACTACGTGTTCTCAGGTTTCACGTTGACTCTTTTTGACTGCTGGATACACCTAAAACTAAAGTCTAAAAAGACTCTCAGATGACTCTTGTCTTCAGTAAAGTGTCATTATACTGTAAATGTACATCAGCATCATGTGGCAAGGGAGGAAAAGTGTATAGGACTTTGCAGCCTCCTAGAACTACAGCCACAGATGGTCGGCTGGTTACATTACCATCACTGTGGTCACAGTCTCTGCGCCAATTTCTTGCAGAAAATATATGGCTCCAGTCAGTGTCTAATATGAAAGTGTCTGACTTCATACTCAAATGATCATTAGAATCTAGCACTGAATGTTCTGCTTTACTAATGAGTATCAAATATGTGTGCTCCTATATAAAAATTACTCCAATACAATTTATCAGTTTAAGTTCAACTTTTTCCCAGCAACCTGAAGCGAGAGCTGCATTCTTCACTAATACGTCACCTCCTATAAGTGTCTGGGAACATACAGATATAGAAAGGTCTATGCTCTGTAACTATAAATTATAAACCATAGCCATGGCTACATTACTGGAAATCCCCATCAGTCTTCAGATAAAATATATGGAATTCTTTGATTTCAACTAATCCCTTCCAGTGAAAATTCTGTAAAAAGAGCAATGCCTCTACTGCTACAATGTTGTATCAAAAGTGGACACGCCTATAGATCGTGTGTGTATTTTGGAGGAACAATCACAACTGTTGGACCCTAAAATGGAAATCATAAGAAAAACATGGTCACATCTGGTAAGGCGTTGGTCTGACTCGGCTTAATTGTCCCAATTTATTTTTCTGATAACATTTTAACAGGAATGTGATTCAAGTCATGCATGAATGTGCTTGTGCACAATATAGATTATTATTACTATTTTACAGAAAGTAAATGTAAAACTTTAGATAAAGCTTAACTCACAAATAAGCAAGCTACCTTGATCTTTTGGTGCGTACTGTACATTTTATGTGCACATAAGGCAAAGAATTATGTAGTAATTTATATATATATATATATGCACAATCCCTTTTTGTAAATTCCTTTTCAGTAGCGTTGTACTAATACCGATACCGGTATTGGTATTAGTGCCAAAACAAAGCATTTGCATGAGTACCTGTACTCATGCAAATGCTCCAGTACTAAGACCGATACCTTCAGCCTGGGTTCACACTGCATTCCTGTTCGAAACATTTGATTCTTTGCAATGTGCGATTTAAACCATTTATTTTGTTTGGCTCAAATTGTACAGCACTCGCACGAAATATGTGCCTGCACCTCTTTTTTTCTACGCTGCAATCGCCAATGGCACTGTGTTTTGTGAACAGCAGCAGTCTGAAAAACTGTCATATGACACTAAAATTAAGTATCGGGAATCTGGCGGTTGCTAGTTTTCCAGCATGCTCACCTGACAGAAACCAGCCAAAAGGCCGGCCTCTGTCGGAAAGACCAACATACACATGGGCCGAATGTCACCCGTTTTTTTTTTTGAACCAGTAAATGTCTTCTGACATTCGGCCTGTGTGTACCCAGCTTTACCCTTTTGGCCTTTTGTCGGTGTCCTCCAGACACTCTTCTCATGAACTCTCTGCATACAACCTAGGTGGGGCCCTTCTGACTCCTGGGCAGAGACCTTCTCTGTCTGCCAGGGTGAAGCCTTGAACTATTGTCAGGTCCTAAATGATAAGGGCTGTGAACACCTGCCCACTCGGGCAACTGGCTTCTGGTAAAAGCCGGAAGTCTCCAAGCTCCAAACCCTGATTGAGAAATTACAAACCCCGGAGAGAGATGAAAAACCTTTCTCCACTCAGAACTGACATTCTGGAGCCCTTTGAACTGTATTCTTGAGAACTCTATGTGGTTTTCTCCTACATTTTCACAGTGGTAAGGCCTCGTACTGTCACTATATACAGTAGCTCACAAAAGTGAGTACACCCCTCACATTTTTGTAAATATTTTATTATATCTTTTCATGTGACAACACTGAAGAAAGCTTGTATAACAGTGTACATTTGCTGTCCCCTCAAAATAACTCAACACACAGTCATTATTGTCTAAACAGCTGGCAACAAAAGTGAGCACACCCCTAAGTGAAAATGTCCAAATTGGGCCCAATTAGCCATTTTCCCTCCCTGGTGTCATGTGACTCGTTAGTGTTACAAGGTCTCAGGTGTGAATGAATGGAGAGCAGGTGTGATACATTTGGTGTTATTGCTCTCACGCTCTCATACTGGTCACTGGAAGTTCAACTTGGCACCTCATGGCAAAGAACTCTCTGAGGATCTGAAAAAAAATGTTTGCGCTACATAAAGATGGCCTAGGCTATACGAAGGTTGCCAAGACCCTGAAACTGAGCTGCAGCATGGTGGCCAAGACCATACAATGGTTTAACAGGACAGGTTCCACTCAGAACAGGCCTCGCCATGGCCGACCAAAGAAGTTGAGTGCATGTGCTCAGCGTCATATCCAGAGGTTGTCTTTGGGAAATAGACATATGAGTGTTGCCAGAATTGCTGCAAAGGTTGAAGGGATGGTGGGTCAGCCTGTCAGTGCTCAGACCATACGCCGCACACTGCATCAAATTGGTCTGCTTGGCTGTAGTCCCATAATTCTAAAGATGATGCACAAGAAAGCCTGCAAACAGTTTGCTGAAGACAAGCAGACTAAGGACAAAGATTACTGGAACCATGTCCTGTGGTCTGATGAGACCAAGATAAACTTATTTGGTTCAGATGGTGTCAAGCGTGTGTGGCGGCAACCAGGTGAGGAGTACAAAGACAAGTGTGTCTTGCCTACAGTCAAGCATGGTGGTGGGAGTGTTATAGTCTGGGGCTGCATGAGTGCTGCCGGCACTGGGGAGCTACAGTTCATTGAGGGAACCATGAATGCCAACATGAACTGTGACATACTGAAGCAGAGCATGATCTCCCCCTTTCGGAGACTGGGTCGCAGGGCAGTATTTCAACAGGATAACAACCCCAAACACACCTCCAAGATGACCACTGCCTTGCTAAAGAAGCTGAGGGTCAAGATGATGGACTGGCCAAACATGTCTCCAGACCTAAACCCTATTGAGCATCTGTGGGGCGCCCTCAAATGGAAGGTGGAGGAGCGCAAGGTCTTTAACATCCACCAGCTCCGTTATGCCATCAAGTGGAAGAGGACTCCAGTGAAGCTCTGGTGAACTCCATGCCCAAGAGGGTTAAGGCAGTGCTGGAAAATAATGGAGGCCACACAAACTATTGACACTTTGGGCCCAATTTGGATATTTTCACTTAGGGGTGTACTCACTTTTGTTGCCAGCGGTTTAGACATTAATGGCTGCGTGTTGAGTTATTTTGAGGGGACAGCAAATTGACACTGTTATACAAGCTGTACACTCACTACTTTACATTGTAGCAAAGTGTCATTTCTTCAGTGTTGTCACATAAAAAGATATAATAAAATATTTACAAAAATCTGAGGGGTGTACTCACTTTTGTGAGATACTGTATATATATATATATATATATATATATATATATATATATATATATGCACACACACAAACAATCTAAAATCTTTTATCAAACAAGTAAACATTTAATACAGAATGGTTTAAGATGAAGGTTTAAAGCCGTTTTTTGTTTTTTTTTAAATAGGAACCTGCAAGGCAAAGGCATAATGAGCTAGTATGCATAGCATACTAGCTCATTATGAATGACTTACCTGAGAACGAAGCCCCCGTAGCGGTCTACATCCACGATCTTCTGCGCCGCCATCCAGGGCCGGAGTGACTTCCGGGTCTCGCCGATCCAGCGCTGTGATTCGCTGGAGCGGCGATGAAGTCACTCCCGCGCATGCGCACGAGAGCGGCATATCGCCGTGATCTCGGCATGCGCAGTGCGCCTGCGCGCTGCTGTCTATGGCGCATACACCGTAGATAGCGGTGTCTGTTCTTTTCTAAATATCTCCTAAACCATGTAGGTTTAGGAGATATTTATTGGACCTACAGGTAAGCCTTAATCTAGGCTTACCTGTAGGTCAAAGTGGTCCCAGAGGGTTTACTTCCACTTTAATATTTTAACGATTTTTTGAATAATAAAGTCTGGCACTAGCTTTGCAGTTGTTGACTGTTTCTGCAGCTAAATAAAATCCAGAAAGACTCCCTCTCTACAGCAAATACTAAATATGAAATATTCATATACTGTATTTCAAATTCAACTTCAGAAAAAAAATTGTATTTGTTGTCCTGGATGTGATACAGAAATAAAATATATGTCTATAAACCTCGGGTAAGTACTTTGGTATCTAAAGTTGTTAATGTCAAATTTTCTAGAAAACCTGTGCAAAAGTGACAAAAGTGGTTTCCATATGTATTGGCCATAAACAGCGACACAACATTTATAATTGGTACCCAAAGGCTTTGCAATAAAATAAACATTGCTTCCAGCACATTATTAAAAAAAAAAAGTTTGTATAAACGTGACTTAAAGGGAAACTTCCAATGCATCTGGCTGCACAATTACGGGGATATTAAAAAGAAAAGAAGTAAAGCTTTCAAACCAATTTCACACAGTCTCCGAACTTCTCAGGTGTGAAGTATTTGTTTTCCGAGTGTTGTAACACTAACCACACAATGTTACACGTAGCACAGGCCAACATCTGAGCCTCAGCAAGCCACTTGCAACTACTTTATCAAAACCAGCCTGAAACAAATTGACTGGGCTGTGGAATAATTACAGCAGAGCCTCTGGAAGTGGAAATGTCATCTTGTAGATTGTGTTATTTTAGAATTCATCTGGAACAAATTTTGTGAGCACTGTCTTGGCACACCTGGAGTTAAGCCTGGCCTTACTTGGCAAATCAGTGTACAGCACGGCGTTTATCAATAGGGAATGATGGTCAAACCAGATACACACACAATGGAAGCTAAGTGTTATAAGGCAGTGAGGGCTATGTGTTACATTATTAGACTTGATAAACTGTGGTGATTTTGATCTGACTGAACCCTGGAACACAAAGATAAAATCAGCCCAAAGGAATGTTCCATAGAGCTCGTTCCGGCAAAGAGCTTCAACAGCAGTTTTATTTCAGAATGTAACGTGGACTGTGTCCTATAGGGCCATCTGTGTTCTAGCCATGTACCCGAGTCCTATAATGAAGGCTCTTGTTGCTCATTTCATCTTTTTTTCTACTTTATTCTTTATTGTATGTTGTTAGTTATATTAACGCAGAACCAAGCCTTCCTATCCCTTTTCAACCAAGGAAGCTGCCATCTTAGCCTCTGTTTGATCTGCAACTGCTATGGTGCTAAACATGTAATCAGTTATGACACCAGCCATTTCATGGTTTGATTATTTGATAGTTTGGTTGAGAGCACAAGTAAATGTGACTGGTAACATTCCTGGCATGCTGGGAATGTAACTGTTTTTTGAATGAATGAATGAATGATTTGTATAGCGCTGCAAATGTGAACTGAATCACCTCAAGGCGCTTGACTGCTCTTGTTGTCATGCAATATTTAGAAGAGGTGGGTCTTAAATTTTTTCCTGAAGGCCTGATGTTTTTTTTTTTTAAACCATTAAGGCCCCTTTCACACTTATACGACTTGTCCCACGATTTGGGACTGCAAAGTAGCATGACAAGTCATTCCCCATGATTTCCAATGACAGCCATTCATATTAGTACGACTTCAAGTCGATCCGACTTCAAAGTAGTCCCTGCACTACTTTGGTCCGATTTTGATGCCACTTACACAGGCATTCCTTGAAATCGCGGCAAATTCGCACAAGTGTGAAAGGGGCCTAAATGGAAGGGTTTAGTTCCGTTTTCATTTCCTCCTTTTTGTAAGAACCACATTGTTACTATTGTCATTTGTGATTTCTATACCCAGGGAATGCAAAAAATGGCGGTTTGAATCACCCCAATTTGATTATGTTATCAACTTAAACTGACAGCATAGTGTACGTAACATATATAAATATATATGTATTCATATATATATATATATATATATATATATATATATATATATATATATATATATATATATATACAACTTGAATTTATGTGGACCTTGCATGAAGATATGGGGTCCCCTTCATTTACCCCCCCCCCCCCCCCTTCCCATTATGAAACACTTAGGCTGGCCATACATTATACAATTTTCCTGTACAATTTTCATTTAGACTTACCAAAACCATATAATAGGAGGTCAAACCTAAACACAATTTGTATGCAATCAGGCAGGCCCTTGCACTACATAGTTGAAGGTAAATCTAAAGGAAATTGAACAAGAGAATTGTATAATCCATGGCCAGCATAAGTTAAAGAAAGAAACATTAAAAGTGAAACATGAACCATCATTTTGACTTGTTTTCATTTTGTCTATAGGCAAGGGTGCGTCATTGGGCCTTCTCACACCCCAACATTTGTGAGAAGACACTCCATCCAGCACTGTGCTTTCGGTGTAAGGTAAGTATTTTCATTATTCTTGTAGTGCTTTATTTCTTTTTTGTACTTAAAGAGGTTGTTAAGCCACACGTTGAAAACACTTTTATCCTCTCTGTTTTAGGCATATATAAAGCACCGTGTAGCCATTTTGTTTAAAGATTATAATCCTAAATACCTTTTTCCCCAGCTCTGCTGTGCGACCACGTGATCCCCCCCTGCTCTCCTCCAATAATCAGACTTGTCCTGACACCCCCCTGCTGCACAGCCATTCACTGGCAAGCTCAGTGTGCTGCTGCTTCTCCCCCCCCCTCCAGCTCTTATGTAGCTGAGAACAGAGGGAATGTGAACACTTATAAAAAAAGGAAAAAAAGGTACTTTTTTTAAATTTAATACAAAAATGTTTTGCCTCTCATTTCTATCATAAACTGAATGGGTTTTTTTTACAAGGTGATTGTAAACAATCACTTTTAAAAGGACACTCACCTGTCCAGTGATCCAGCATTGTCCTCATCCGCCTTCACCCGGGCCAGTTCTTCATCAGCATATGGGTCTCCGGCGCCACCATGTCTAGTGTGTCCTTGCGGACTCCCAGCCGGATTCCTATTGTGCATACATAAGATGTGCTGGACTTTTTGAATGGTCCCGTAGCCATCTGAGACCTGTGATGTGTCCCATGAGGGGAGCTTTCAGCTCAGATCTCCTAGGTGATCCAAGTGGAAGTTGGAGCAGGTACCTATCAAAACCAAGTACCCCCCCCCAAAAAAAGTAAGTGCCCAAAAGTTAAAGAGGAGGAGGGGAGGAGGAAGAGAAGATGATCTTCCATTTTTGGCTGAAGTTCTGCTTTAACAATATCCATAGCCTACCATACAGCCTCTACAATTCCTTAAGGGCCCGTTCACACCATTTGCGTTGGGCTGAGCTGGGCAACTTGTCCCAGCACAAAGGAAATGTTTTCTGTGAAGCAAGTTTGCACCAATGTGCGCTGAAAAAAATAAATGTTGTGACACTACTGAATTGCAATACTGCTGCAGTAAATAGACCTGAATAAAATGTCACTTTTGACACCTCAATAGAGTTCTAACACGTAAAAAGAAAAAAGGATTGGCGCAACAGCACTTTTCCTCCCAGCACACACCAGCAGCCCTGCGTTCAGTATGGTTTGTTGATGTGAAGGAGCCCTAAATGATTTTACTTGTTGCTGGGAATTGCTATTTAAGAGGAGTATTTAAATACATGAAATGTAACTGTATAAAAAGTACTTCATGAATTCACTTCAGGAGCTAAGCCATCCCTGAAAGTTGTTTTGAAATTTTGGCAAGTGTACAGGAATTATTTATGTCTGCATCCTACCTTGAACTGATCCTATGTGTGAGCAATAAATACCCAGCGCGTTATTGTGGCTCACCGTAGCATTGATTGCCTGTTAGAGCCCGAAGATCTCCTTGAGGCAGCTTACGAAGTAAGCACACGTGCCATTGTGTTTAGAAAACCGGCTCTGGAAAGTGTACATAGCAAAATGGCTTGTTTTAATTGTGCCTCACAGCAAAAATATTGGTTTTATTGCTGTCCAAAAACGTGCCTGAAATCTTTCAACTGTTTATACGATGTCTATGAGCGTGAAGCTGTATAGTTCACATATACCATATACTTCAATAAAACAAGAGGCAAACCTAAACTCCAGATACATAGATTTCTGGCAAACGTGACATCAACACAGAGGTTAATCCAAGGCACATTTTTTCGTAAACTAAAGTCAAACTTAAACTTAAGTCATTGGACAGGTTCACAGTAAAAATAAATGGCCTCACACATATGTCAGCGAAAAAACGAATGCAAAACTCAAATTGAATCTGTCACATTTGAAGCAAGATCATGTCGGTTTTGAAGGCAGACTGAAACAATTTAGAAATCACATTCACTTTTTAAAGGAAAACTCCAATTTTGTTAAGAAATTGGTACAAAGCATATAATTGCAACACAAGTCATGTTGTAATTTAATATTATCAAAAAAATGGCCTTACTGTTACAAGGGTCTGTCAACACAAATAGGATATTTCAGTTTTTGGGAGCTGCTGGTGAGTTAAACCACCTGACAGGTTTTTTTATTTTTTTGATCTCCAGGGGACTTTACTGGTGAGATCTTTATGTCTGAGTTCCTGGGTTTCTACACCTGCTGGTGACTTTCAATGATGGGCGCAATTTCTTTATTTTAAATAAAGTAATGCAATGCAAAAGAAAAGATGGAATATACAACAGTGGGTGATAACAACCAAAACTACCAGGTGGACTGAAACAAAGTCAGAAATGTTAGGCTGTCACCTTAGGGCCTGTTGACACACTATGTGCAGTTACCTGCATTTCTCCTCATGGGTCCCTTATGTGATATAATGTCTTGGCTGTCTTAGGCTAGGTTCACACATCCTGGTTTCCCCACATCCAATTTGCATGACAGACGAGTGTGACCGGCTCTCAATGGAGCCGGTTCACACAAGTCCTGGATGGCCGTGGAGTGGATTGCAAAAGTTTCCTGTGCACGTTTGGGTCCAGTTCAAGTGCGAATTTAGGCAAAAATTCGGACCTGAATCGCACCTGAACTGGTGAACAGACACGCACCAGACCCTAGGCACAAACCCGCAGCCGCACATATGTGAACCCAGCCTTAAGAGACAGATTCCCTTTAATGTCTCACCTGCCCTCTATTGAAGCTAATAGAGAGCAGATCACACTCATCATCACTTCTCACCTGGTCACAGCGGCTCGGGAAAGTGGGTTCTTTGCAGCTAGTGGAGACTGGCTACAGCGCGGTCATCCAGTTCTGGGAGGGAGTCTATTGATGTCCTTCCAGAACCCTGCCCAAACTCAGGGGTGTGCATCGGGTGTGCTGTGTGATCGCTGTGTGCTTTTAAGGTAAAGGGCAAATCACAGCTTATCACATGTAAACAAATCCCAGTTATCGGCATTTCCTTTTCTCAGCGCTGTCACTGTCTGTGGAACAGAGGACATTTACACTGATAATCAGTGCAGCCCCATCAGTGTCCATCAGTGCAGCATATCAGTGCTAATCAGTGTAGCATATCAGTGCCCATCAATGCATCATATCAGTGCCCATCAGTGGCGCCTCATCAGTGGAGCTGATCAGTTCCGCCGTATCAGTGCTCATCAGTGTAGCTTATCAGTGCCCATCAGTGTCGTCTCATTAGTGCCCATCAGTGCAGCCTCATCAGCGCATATCAGTAAAGAAGAAAAATTACTTATTTGCTAAATTTTATAACTAAAACAAAGAAAACTTATTTTTTTACAAAATTTTTAGTCTTTTTTCATTTGTTTAGCAAATTATAAAAAACACACTGCTGATTAAATACCACCAAAAAAAGCTCCATCTGTCTCAAAAAATGTATATGAATTTCAGATGGGTACAGTGTTGCAAGACCGTGCAATTGTCGACAGCACTGAAAGTTCAAAATTGGCCTGGGCAGGAAGGGGGGGGGGGGGGAGGAAGTGCCCAGTAGGCAAGTGGTCAGGACAAACATTTGCACTATTTTGTCTACAGTAACTCAACTTGTTTAAAAACTAACATCCTTTTGTCTATAGATTGTAAAAATAATAAATAATACTCATAATATTAATAATTTCTGCAAGACAATATAGCTAAAATAAACTCTTGCTTGTCGTACTTTGTATTACTTTGTGATCTTAAGGAATGACAGTTATGACCGAAAAATTATGCTCATAGCAGAAATTTAAAAATTGCTCTAGACCATAAGGGATATACAGTGCCTTGAAAAAGTATTCATACCCTTCAAATTTTCCAAGTTTTGTCATGTTACAACCAAAAATGTAAATGTATTTTATTGAGATTTTATGTGATAGACCAACACAAAGTGGCACATGATTGTGAAGTGGATGGAAAATTATAAATGGTTTTCAAAATGTTTGACAAATAATTATCTGAAAAGTGTGCCAAGCATTTGTATTCAGCGACCCTGAGTCAATACTTTGTAGAACCACCTTTCGCTGCAATTACAGCTGCAAGTCTTTTTAGGTATGTCTCTACCAGCTTTGCACATCTAGAGAGTGACATTTTTGCCCATTCTTCTTTGCAAAATAGCTCAACCTCTGTCAGATTGGATGGAGAGCGTCTGTGAACAGCAATTTTCAAGTCTGGCCACAGATTCTCAATTGAATTCGGGTCTGGACTTTGACTGGGCCATTCTAAAGCCCCATACACGGTCTGACTTTTTCATGGATTCTGTCCGATCGGACAAGGTTGTTGAAAAATCAGACCGTGTGTATGCACCATCGGACAGTGTTCGTCGGTTTGTCCGACGGACAAAGTCTTATCTCCTGCTGGAAAGATTTGCCGTCAACACGGTCCGATCACACCAAATCCGAGCGTGTGTACGGTTGTCCGACGGACAAAGTGCTACGCATGCTCAGAAGAAATTCTGTGACGGAAGCGCTCGGTCAGGTAAAACTACCTTTCCTAATCGACACAGCACATTCGTCACGCTGCAATGTTAAAATGTCTTTAATGCAGCGCATTCTCTTTTTCTTTACAATGCAACAAGAATGACATGTTTTAGCTGCTCCTATTCACCCGCACTTCTCACAAACTTAGTTCTTTATTACTTTGCAGCATTTATACACTACATGTTTATTTTTACTCAGATCGTAAAACAATCTTTGTTATTTTTTTACCATGATTTTTTTTTTTTTTTTTTTTGGGGAATACATATTTGAAGGAGAATTTGTTTGTTTTTTGGAGGGGGTTTGTATGTCTCAACTTCGCAAAACCACATTATTAACATTTGTATTTCTTGCTTAAATTTACTAGGAGTTTGTTGGTTGTTGGTGCCCCTTGTTAATTATACTTTCGGATTAGTGAAATGTACCTGCCTACTCAAAGAAAAACTGTCATTGTAGAAAAGTAAAACACAATAGTCAATGATTATTTCAAATCCAAAAAACATTTATTTAGGTCTCAGCAACAAACCAAAGAGGAACGCAGCCATGGTGAAACTTGGGGAATTTGCAAAGCCTTGGACACCCATGGCAACCATCATTTTACAGGCTTAAACAATTGGGGGCATGAAGAGTACCTATCTAAATAATAAGGGAGCGCAATCTGGTCCTGAAGTCCAAAACATCCGGAACTGCAGCAGATGCCATCTAGGTCCCCAGGCTCTGGTCCTACGAGAGGCTCCATCTTCTCTCAGACCAGACTGAATCACGGTCATCACTCTCTTGTCTTCCTTGTACGCTTCCTTCCACGCCGTGGTGCTGGTGGGGTGGCAGAAGGAGGAGGAGGAGGCGGAGCAAGGTCACTCTCGCAAACATGTGTGAGGGGAGTCATCTCCCCAGCCATCCCCTCATTTAGTATTTTGAGGATGACCTCCTCACACATGCTGCGTTGCCCCGCCTCCATACCCGTAAATTTACTGCTAACCAAGGAGGCAAAGGCCTCCTCGTAGGTGGGTGTGGCATAGAGGGAGGCTGAGGCATCTCTGATCAGCTGGAGCGCTGACTCTCCCACCTCCCCCATGTTTTTCGCCCTTCTGTAGGGAAGGCGGAGGGGAGAGACTTGGGAGACAGTCAGGCTCCTACGCCTACCCCCCTCTTGGCTGCCACTACCCCCTGCCTCCTCCTGACTGCCACCTTCCACAGCCACCTCCTGGCTGAGGTCTTCCTGTGTATGAAAAAGGGACATAGTTTCAGTTATTTGTTCATCAAACACACACAATTCTCATCTAGTGACTGTTGCAAAATGGTTACAAATAGAAAACCATACAATTCTCTGCCCTGCAGTTTAGATTCTTCCCAAAAATGTCTCCCACACCACTGTCTGTTGATATGTCAATCACGTTAGGAACTAAGCAATTGGGGATCCTGAATTAACTGAACATCATTCATTATTCCCCAAACTGGTTACAAAACTACTATACCTGGAACAAGCTGGGCTCCTGCACATATTCCATACTGGAATGCCCAGGTTGGTCCTCGGAAGCCTCATCAGGGGTGGCGTGCGTGGAAGGACGCGTGCAAGGAAGAGTCGAGAGTGACTTCCTGACAGTAGCCTGGTCTTTGAGAAAGTGGAGCCTCTCATAGTACCAGAGCGTGGGGACATGGACATCAGCTGCTGCAGCTCCAGATGCTAGGGACTTCCGGACCTTATTGCGCTCCCGGAAATAGGTACTCTTCATGTTGTTGATCTTCACTTTTAAGTTTGCCACGGTTGCCATGGGCAGGGTAGGCTTTACAAATGCCACAAGTTTCAGCAGGGCTGCGTACCTCTTTGGTCTGTTGCTATAATCCCTGTGTTTCGCCTGCCATAAGAGGGGGAATTGCCGGTATTTATCAATGAAGAGGGGTAGAAAGCTCACGTCGTAGAAGGCCTCCATCACCTCTGCAAGACACAACGCCACACAAAACAATATAAATAATGTCAGCCTAAACTCTCCTAATCTTCTCCATAAAGAAGCCTCAAGTTCTAATCAGTCTAGGCTAGTTATGTACCAACGTCAAATTGTACCTTCGTTTGTAGCGATCGTCTCGTGCGTGAGCTTTCTCTCCCCTCGTCTCCCAGATCGTGGCTACGACACAGGCGTGTGACGTTTTATATACAGTGCGCATGCGTCAAACTCCGCCCGCCCCTGACGATCTTTCTCGTCTATTCCCCACCCCTTCTCTTTACGGCGCAGTGGGGAGAGCACATGGCGGGGACACAGCAGGTGCGCCCCAAATATCCCCCCAACGAGGAGGAGGACGAGGAAAGTCCGGAGGCACAAACGTCCCGATCCCGGAGCCTGAAATTCAAGGCCTCAAATATGTAATTTGGAGAAATGTTGGAGATGGTGGACATATTAAAGAGGAGCGACTATGATGGGAAGTATGGGCCTTACCTCAACCCCAATGTCCGCAAGGCCAAGATCATGTCTAAAGTTGTGAGAAGGCTGTACAATCATTTTGGGGTACAACGATCCAAGGAGCAACTGAGGAAACGCTGGTCAGACCTGAAACTGAGGGAGGCCGATCAGTACAGAAAGATCAAGCGAATTCTTCAAAAAAGTAAGTAGTTGTGTTTTGTGTTTGATTTCTTGCTTGCATACTGCTCCATGTGGTTTGATTTTTACAAAGTTGTACATTCCAAAATGGCCACTTTCATGTTCGTCTGTGCATTCGATCGTACTCAGCCTCGATCTTTCTGTCACTGTCATGGTCGTGTGTGTGTCCATTCGATCGTACGCAACCTCGAACGTTCGGCCACTTATAATACGTGGTTTGGTGTTTTTTTTTTTTGGAAAGGAAGTTTGTTCTCACTAGAAATGTCATCAAGAATGTAAAGCCAATTTATTCAATGTAAAGGAGAGGTCACCCAGTAGCTGTTTACCCATCTGGACTCTAGAGCACTAGTGCTGGGACACCCAAACCCACTTTTTATTAGGCTTTTCCACACATGTGCTCCAGTGGATACTAGAGGGGTGTCTCCATCACACAAACTTCTACCAAAAAGCTAGTCCGTTTAGCACCTTTACAAAGTGACTACATTCATGTTGTTGCCATTTGTAACTGGCCAAACTAAAATAGTGTCCGTCACTTTCAAGCAATGTTTGTCATTTCCTATTTCTGCCCTCAATAGATAGTCTTGCTAAATCTTCCTTTTGTACATTCTCATAGGGGAGCGAAAACTTGGGCCGTCTGCGGAAACCCCCAAACCAACACCTCCCAAAAAAGGGGAAAGAGCAGAAGCAGAGGAGGAGGAGGAGGAGGAAGGAGAGATCATCGAACTTGGAGAAATTGTCACCACAACAGGTGAGTGTGGGAGAACCCAGCTACTGGTAAGCTAATCCATGTATGGCTGCCTCATTTCCAACACCCCATTTTTGTTTGTTTGTGGTTTTTAGGTGACGTGGATGTTGAGGAAGAAAAATCGCACTTTACCACAGAGAGTGCCCACGTACTCATCGGGGAGATAATGGTCTGCAATAGAGATCTAGATTACATAAAGCAAAACATCAATGATGTTCAACAAAAATTGAAGAACATCATTGATGTTTTAGGAAAAATATGAAAACGCACCAAGTAATTAACACACATTTGTGCCAGCTTCTGAACACATTTGCAACTTAAAAACTGTGTGAAATTTGGAACATGCACACATTGTGTCCACATGTGCTAGCTCCCATCATGGTGGATGAATGGCAATGTTTTTTTGGGGGTGCAAACACTTTACGAACTACGAAAGTGGTTGTGGTGAAGGGGTTGCACCCCCAAAAAACGTCCATTCATCCCCATGATGGAAAATGGCACTTTTGAAGCTTCTAGGCATGTGTTTTTACCATCTAATGACCATTTTCAGACCCAAATTGTGTGCATGTTCTAAATTTCCACTTTCCGGGGGTGACCCCCCCATGTGATGAAGGCAAGATCAAACACACTTTGAACATATAGTCATGTCTGATCTTGTCTTCACTTTACAAAGTTGAACTTTCCTAGTTCATAGGTTCTGTTTTGCTCCATGCCTGGTTTTACCAATTGCGGAATGTTTGTAAACAATGTTGTAAATAACCAAGATGTTGTCAGTTTTGGCGTGAAGATTGTAAATGCACTTGTGAATGTTTTCCTAGTAAACTTTTTTATTTTTCTAAATGTGTGGCTTCCTTATTTAAAAAACACAATGCATTATGTATGTAAAATGTAAAGGATATGGGGGGCAATGGGTGTTATTTACTAAAGGCAAATCCACTTTGCACTGCAATTGTCTTGCCCAGGGAACTTTTTCAATGCACTTGTAGAGCATAGCGGATTTGACTTATGTAAATGACACCCACAGTGCTTTGTACGAAAACACGGAGCACAGCATTTTTGAGAATACACACATGTCAGACCTGGTGATGAAAAGGAGTATTTTGGGTGTCAGTTATGCAGTACAAACCTTCTCTAGACCAAAGATTATTAAGCAAACACACAACATGAGAATAATCTTTTTGGGAAGAAGAGACTGTTACCTCCTTTTGCCCAGAAAGTGCATTCCCACTGTCGAAGGCAAAGGGAAAAAATGTCAAGGTAAAATAAGCTACAAAGAAGACTGAAATGACAAGAAATCATAGGTTGGTTAAAATATCAGATTTATTAAAAAATGCCTCTCACACATCGTCAGGCAGAGCAATGGCCCCCCTACCCACAAAGTACTCCATATATTGCTCGCGGACCACGCGGGCATTTAGAGGGGGCAAGCCTGGACGTGCCACTTGAAGGGCTGTGAGGTCCGCATTTGGAGGGCCCTCCACATCTGGGCCAACGGGCACCACATAGTTCCTGTTATGTCTTTTGAGGAAGTTGTGCAATATGCAACAGGCAAGAACTATGTGGTTCAGTTTGTATTCCGCCAAGTTAAATGCCGTCAGGAACAGGCGGAAGCGGCTGGCCAGGATGCCAAAAGTGTTCTCCACCACTCTTCTGGCTCTGGACAGCCTGTAGTTGAAGACCCTCTGGTCCGGGGTGAGGGTCCTCATCGGGAACGGCCTCATCACATGGGGAGTCAACGCAAACGCTTCATCTGCGACAAAGACGAAGGGGAGTCCTTCGGCATTCTCCTCTGGAGGTGGCAAGCACAGACTGCCACTTTGGAGACGCCAGTAGAACTCCGTGTGCGTAATGGCACCACCATCCGAGATCCGGCCGTTCATCCCCACGTCCACATACATAAACTCGTATGTTGCCGACACCACCGCCAACATCACTACACTATTAAACCCTTTATAATTATAATAGTAGGACCCCGAGTTGGGCGGTGGGACGATGCGGACGTGTTTCCCATCAATTGCCCCTCCGCAGTTAGGAAAGTCCCAACGGCTGGCAAAGTGGGAGGCCACAGTCTGCCATTCCTGTGGCGTGGAAGGGAACTGTGGAGTGAAACAAGAAAAAAAAATTAGTCACTTTGCACTTAAACATTGCAAGCAGATTAGACAATCAACATCTTGGAACAAGAGCATTGTATAAAAATTGGAGGCTGGAAAGTATTTGCACAGAAAAGTAGAGGCTCCCCTTCACAGATTACTCACCCCCCATCAATCCCCCCACTTCTGATGGGCCATTGGCAATAACTAGGGTTTTGGGGGGGGGGACAGGTAACCCTCTGCACTTCATTGATTGGCAAATGGCTCAATAATGTGTGCTAGTTTGGCCAGACCCTCTGTACTTAACACTATTGGCAGCCCCCAGGAAAGATAAAATAACATTTCAACCCCCCCCCCCCCCCAAAAAAAAAGGCAGGCACATTGTGACATTCTGAAATTACCAAGCAAGCTAATAGGAGGGAAAGAAGACAAAAAATTAGGAAATGGAATGTATGGAGGCAGCCCCTTGCACTACATGCTTTGCTGAATTCATCCCTAAAGATGCCCACTATAAAGAGGTAGGTATATAGTGTGTATGGACCTTGGGAAAGCCAGCAGATAAAGGATTGGTACCATCTGACAGAGCAGTTGGGGGAGGGGGTTCCTAATGAGTTTGCCACCCCCACCCACCAAAAAAAAAAAATTCTAAAGGGGCTCTACATGAAGTAAACCACACAGCAAACATTTGTGCATATTTTAGGGGGTGTTTGGGGGCAAACAATACTATGCAGCAGACAAAAGACATTGATTAAGTGACTAGGCCATAGGTGTCTATTGGGGCAGAAGAGCATGCTGGGGAGGTAAGTGAAGGGAAAAATGCATGAAGGAGAAAAGGGGCACAGCATATTCGAACATATTGCAATCATGGTAATTAGGGAAGGAGGTCAAAAATAGAAGACATTAGCAAACAGAGCATACATAGAAGGGAATAGTAAAGTATAAATGTTACCTTAATATAGTCCTCCTGCAGGACCTGAATGATGGCAGAACAGGTCTCTGGAATAATGATTCCCAGGGCCTGGGGAGAGATACCTGAAGAGAACTTCAAATCCTGAAGACTTCTCCCTGTCGCCAAGTACCTCAACGTGGCAACAAGCCTCTGCTCCGGAGTAATGGCTTGTCTCATGCAGGTATCCTGCCGGCTGATAAAGGGGGTCAGCAAAGCCAAAAGACGGTGAAAATCGGGGTCCGTCATCCGGAGAAAGTTCCTGAAATCATCAGGATTATTCTCCCGGATCTCACGAAGCAAAGGCATGTGCGAGAATTGGTCACGCTGAAGCAACCAATTCTTGGTCCACATACTCCTCGTCACTCTGTTCATGGACGGGTCTTGGCTCAAAGCTAAAAGCCCGACACCAATTCCGCGTACAGCACGAACTCGGCGACGAGTACGCACGGGAAACATCGCTCAGAAGGTCACAAAAGGTCGGCTGGTCAGAACGGACAAACAGAAAGCACCGATAAACAGCAAGGCATGAAAGAACGAAATGAATACCAGCAACGAGCAGACAATAAGCAGTGCAAATCAAAGCGTCCTATATCAAGATATAGGCCACAATGACCAACAAATGCGAACTGACTACACGCACTAATAAACAGATACGCACGACAAGCACAAACTGAAGAGCAGTAACGATCTGAGTCAGAAAACTGAGAAGCGCGAATCTTAAGTCACCAAACTTCCACTAACTCTCGATAAACACGGGATCAGCAGAAGGAGCCCAACGGGTGCCTGACGTGGTGCTGAACTTCCCTTTTGTAATCTCGTGGACGACGACTTACGTCACGACGTTCTTGCAGACCGGATATTCCGACAACGTAGTCCGACCGTGTGTACGCAACACCAACATCGGACAAAGTACGACGGACAAAATCCGACCGACCTGGTCCGCGGATTGTCCGACCGTGTGTATGGGGCTTAACACATGAATATGCTTTGATCTAAACCATTCCATTGTAGCTCTGGCTGTATGTTTAGGGTTGTTGTCCTGTTGGAAGGTGAACCTCCACCCCAGTCTCAAGTCTTTTGCAGACTCTAACATGTCTTCTTCTAAGTATTTGGCTCCATCCATCTTTCCATCAACTCTGACCAGCTTCCCTTTCCCTGCTAAAGAAAAGCATCCCCACAACATGATGGTGCCACCACCACGTGATGTGCAGTGTTAGTTTTCCCAAGGGGGCTGAATATAAATGCACGCCACACTTTTTACATATTTATTTGTAAAAAAAAATTTCAACCGATTTATCATTCCACTTCACAATTATGTGCCACTTTGTGTTAGTCTCAATAAATCACATAAAATCCTAATATAATACATTTACGTTTTTGGTTGTAACATGGCAAAATGTGCAAAATTTCAAGGTGTATGAATACTTTTTCAAGGCACTGTACAGGTATTAGACTTGTGCACGACAGAAACATTTTTTTTTCGTTTCGTTTTCATTCGTAAAATATATAAATTAGTTCTGTTATTTTCATTATGTTATGCTATTTGTTTTCGGATAATTCATTATTTCTGTAGCATATAGAAATTTGTTATAACAAATAGATTTGTTTTATTGTTTATTTGTTTTTTCACAGATAATTTGTATTTATTTATGTATACTCAGGGCTTTTTTTTTTCTCAGAGAATAGGTGCAGGAACTCCCCCTTTCTGAGTCACCCCTTTTCTCCGCCTCTACCCACCTCCGAGCACCCTCTACGTACCTCCCATTACTGCCCTTTTAGAGAATACTGAACCAAGTATCATTTTGTGGTAATAAGTAATTTGTATGGAATTTGTTAATGATAACAAGAAAAGCAGTAAAATAGATCCCCTGTAGCCAATAACAATAAAGCCCCCTCTAGCAACAATAGATCCCCCATTAACAATGGGCCACCCAAAACAAAATCCCCCGGCAGCAACAACAGATCTCAAAGCCAGCATCAAAATACTCTCCAGCAGCCAGCAACAATAGTCCCCCCCCCCTCAACAGTAGATCTCTCCCAGCCATAACTGACCCCTCAGAAAAATAAGACCCACCTCCAATAGGTTACCCACCAGTAAGAATAGACCCCCTGCAAAAATAGATCCCCTCCAGGTAGAATAGATCCCTCAGCAGCGAGAATCAATAGACCCTGCAGCACACCCCAGCACCCCTTACCACTACATACAGTCAGCGCTGGAGGTCCCGGAACTGCGTTCCCCCGCGTTCCCGCTGAAAAAAAGCCCTGTGTATACTGTATATTCGTGATAACGATTCGTAATTCGTAAAGTCGTTTGATCTACTCTGAGCCAGTAATGCAGCCCCCAACACAAAGGGGGGTGAATACTTTTGCAAGGCACTGTATTTCTAAAGGCCTATCACTATGCTGCCTTGTTTTTCAGCGACAAATTCACTTGGAAAGGAATTTATATTCTTTTCTTTTTTTTTTTATAGATATTTCTGCTTCCTGTTTTTTTTAGTGTTACTCAAAGTTTGTGCTAAACTGGTGTGAGCCATCCAACTCCTTAAAAACAATGAGTTCCATGTGTGGCTGATGGCTTAGTTGAAGACAGTTAATATATTAATCACTAAGATCTCCCTCTAGAATTTTTTTTTAAATACTTTAAACACTACAATAATAACTTAAATATGTATTCCCTGATAATAGGTTATACTATTCCTTTAAAATAAATATTAAGCAACTAAGATATTTTATGCAAAAAAAAAAGAATTATAAGTTTGCCCTATTGTCATTGCTGGCACTGGCAATGGCTCTGCCCTTGAAAATGTTAGGCAGGTATCACCTTGCTCATGTCATTTGGGTAGGGTTGCCACCTGTCTGGGATTCACCCAAACAGTTCGGGTTTGGAATCATGCATTCGGGTTTCAGACTGCCTGAAACCCGGACACATTATTCAGACTGGACTATGGCTTCCCAGCATGGTTGCTGGCTGCAGTTGGCAAAGCTGAGGGTGTCTGTTACACTCTTTTTTACTCTGCCCAAAGCCAGCACTCACAATTCCCTCACCCTCCCACCCCCCACACCGACGGGAGTGGAGAGAGGGCTCAATCTGCACCTCTTTCTCTCACCCGTACCCCTCTGTGTCTGCCCACACTTCAATCCCCGGCACTGTGCCTCAGAAAAGGATAGTGGGGGACAGAAATGGGAAGATTTAGAAACCTCAGATACATCTGAATGAGAGGGGCAGACTGCCAAGGAGTGAGTGAGCTCAGCATCCATCCCTGTCTGTGACTGAAGTCTCCCCCCTTCTCTCTCCTGCCTCTGAGTGAGTACACTAAGGTAAATCCAGGTTCTCAGAGCACCCCTTACATCAGAGGCCACGGTGTTTCCGCTTACAGCAGAGTCCTCTCCGTACATCAGGGTGCTCAGTGTTCCCCCTCAAATCAGGGTTTTCAGAGCATCCCTTATGTTACAGTCCCCAGAGTTCTCCCTTACATCAGAGTCTGTAGAGTCCCCCCTTACAGAGAAAGGGGAACTCTGTGGATTCAGATGTAAAAGGGGAACTTCGTGGACCCTGATTTAAAGGGGGACCCTTGTTATTAACGTCATATGATTAGAAATGTTATTTAATAGCAAAATATATGTATAGTTTATACTATTAAAAAAAAAATTGCTGTGCGCTGCTAAAGTGTTTGATTTGAAGAAAAGGTGGCAGCCCTACTCTTGGGGAGGCATCTGCCAGCTTCTGGGCCTTCTATCTCTCCCTTAGCATGCAAAACAAAATGGAAATGTCTATGAGCTATTACTAAATGTGATATTGGGTCATTTTGCTAATGACTGTAGCAGTTTCACTCTTCCACTTTTCAGCACCACAATCTTTCTGACATTCATTAAACGCAGCTAGACAAACTTCACTTCTGACACAGATTGATCTCTTTGGAGATCTTAAGATTTCTCTAAACCAGGATAAATTGCATTTCAATAAAGTAAACAGTATATGCATCTAGAGCCTACAGTGAAAATATCTACCCAACGTTCATCATTTCAGTGTTGAAAAAGTTTAATAATTGTCCTAAATATTTACAGTTTAGCTCAATTCAAAATGAGATTTAATTAAAGCTGAACTGAATCCTCAGTTTAAATCAGCTAAATACATTACAAGTATTTCAACAGAAAAAAAGAGTTCAATGTTTCACAGTTAGTTTTCTGTCTAAAGTAGCCACATCTTGAGTAAAAAAGCCTGTCGCCTGACGGGATGCTGCCAAGAAGCACATTTGCTTCTGTGGGGAAGCAGTGGTCTCTTTGCAGAGGTCAGTCTGAGGATTAGAAGGCTCTGGCTCTGACACGGTAACAGGTATGTGGGACCGCTGCAAAGAGATCACTGCTTTCTTACAAAGAGCAAGGGTCACATTCTGCAGCAAGCTGGCAGAACTTAGGTTTTCTATTAAGGCTGAGGCAGATTTTTTTGAAAAAAGAAACTGTAAAGCCACGTACACACAGTCGGATTGTCCGACTGGAAATGTTCGATGTGAGCTTGTCGTCGGAAAGTCCGACCGTGTGTAAGCTCCATCGAACATCTGCTGTCGGAATTTCCGCACACAAATGTTTGAGAGCAGGTTCTCAAATTTTCCGACAACAAAACTTGTTGTCGGAAAGTCCGATTGTGTGTACACAAGTCCGCCGCACAAAATTTCACTCATGCTCTGAATCAAGCAGAAGGAGCCGCACTGGCTATTGAACTTCCTTTTTCTCGGCTCGTCATACGTCTTGTACGTCACCTCGTTCTCACGTTCTGAATTTTTGGCCAACATTTTTGTGGCCGTGTGTATGCAAGACAAGTTTGAGCCAACATTCTTCGAAAAAAAATTCACGGTTTTGTTGTCGGAAAATCCGATCGTGTGTACGGGGCATAAGCCTTTCCACCCCTTTTGTTTTGATGCACCTGGAATATATTCAGATAATTTAAACGGAAAGTTTAAGCTTCTAATATTTTTCTGGTGTTGGGACTCTTATGTCTCTGCTCCTTCCAAAAAACCCATTTGTTGTTTTTTTCTACTAGCTTCTATAATAAGACCATATTTTCAGTTAATGCTTTAGTTGCAATTATCTTGCAATGTCATATCATCCTTACATGAATGAATGGGTGGAAGAAGTACTTTATTTGTAGTGCTTCTTTAATGTCAGTTACACTCTTTAGTAACATTTAGCCAGTCTTGGCCCAAAGTCCTTCCTTGTTACGTTATTAATAAACCACATCTGTTTTACTCTACATGCTGCTGTACTAACAAGCAAGCACTGATTAAAAGGAAACATAATTGTTTTTAGGGATCTCCTAAATTGCAGAGTTATTACTCGAGATCAAGAGATTAGAGCGGAAACTAGACTTGGAGTACACCTATATTGCCTTGCAAAGTGATGCATAAATGTAATGTGTGGGATTAAAGCAACAATCTTACAGCAGCACATATGAAATTTAAAGTAAATCTGTAACGCCGTCATGTCATTTAAACTACCGCTGCAGCTCTACAGTACCATACCATACTATTACAATTTTCCCTGTTGAAGCTCTACTGTAAACCAAAAAGCTGCTTTTCTGATACCAACATTTTAAAAGTTATACACAGTAAACACCCCCTTTCTCAGACCAATCTTTAGGCCTGATGATAGGTCATTATGGTAGGGTGCGCTGCTGGCACCGGTGAAAGGGATGAACTGTCAAAGTATGATATGGCACCTTCTGGTGCCTGCTGCAAAATCAAAGACTAATGCCGCGTACACCCGACCGGACTTTCCAGCAGACTAGGTTCGAAGGGATTAGTCCGTCTGAGAATTCGATCGTGTGTGTGCTAATCCGATCGAAAAAATTCAGACGGACCTAGAAATAAAACATGTTTCAAATCTATCTGACGGACTCAATTCCGACTGACTAAAATCGGGAAAACCGCTCGTCTGTGTGCTGGTCCGACGGACCAAATACGACGCAAGGGAAGCTATTGGCTACTGGCTATTGAACTTCCTTTTTTAGTCCCATTTACGTCATCACGTTCAAAACGAACGGACTTTCGAATGGACTTAGTCCGTTCGTGTGTGGCCAAGTCTGTTCGTTCGAAAAGTCAGTTGGAATTTTTTTTTTTTAAATAATGTTATACTTACCTGCTCTGTGCAGTGGATTTGCACAGAGCAGCCCAGATCCTCCTCTTCTCAGGTCCCTCTTCGATGCTCTTGGCCTCTCCCTCCTGTTGAGTGCCCCCACAGCAAGCAGCTTGCTATGGGGGGCAGCCAAGCCACGCCTCCATGTGTCCGTTCAGACACAGAGCCACGGCCCAGCCCCACCCCCTTTATCTCCTCATTGGCTGACTGACTTTGATTGACAGCAACGGAAGCCAATGGTGCCACACTGTTGTCTCAGACAATGAGGCGAGTCCCGGGGAGTCGAGACACTGCTGCAACATTGCTGGATCTAGATGGACCCCAGGCAAATATTAGAGGGGCTGTTGCACACAGAAGCTTTTTTTTACCTTATTGCATAGAAGCCTTTACAATCACTTTAAGGGTGATACAGGTTTACCCAACTCCGGCCTCCTGTACAAAATAAACAAATAAACAATTGCCAGTAATACTCATCTTCTGCACCCTCAAACACTGCCCCCCCCCCCCGCATCCTCCTCCAGTGTCATTCAACTCATTTCTTGTGAGTCCTGGGTATCAGGAACATGCCCCATGGAAGCAAATTATCAAGCCACCCTGGGCTCAAAGGCGAATGCTGCCACTTACTTAACACATACAAGTGGAGCCAGATTTCTGCAAAGCCAGCGTAGGCTGTGAGCTAGGGCAGCAGGACTGCCAGTACTGACTCCTAGTAACAAATTGTCATGTTTAATTATTATTAAAATCATCCAGGATTTATATAATGCCAACAGTTTGCGCAACGCTTTACAACGTTAGGCCAAACAGTACAGTTACAATACGATTCAATACAGGAGGAAACAGAACAATAAAGGTTCTAGACTGCTGCTCTGCCTGCTTCGGTCTTCAACATTTGTATCAATGACATAGCCTGTTGTGTATTTATATACACATTACTCAGCACCTAGATCTGAACCTTTATCAGAAAAGGGTGATAGTTTGCCTACTCTTCCAATCACTGATCCTATGTGTGTCGATGCAGGAATGGGCAAATAGGCTATCCAGCCAGCTGGGGTGGCAGAGGGCAGCACAAAACAACTATTCAAAGATACTACTATGTGTCTGCATGTCTGATTCTCTGTAGAGCACCCCAGAAGCCAATGAAACTTGTGTTTAAGACATTTCTAGCAAAATATTTAAATGTAATCCTATGGTAGGTCATTTATTTTGTCTGTGATCATAGTTAGTGCACCATGGATTTTGCAGGGAATTCATTATGGGCAGATATATCTACTTGGCAACTGTAGTTCTCCATCCATCTCTACAGACCCTTACATATGCTAATCCGTTCATTAGGAATTTGTTCAATATATGTGATGCTTTGTTAATGATGTCAGTTTGTACTTGTTCCCGCCAACATGATGTGATAGTGAGGACAGGATACGGCACATGTGGAACTCTGAGGATAATTATAAGTCCCCGCACCAATAACACCACTGTATCCAGGGAGGATGTCACATGTTAATTCAATTCATCAACAAAATTGATAGCCATAGCAAATGCTTCCAAAGCCTCAACCAAAAGTTATTTAGCAGATAGTCAGGGATTCCTGGCCTGCGCTCAAGAAATAGTCTCATGTGTTTTACATGCTGACACAAAGAGATGATTTAAAGCAGAACTCCAGCCAAACAGCTAAATACACAGCCAATTTGTATTCATTTTATTTCAGCTACTCGTGTGATTCCTACACTCTGGAAGCAATGTATAGGAAGAGGGTGCCTCCATTATTCATAACCTGTTCCAGAGACACTTCCTTTCATTAAGCCTGTTTGTTAGACAATGACTGAGCATCAACACATCAATGAGACCCTCAATGTGCTTTTCCGCCTCTAGAAGGTCTTTCTAACAACTTCCCCTTGTAGGCCGTAGCTACTAAAAATAGTTGACAGCATTGTGTAATCTAGCAGAGCCTATATAAAGCCGGGTACACGCTATTAGTTTTCTTTCATTCAACCCCACGGGTTGAAAAATTGCATTATCCCAACTGTGTGGGAACAGTTTGGGGATAGCCCCTTCCTGTTCCAACATGACTGCGCACCAGTACACAAACAAGGTCCATAAAGACATGGATGAGCGACTTTGGGGTGGACCTGCATGTTTTTGTTGCGAAACCGGTGCCATTTAAACCATACAGAATAATCGCTGAAGATTCGCATGTGATTTGAACAGGAATGCGGTGTGATTCCTGTTCAAAATCACATGCGGTTCCCCGCACCGCATAGTGTGAACCGGGCCGGAAGATGCCAATCTTTGCCCCCTGAAATAAGAAAAGAAGAGGAAAACCTGTCCACCCCCATTGTACATTTACTACATCTTTCCTCCTGAAAGTATAGGAAATGTTATTATGAAAAGAGAGCCAGGAAACCTTGTAGGTAGCATCCAGGCCTATCTTGCCCAAAGATGTTATAAAAAAAAAAAGCCTGCAGACTCTAAATAATGGCTTTATGTTATATGACCATATAAGATACAATTTATACTTTGCAGAGATAGTTCTTTAAATGTATTTTATTTTTAAATCAAGCCTGCATTGAACTGTTGAATCAAGTCACACAGGTTAGGTGCTCCACCCCCGTAACATGTTATCACTGTGACCAATCACATTAATCACATGTCCAGTAGTAAAGATGGCTGCCATTCATACAGCCATTCAAAACTACTGTAATCTCTGTGATCGGTCACAATGAACACATGGCACAAGGCCAAGCACCACCTCCCTGTACCATGTAAAAGCTGCAGCCAATGACAGCTTATAACCATAGTTCTCAATGGCGGCAGTAATATAGCCAAGAACTGTGAAAAACAATTGCTTAAACAGCCACCATGGCTGTATAAGCAGTCATAGTGAGAACAAAATTCAATCACTTCCCAAGAATAGTGCAGTGTTACTATGGTACTACTGCACTGCTCTGGTGATAGGGTGTAATAAAAAAAAAATTGTAATAATAAAAATATATATATATATATATATATGTGTGTGTGTTTTTTTTTTTTTTTTTACATTGTTCTGTTGTGGCAGTGATCGTGTACAATAGCTGGCTGCGCTGATATCACTGTATGTCAGTGCTGTCAGCCACTATCTCTGATCACTGCCACATCAATTCAATGTCACCCCACTAACGCCGTAACCGCAGAATTTATTTTTATTTTTTTACCAAAGAATTGTAGCAGAATACATTTTGGCTTAAATTTATGAAGAAATATTATTTGCAAAATTTTATAACATAAACTAAGAAGAATTTGTTTTGTCTTTAACATTTTCAGTATTTTAAAAATAAAAAAAACAGCAATGATTAAATATCACCAAAAGAAAAGTTCTATCTAAAAAAAAAAAGATAAAAATTGAATTTGGTGAGTGTGAGAGCACTAAGAGCTGGAAATTGGCCTGGCAGGAAAGGGGATGAAAGTGTCTGGTATTGAAGTGGTTAAGGCACTCTTTGCATGAGCTTCCTGTACGCTCCACAGGCAACTGAATGCCACAGTTTTACTTTTTTGGGGCGGGGGGGGGGGGGGCATGCAAGCGTACTGTCCAGTCAAATGACTGCTTGTAGTCCCCGCAACAGGTTGTGATGTGGTGCATTAAAAAAAAAGTACCGCATGTCCTAGTTTTTATCAACACACACAACTGCAGTGCAGTAAACGCAACACATAAAACTCCACGCCAATTGTCTTGTTTTTGTGTTGGGCAAGGCTGCCTACAGAGCCTAGCATAGCCAATGCATATGGTGTAAATAGGCCCTTAAGGTATTTCTAATTTGTGTTGCTTTTCTAAGAACATAACTTAATTGCAGGTTTCTAAATAAGTATAATGAGGGATATTTGTCAGTTTCTCCAGACAAATGCTGATGATATAATTCCATCAAAGAGAGAGTTCAGAAGGCTTATTTATACAGTGTACTTTTCTATAAAAAAAAAAATTGTGCAAAAGAACAAAGGGAAAACCAACCATTTAGAAAAATCCCCCAAAAACAACTCATCGAATAAATTATATGAAATGAGGGGAGACCGTGGGGTGTATTTACTAAAGTGCAGTTGCATTCATTTTCCCCAGAGCTTAGTAAATGTCATAAAGTGCTGCTGATTTCCATAATCCAATCACGTGGAAGCAAAAAAGCCTTTTTACTTTCCTTGCAGTTGATTTGGTATACTTTAGAAAGTGAAGTTTCACCACATTATATTTGCTAAGGAAAATGAGCACAACTGCAATTGCAAAGTGCACAGCCTATTTGCCTTTAGTAAATCAACCCCCTTGTCTCCAACATTTCTTTAAAAAATCAATAAGTCTCGATAAAATAAAAAATTTATGGTAAAAAAAAAAAAGCAAGATTTCCCCTGCAGAATTCCAAGGTGTTCCCCCCATCACCATCTTTAAAGCTTATTTAATTTAATTTTATTGGTAATGTTTTAAAATGATGTCTTGAGAATAATATCCTTACTTGGAGTGACGCTGCCCGTTATCTCTGTCCGTTTTTATATATAAACGATAGTTTATAAAAATGTTCTCGGCCGATGTCATCTTGCTTGTGGGCATTTGAAGCCCACAAGCAATCACTTCCTCCTTCCCTCGATACGGAGGAACCAGCATTCCTTGCCGGTTCCCGCGCATGCTCAGTGGCTACAGCTACAAGCGGCTTAATCCTAAAGGTTGGCATGACAACGGGTGACGTCGCGAAATAAAGCGAGATTTTGCATCGGACCTCCGCAGTGACTCCTGGGATTAATTACACGAGATCCCAGGAGACACTGCGAGTTCACCGGATATGATTGGAAAAAGATAACAGGTACGATTCAAAGAAATAGATTTAAACAGCCATTTAGAACACTTTAACCGCTTCCTGACCGCCTCCTGCACATATACGTCGGCAGAATGGCACGGCTAGGCAAAAGCACGTACAGGTACGTCCCCTTTAATTGCCTAGCCATGGGGTTGTGGGCGCGCCGCCGGTGGCGCGCTCGTGGCCCGGCCGGGAGCTCCGTGACCACGGCCGCAGGACCAGCGGACCCGATCGCCGCTGGTGTCCCGCGATCAGGTCACAGAGCTGAAGAACGGGGAGAGGTCTGTGTAAACAAACCTCTCCCCGTGCTTCCTACACTGCCTGTCATTAATCGGCTGTTCCCTGTCATCGGGAAAGCCGATCAATGACGTCAGACGTCAGCCTCGCCCCCTAATGTAAAAAAAAGCACACACGTCACAGACCATAACCCCTCCCCGCCCCCTAGTGGTTAACTCTTTCACTGCCAGTGTCATTTATACAGGAATCAATGCATTTAAATAGCATTGATTGCTGTATAAATGACAATGGTCCCAAAAATGTGTCAAAAATGTCCGATGTGTCCGCCATAATGTCGCAGTCACAATAAAAATCGCTGAGCGCCGCCATTACTAGTAAAAAAATAAATATTAATAAAAATGCTATAAAACTAGCCCCTATTTTGTAAACGCTATAACTTTTGCGCAATCCAATCAATAATCGCTCATTGCGATTTTTTTTTACCAAAAATATGTAGAAGAATACGTATCGGCCTAAACTGAGGAAAAAAAAAGTTTTTTTATATATTTTTTGGGGATATTTATTATAGCAAAAAGTAAAAAATATTGCATTTTTTTCAAAATTGTCGCTCTTGATCTTTGTTTATAGCGCAAAAAATTAAAACCGCAGGGGCGATCAAATACCACCACCTACCAAAAGAAAGCTCTATTTGTGGGGAAAAAAGGACGCCAATTTTGTTTGGGAGCCACGTCGCACGACCGCGCAATTGTCAGTTAAAGCGATGCAGTGCCGAATCGCAAAAAGGGGCCTGGTCCTTTGGCTGCAAATTGGTCCGGGGCTGAAGTGGTTAAAGCACGTAGAAACGATAAAGCTAAACATAGCTATATGTGTGCAGAACCACTTTAAATCACACCTTCTCCATAATGTAAAATGAATGAAAAATTCAAGAGGGAAATTTAGGGAACCGTAGGCCTTCTCTTTTCATTGCTAAAGTCGATGTTCACAAAATAGACTTTATACTTTAGATGAAAACATCTGTTCATTTTAAACTATATACTGTAGATATATATATATATACACATTAGGGCTGTTACTGATTAAAAATTTTGTGTTCGATTAATCGATCATTTTTTTAATCGATTAATCGACTAATTTCGATTAATTATAACGCACATACAGTTTTTTCAAAAATGTTTTACTGTACTGTCCACATCTCCCCACATCTCCCCCATACCTTAATATTCACGATTGTCTGCTCTGTCCGGAATAGACAGCAGGCAGACCCGTCCGTCCTCAGAGTAGACGGCACAAGCAGGCGGGCGATGATGACGTCTGCGCACCGCTACTTGGGTGGACCAAGATGGCTGCGGCTCCGGATCTAGGCCGAAGCTGCTGCCTTTCCTATGGGCGAGACCGCGGAACTCACTCCGCGGATCGTCCTTGATCAAAATTATTTTGATCGATTAAAGAAATTAACGATTAATCGAACAACTAATTGTTAATTTCCGCAGCCCTAATATATATATATATATATATTGATGTAAGCCTTACCAGAATTTTGATCAAACTGACTGCTAAGTGAAATGCTCCTTGTGACCACCTTATCAAGCTCGGTGTTGTAATAAGAAATGGAGCAACCTCTGAACCCCTTTAGTGTGCAAGGGTTTGTAAGGTTTGCCCATCTTTAAGATTCTACGCTTCATCTCACTTTGTCTTCTGTATCATGTCTCTGTACTTGTTTTTGTCTAGAGTTGGTAATATACATATATTTTATTAATTTATAATGCTATGTAACATATTAGCCTTTAAAGTGGTTATAATGCCTAAACATTTTTTTTTACCTTAATGCATTCCTTGCATTAAAGTTTAACATTATCCTCTGGGTGATATATGTAGAATTTTAACAAACTTTGTTGCAGATCCCTACCTTTTGTTTTTTTCTGGGAAAAAAAATCACTGTTTGTTCCTGAGCGAGTCTAATGGGAGTGGTTTCATAATTATCAACCAGCTGCTGCAGAATCAGGGCTCTAATGAGGAAAATGTCAGGGTATGCATCCCTTTAGATGTTATTTCTTATTGGGAGTATCTAACCAAAAATTTAATTTTTGTTGCAGGGGATGCCAAAAATGTGACTTGTATCTTAGCGTAGACTTCTGAGAAAATCAGTGAGCCAATCACACAAGTAGGAAATTATGTTTCCGGGGAGCGTTCTGATACCTTCTGTGTACAGAACACCTCCAGGTAGCCATATTGCATTGCACTTGCACAGAAAATTAAAAAAAAAGATAATTTTTAATAACATTCAATTACAATATGACATGTGTCGCAATTTTTTTTTTTACACAAATAGAACTTTCTTTTGGTAGTATTTGATCAAACAAAAAAAAGAAAAGAAAATAAAATTTTGAAGAAAAAAACAAAACGTTTTTCATATTTTGTAATAACATTTTGCAAACAGGTAATTTTTCTCCTTCACTGATGTGCTCTGATGAGGCTGCACTGATGGGCACTGATGGGTACTGATAGGGGGCACTGATAGGTGGCACTGATGGGCACTGATGAGGTGGCACTGATGAGGTGGCACTGGTGGGGACTGATCAGGGGGCACTGATGAGGCTGCAGTGATATGCAGCACGGAGATATGGCACTGATAGGCAGCACTGATGGGCACTGATAGGTGGCACTGATGAGCATCGATAGGTGGCACTGAAGGGCACTATTAGGATGCACTGATGGACACTGATAGGCACTGGTAGGTGGCACTGATGGGAAGCACTGATGAGGCACTGATAGGTGGCACTGGTTGGCATTGATGGGCACTAATATGTACCACTGATAGGTGGCACTGGTGGGCACTGATAGGTGGCACTGTTGGGCGCTGATAGCAGCACATGCGGGCGGCTAAGGGGACCGATGATCCTCTAACAGAAGCTGTGGCTTTTTTTCCGTGATCAGCTATCATTGGCTGACAGATGATCACGTGGTAAAGGGCCTGCTGTGATTGGCCCTTTACCCAGGCAATTTAAGCACTGATGTTCGCTGATGAGGCTGCACTGGGGGGCAGCACAGAGAGGTGGCACTATTAGGCGGCACTGATGGACACTGATAGGCACTGGTAGGTGGCACTGATAGGCAGCACTGATGATGAGGCATGGATAGGTGGCACTGATAGGTGGCACTGATGGGAACTGACATGTGGCATTGGTGGGCATTGATGGGCACTCATATGTGCCACTGATAGGTGGCACTGGTGGGCACTGATAGCAGCACATGCGGGCGGCTAAGGGGACGATGTCCCTCTAACAGAAGCCATGGCTTTTTTTCCCTTCACGCTGATAGTGTGAAGAAAAAAAAAGATAAACGGCATGTTTATTTCCGTAATCAGCTGTCATTGGCTGACAGATGATCACGTGGTAAAGGGCCTGCTTTGATTGGCCCTTTACCCGATCGATGATCAGCCGAGTCTCACAGACTTGGTGATCAAAGAGCGCAGCGCCCGAGAAGCCATCCATAGACGTCCTCCTGGCAATTTAAGCCTGCCCCGCAGCCGTCTTTCAATCAAAGCCAGTGAGAAGTGTGTGGGGTGGGGCTGAGTCCTGCAATCTGTGTCAATAGACACAGACAGCAAGGCTCTGGAGTGAGCCCGCATGAGTGTCCCCATAGAAAGCAGCTTTCTATTGGGGCACTCAGCAGATAGCAGGAACTAGGGGTAGCATCTGTTCCATTGCACAGAGCAGGTAAGTATAAACTTGTTAGTTATTTAAAATAAAAAGTTAGAAGTAATAAAGAAAACAGGTTAGGGATGGTAAAGAAATGCATACATTGCAGAATTAGGGTTAGCACCTTTTCTTCAAGCCAAACCCGAACACTTTATTGACCTGGGACACATTTGGGTGCCCCAAGGAGAGTAGTGGTGCGCATAGTGTGCCGCAGCAAAATATGGGTGTGGCCAAATTGCTCTTGCTGACATCACCCTGCCCCCCAGTGATGCTGAACCTGCCTCCCAGACAGCCGCCTGCAGCTCTCAGACAGCAAAATATTTGTGTGCAACTATCTTGGTTACTTGTCTGGTCTGAATAATGTGTCCTGGTTTCAGCACGCCTGAAACCCGGACACATTATTCAATAACCAGACTGTCTGGGTGAATCCCAGACAGGTGGCAACCCTATGCAGAATCCAATTATGAAAGCTGCAAAAATGGCTTCTTACAATCATCCTCATAAACAGCATATCTAAGGTCCACTCCTCTAGAACTGTAATACTCTGGCAGCAGTCAGGGAGGTTCTACTCACAGTAGCAGGGTGGGGGCTTCTTGCTATTAGTCTCCTGCCCATCTGCCTGCACACCAGTGCTGAGAATAGAAGGCCTCTCACCTGGCTGCAGCTCACTTGTCCAGCTACATCTGCCTCATTTGGTTTGTTTTTTCTGAGCTGCTTAGGGAGGGAAGTAGAGAGACTTATCTTTCCTGACTGTGCCCTGGAACCCAGGAAGAAAATTTAAATAAAGGGGCCAACACCTGCATCTGAATATGGTGAGTAAACAGGGAACTCCACTACAGTAATGTGCAACACACATTAATGCATGGTACTATGTGTGTTACAATACAGTACCATTGATTGAGAATGGCGCAACAACACACATATACACGTATAGTAGCTGCCAATGAAGATGCAGTGCAGTAGACCACAATGTACGAAGCATCCCTTATGCTGGGTCACTGAATATGTCACAGGCGTGTTTTTACATGGTTTAACTGGGTTTCTGACCCTTTTAAAATAAATCAGCTTCCTTCCTAAAGAACTTAAAAAAAAAAAAAAAACATAAGTCTTTTTGATGGGTCAGACGTGGAAAATCCCTCCATGTCCTGTCCTCATCGGGGTGCAGAAAGTAAAATCTAACAGAGGTTCTAAATCGTCACCAACCTCTTTCTTGCTTTATCTAAAATGAAATAATGCATTTTCCATGGCGTAAGGCAATACAATCACAGGAAAACTTAACAGTAAGAGCAACATCCAGAATGAAAGAGAGAGAAACAGAGAAAGTGTGCTTAAATCCTGAAATCCTCAACTTAAAAGGAAAACTCTCCTGCATCGCAGATGAGATTTCTTACATGAGAAAGTGCTTAGCTCCAACAAACATATTTTCAAAGTCATCTTAATGTCATCTGACAAAATGTAATGTGAGATTTCGTATTACAAATCCTTTAAATGTGAGGGTGAAATTAGGAGCAAAGTGCAGCAGCTGTTGGGGATATGCTGGAAATCTGCAGCGGATGCCTTTTAAAAAATCCAAACCACTTTACATAGCAGAGAGGTAACATTGAAATATAAAACCAAAATGAATGTTATTGGGGAACTTTCAACAATTGGTCCGTTTGGTATCACTGATTATGTGCCTTTTTCTGCATTATTTCACTGATTGTTACCCTCTACACCAGGGATCTCCAAACTTTCACAACAAAGGGAAACTTTATCTCCTTTCAGACTTCAGGGGGGCTGGACTGTGGCCAGTAGGAGTAGAAAATGCCCTGGCATTGGTGGGAGTAAACAATGCCTTAGGTTTTTATGTAAAAAAAAATACATAATTGGTTTTGGTGGGAAGTATAGTGCCCCATCATCTGTGTCAGTGGGAGGAATAGTGTCCCATCATTGGTGGCAGTGGGAGGAATAGTGTCCCATCATTGGTATCAGTGGGAGGAATAGTGTCCCATCATTGGTGTCAGTGGGAGTAATAGTGTCCCATCATTGGTGTCAGTGGGAGGAATAGTGCCCCATCATTGGTATCAGTGGGAGGAATAGTGACCCATCATTGGTATCAGTGGGAGGAATAGTGACCCATCATTGGTATCAGTGGGAGGAATAGTGACCCATCATTGGTATCAGTGGGAGGAATAGTGAACCATCATTGGTATTAGTGGGAGGAATAGTGACCCATCATTGGTATCAGTGGGAGGAATAGTGACCCATCATTGGTATCAGTGGGAGGAATAGTGACCAATCATTGGTATCAGTGGGAGGAATAGTGTCCCATCATTGGGAGGAATAGTGTCCCATCATTGGTATCAGTGGGAGGAATAGTGACCAATCATTGGTATCAGTGGGAGGAATAGTGTCCCATCTTTGGTATCAGTGGGAGGAATAGTGTCCCATCATTGGGAGGAATAGTGTCCCATCATTGGTATCAGTGGGAGGAATAGTGTCCCATCATTGGTGTCAGTGGAAGGAATAGTGCCCCATCATTGGTATCAGTGGGAGGAATAGTGCCCCATCATTGGTGTCAGTGGGAGGAATAGTGCCCCATCATTGGTGTCAGTGGGAGGAATAGTGCCCCATCATTGGTATCAGTGGGAGGAATAGTGCCCCATCATTGGTATTAGTGGGAGGAATAGTGCTACATCATTGCTATCAGTGGAAGGAATAATTCTTCATCATTGGTGTCAGTGGGAGGTATAGTGCCCCATCATCAGTGCCAGTGGGAGGAATAGTGCCCCATCATTGGTATCAGTGGAAGGAATAATGCTACATCACTGCCCTCTACACCAGGGGTCTCCAAACTTTCACAACAAAGGGACACTTTATCTCCTTTCACACTTCAGGGGGGCTGTACTGTGGCCAGTAGGAGTAGAACATGCCCTGGCATTGGTGGGAGTAAACAATGCCTTGGTCAAAAAAAATTACATAATTGGTTTCGGTGGGAAGTATAGTGCCCCATCATCTGTGTCAGTGGGAGGAACTTTTTCCGACCGAAAAATTGAGAACATGCTCTCAATCTTTTGCTGGCTGAAATTTGGCCAGAAAAAGTCCGATGGAGCATACACACGGTCGCATTTTCCGACCAAAAGCTCTCATTGGTCTTTTGCTGGCCGAATTTCCGATCGTGTGTACGTGGCAGAAGAGTTAGATCCTCTTGTAGATTGCTATTGCTATATTTCATTGTTGGAGAGGTTCACCTGCTCTTTATGTTGCAATGTCTTTGTTCCCATCACATTTACTTAATAGAGTGAGAAAGGATTAGAATACTATCAAATTTTGGGTTTTTTTTTTTTTTTTTGCTCTATTTGTCTTCCTGTCACAGGTTGTAATTTCTTATTCTGGTGTCACTGGGGCATACAATGAGGGGAGATTTCCCCAATGAAAAGACACAGCAATAAAAACTAAACAGAGGTTTTGACTCTTAACCACTCTATCGGAAAATAAAAAGAAATTGTCTGGAGTTGGACTTTAATCTTTAGTTTTAACTGGAGTATACCTTTAAAGAAGGGGTCTCAAACTGGTGGCCCTCCAGTTTGAGACCCCTTGTAGTTGCGGAACTACAAGTCCCATCATGCCTCTGCCTAAGCAAGTCATGCTTGTAACTGTCACCCGTGCAATGCCTCATGGGAGGACTACAAATTCCAGCAATACAGTAACAATGTAGAATACCACCAGCTATAGGGAGTGTAAATAGAGAGCCATGCATTGTATATAGAGAGATGACCACACTGTACTGTGTTGTAAAGAGATCCATGTACTGTATACAGGGAGATTAATTAATTGTGCTGTATACAGAGAGATCCCTTTCCTGGGAAATAGTAAAAGGTGGATACATTTGTCACCATCTATACTGGACTCACCTCACTCTACAGAGGTCTCAGGTCACATGACCTTTCTGGTCTAGGCATGCCTGATATCCCTGACATTAAAGCAGAGAGATGAACGGAAGGTTCCCCCACTACTGGGTTCTCTATTGTGCTGTATTGGGCTTGGTCTATAATTGGCTAGATTTGCCTCCTATATTGTGTGCAATGTCTTCTGTAGCTTTATTCCTGGCTGGCTATTCACTGCAATCTCTGTAATTATGCATATGTTGTCCCTCGATCTGAAAACACAACGATTCCCATCATGGGATGCCCAGTGTATTTGTGTATATGTAATAATAATAATAAAAAATGGTGCGCTAATTCAAGAAACTATGCAGCAAAAATAGACAAATATGCAGGAATGACTATCCCTAATTAAAAAAATAAAATAATAAATGCAGTAATATGCGAAAATATGTGATAATGTTGTGAAACAATGATAAAGTGCACTGAATCAAGAAGCTATGCAGCAAAAATAAACAAACATGCATGAATGACTATCCGTCATTTAAGAAAAGAAAAAAAAAGAAAAATGCGATAATATGTGAAACAGTGATGAAGTGCGCTAATTCAAGAAGCTAAGCAGCAAAAATAGACAAATATGCATAAATGCCTTTCCCTAATAAAAAAAAAAAAAACACAAAACAAAAATTGCAGTAATGTGATAATATGCGAAACAGTGATAAAGTGCACTAATTCAAAAAGCTAAACAACAAAAAAGACAAATATGCATAAATGACTATCCCGAATTTATAAAAAACAAAAAATACAATAATATGCGATAATATATGAAACAGTGATAAAAGTGCAGATGAATTTGATTCAAGCACTTTTATCATTGTTTCACATATTATATCATATTATTGTATTTTTTTTTTTTTTTTTTTTTTTTTATCGGGATAGTCATTTATGCATATTTATCTATTTTTGCTGTCTTATTTCCACCTCTCGTGAGATTTTCTGCTAAATCTCAGCATATAAACAAGGAAAAATAAAATGTTTCAAATTGTGCTTCGCTAATGGGATATTCGGGTTACTCACTCTTTGATTTCTACCTCCCTGAACTCCATATCAGATCTCATGGTTACCACTCACCTCTCTGCCCACCACTCCCAAAGTGATTCTATGGCTGCCCCAGCACCAATGAAAAAAAAAATTACACACAGCAGGGAGCAATTATGAAAATACAGAGGCAGCGATCCCTGTGGTGGGATAACTATTAGCCCCCGTACACACGTTCGGAAATTCCGACCACAAAATCCGTCTGATTTTTTCTGACACTGGTGTTGCATACATACGGTCAGACAAAATTGTCGGAAAATTCGATCATTCTGAATGTGGTGCGTTCGTTGCGTATGATAGAACTACGTAGAGGCTAGTAGCCAATAGCTTTGGTCTCGTAATTTGATCTGAGCATGCGTGCCACTTTGTCCATTGGAATTCTCGACACACGATCGGAAAAAGTCAGATCGGATTTTGTTGTCGGAAAATTTGAGAGCAGGAACTCAAATTTTTTCCGTCGGAAAAAGTCTGATGGAGACCACACGGGCGGATTTTCCAACAACATGGTCCGATCGGACATATTCCGTCGGAATTTCCAACCGTGTGTACGGGGGCTAACACAACATAACTGAACCAGAACTTGCAAAATGTTTGCAAAGAAAGTTGATCTGGGATTGTTTCATAGAAACAAATAATTTTTGTATGATAGATGAATTATTTTATGCAATGACACAGGGGTTATAATTATATATGATTGTTGGATTGAATGTATTTCAAATGTGTACAAGAAGGGATTAGGTTAATAGCAGTGGGTTCACTATCACCAGATTGTGGGACTATAGATTTGCGCTGTTTGCTTCTTCTTTTTGCCAAAAACTGAGACTTGCATAACTCTGGCTGTAGACTTGAGGGGCTCTTGCTGTAGACTCACCACTGCAACTTTGCTCTTGCTAGAGACTTGCCACACAAATTTGCTACAAATTGGAAACGTGTCAACTAGAACTCGTGCTTCAAGCTCTCTGCAAGTGTACAACTTTCCAGGGAACATGTGCAGCAAGTTAACAAGACTTACAATTCAATACTGCCACAAATGTGTGGCCAGTTATCCTTGCTATCTGGGATAAAGCTCACTGGCTGTGACTGACAGCATCTGAGCCATTGAGGAGAGAAAGTCAACAGAGCCTCTGCTCTTGTGCTTTAAAGATGCCAACGAGCAAACTTTTCCAAGCACATGTAGTGAAAAATGCAGTCATGTGGGGTGAGGTGCAGCTCAAAGCAGGCAGGTTTCTACTTAGATACTCAGGGCAGTCACATAACAATGCTGATTTATTGCTTACATATGGGAGATATTATCATCACTAGTGAGGTGTTGTGGCTAAATTCTTTGGATTGGTAGAAAAGAAAAGGCAGAATCTTGACCTGTCCTAGTGCCACACTGTGGGGCATCTTTTAGGGCTCATGTACATGCAGACTAGGTTGACCGCTGGCCATGGGAAAATGCGAAATGCGGCAAAATCGCACAGCATTTTTACAGTGATTTTGCTGTGTTTTGTAACCGTCGGTCAAAACGTCCTATCCTGAGCATGATTCTTCCACGTTTAGGAGAGGGAGGTTTAAACTCCCCTATCCGCAGCAGTTTCTAAACTCATGCAAAAGCCTATGTGTGCATGGACACGTAGGCTTTTTTGGAGTTGAGTTTAGGAGATTTGGCAAAAAAAACACCAAAAGCTCCTAAACTCAAGTAGTGTACATGAGCCCTTAGCTGTAATAAGGGGACTGCATAAATCTAAAAAAATTGTAAAAAAATACTTGAGAGCAACCTGTAGTAAGTGAAATATGGAGGCTGCCATTGCAGACGGTCTTCTAAAAAGCCTTCATAGAAAAAATTTAAAAAGGGACTTTTAAAGGTGCCTGAGTCAAGATAATACATTAACATGTTTTAAAATAAAACAAATGTTATTTCATACAGTAAAAAAGATTTTTTCACAAGGATAACTCAAAATATACTCAAAGTTATCCTTGTGAAAAACTCTTTTAGAGAGGATTGTGATATCTTTTTTTAATGTACGAAATAAAAAAAATTATATTTTAAAACATGTTATAGTGTATTATCTTGACTCAGGCACCTTAAAAGTTGGGATTTATTGGGATGTGGTGTCTTGCTCCACACATCCTTGGCTGACAGATTATATTCTAAAAGGGCTAGTTGTTTGGTTCTCTGGCCTTAATACTTTCTGAGCTGCTGATTTGGAAGACGCTTGGAGCAAGCTAGCAGCAGCAAGTCAAAGTGTAGGCAGAACTACTGGGAACCACTGACATACTTGATCCAGGTCAGTACCTCAGCAATGGCAAACATAGTATTCTCTTACTACAGGTTTCCTTTAAAGAAAAATACAAATAAAAAAAAAATATATATATATATATATATATATATATATATATATATATATATATATATATATATATATATATATATATATATATATATATATATATATATATATAGATAGATATAGATATATAGATATATAGATATATATTGAATAAACATACAGTGTTTCCCCGAAAATAAGACCTAGCATTATTTTTCAGCAGGGATGGAATATAAGCCCTACCCCGAAAATAAGCCCTAGTTTAAAATGCTTGTAAAATCCTATAATCCACTCTATTACAGTAGAATACAATGTACAATGTGTGTGTTTCTGTAATATAATTGTGGGGAAGAAAGCTCCGGCGGGTCACAGAAGCGCAGATCGGTGCTATAATGAAGGTATTTGGCACAATTATATTACAGAAACACACACATTGTACATTATATACTACTGTAATAGAGTGGATTATAGAATTTTACAAGCATTTTAACTCGGTTCACACTGGGGATTCCTGTCAGGCAGGGAGAGAGAGGGAGAGAGAAGAAAGCACATTACATGGTAAGACCTACCCTGAAAACAAGCCCTACTGTGTCTTTTACTGACAAAATTAATATAAGACCCGGGCTTATTTTCGGGGAAACACGGTACCTGTAAATGAAGACTGTAAATACTTATCTTTCCTGCTGCCCATGCCACCAAACTAGGCCCACTCATGAGAAGTCCCAGGGGTGTTAGCCTCCTGGGTTCCCCCACAGCTCTCCCTGGTTCCTCCTGCTGATCTCCATACATCATATCAGACATTAGTGATGCTGAGGTCCAAGAAAGAACCAGTGAGAGCTGTGGGGGGACCAAGGAGATCAAAACTCCTGGAAGTGTCAGTTTTCTTGTGAATATCAGAGGACAAACTGTGAATCAATGGATTCTAACTGCTATAATGGCTGATTTTTATTAATTCCAGAGAAAACACCCCAACACAATACAGGTCAGTGGTTCAATTAAGACAACTGTGTACACAAACCTACATGAATAAATATAGAACACCCAAAATCTTAAGAGCTAAAATCATTAAACACCACCCTGTCCAACCAAGCTCCATCACAAAACTATATATGAAGGAAGTTCTAGTTTAAAGCATCAGGGACTGGGGATGGAACATTGTAACTGCTGAAACCCATATAACAGCTGTCTATTAGATACATATTGGAAACACATGTACATGTAGGAAACATGAAACAATATTACATTGGAAACACTCATTACACTTTGAACAAATCACTTTCACCTTGTAACATTTGCACATTTAGATGAACTGATCAGCTGCATATGTTCACAAAGTAACACAAGTTGTAAAATGACACGGCAAATACAAAGATATTTACTACATCCTGCTGTATGAACCAGGTTTGTATAGCATTACCTATTTACTATATAAACAAAGAATTAATCACTTAAAATCGCATTCTTGGCAATAAGCTAATGTTCTTGGAACACCGGTTGCCCATTGAAGTTGATATCCATGCATTCGCAGCCCCGCCCACCATGGTCATTGATGGCTTTTGTTGTGGAGCCCCCGCCACCGTCAAATTGAAAAGGTTACAAATTCCTTTTTGTTTAGAGTACCAGTAAAAAGAAGTTTTATCTTATTCCTTGCTCCCACTTAGCCTTCTTCTCTCTGTGTGACTAATCCCCAAAGTCACCTATCTTTGGCACTCCATCTGGATATCACTCTCTGATGTCATCCCGTACAATGCAGGACCATCATGATTTTGGGGCCCATTTATACCTTTGCATGTGTTAAAATGTATGCATGAATGTGCATACAAAATAATGCACCTGCACTATTTTTGGCAGTGCAGCACACCACAGGGCACAGAACATTTACATCTGTAAGTGTTATAGTGCATTTGTTTTACTGTATACTGTATATGCTTTGGAAGGCCAATAAGAATAAAATCATTGCACCCCAATGTAAATATATAATGTGTAAGTGTAACCAAGCATTAAAGCGGTGTTCCGCCCAAAAAAAAAGAAAAACAATTAAAAGCCAGCAGCTACACATATTGCAGCTGCTGGCTTGTAACAATAGGACACTTACCTGTCCTGGAGTCCTGGAGTCCAGCGATGTTGGCACCGCATCTGATGTTTCCATCAGCTGTTGGGTCCTGCCGCCGCCATTGTGGGTAAGGGTACCCTGCAGTGTAGCCTTACAGCTTCACCCCGGGAACACTACTGCGCATGCGCTAGGCCCTGCTACTCTCTCCTACTGGCTCGGCGAGAGGGAGAGGAGGAGGGAGACCTGCTGTGATGTCATGGGCCATGGCCCGGACTCCCAGAAGTGGGAACAGGATACCTGTCAAAAATCCTCCCCCCCGAAAGGTGCCAATTATGGTACCGGAGGGGGAGAGGAGACAAATGAGTGGAATTTCAACTTTTGGGTGGAACTCCGCTTTAATCATATCCACTGCAATCTGGATTTTAACGCAAGTTATGGCTAGTAAGAAGATGTAAATCCAGCTTAACTTTCCAGAATCTTTTAAATAGTAAAAAGTGAGTTCTGTGAGGACTGATCATTTAATGTAAAAAGAGGATCGAATGATACGGAAATTCTGACATATACTGTATGTATTTAGTTACAGTGTTACTAAACCCAGGATCCTGCATTCACTATATCTGGTCTCCTACAGTAAACAGAACATGGAAATGCAATTATTTTAGTAAATATAAACTGCTTACCCTTTCTCATCAGCAGTTAGAGCAGTCGTGTCACTTATACCACTGTCTGGTTAAAGCTTTTAAATTTTCTTTATTGTCCTATAAGGCTGCACGACCCTGACCCTCTATATGGACAGTGCTGATTGGCTCTGTGCTAATCACATGCACCCTCCCAAGAAAAGAAACTCCCTAGCAATACACACCAAACTGAGCATATTTAGCTTTTCCCCTAGCCTATGTTCTATAAAGTGATGGGTTGGGGACAGTGGAAGAAGAAGAGGAAAAGAGAAGACGGGATCAAACATCCTTTTTACACAATGCTGAGGATTAACCCCTTAGGTTCCACAGTGAGTATAACAAGCATGCTTTACGGCATATACAAACTGATCTTACTGTTGTAGGTTTAGTAACACTTTAAGAACCAAGTTCATGCAGCACAGTACACTACAAGGTGAACTCGACATAACTACATTTACTGAAAAATATCTACAGTTAGCTTTACTTGGGGTCTCAAATTTAGTCTGCACCATGAATGTATTACTTGCTGTAGAAATCACATAATCCTCATCAAAAGAAGAAATAAATATCTTACACCACCATCCATTCTTCTAATATGAAGTCAAGAAACATTTATTTGTAAAACATATGAATATCAATTAATTCTTCCCAATTCAGATAAAGTTCCCAGCAGTAGAAAACACCTAGCTAAGTAATGTGTAACTTTTTTTGTTTTAACACAAATAGGAAGGCTCAAAACTATTTGGGACATCAGCTGGAGAGATTTCTCCTAATTTCCTGCCATTGCAAGACATCCTACCCAATGGTCAGATAACAATAAAAACTTGACATGAGGTTCTAACCTTTCCCCATCTAAACAAAAAATAAAAAATACCCTAAATTCTACTTTCAGGCTGGGTTCACTCTGAGGGACAGAACGGCTCCCAGCAGGGGGTCTGGTGCATCCTCATTCACCATTCACCATTTCAGGTCCGATTTCAGCCCAAATTCCTGTACAAATCACACCGGAGCCACTCCGGAGATGTGCGAACCGGCTCCATAGAGAGACAGTCACAATCTCCTGACATGTGAATTGAATGCAGAGAAATCCACATCCAATTTGCAAAAGTGTGAACCCAGCCTAAAGCTAAGCCTTGTCATTTTTTTTTAAATCAGTGTCCCCGCAATTTTTAATATAAAAAAAAATAGTTTTGGCCTGTATTCTAACTGGACTATATCTGCTCAAACAAAATCCATTTCTGGGTCTCTGAAGTCAGTTTTAATGTCAGATTACAGTGTTCCTTTAGTCTCACCATAAAGTTATTTTTTTGCTTTAGTTTTTTTTTTTTTACTGCCAAAAAACTTTATACACAAAGAGCCCGCATTTAAAATTACCCATTAAAAGTCATAATACAAGTGTGCCTGACGTCTTCATTAATATGACAGTTTTGGGCTTTCAAAATGCCTTTTCTAGTGGTGGAAAGTCCAAGTGCTCTCCCACTCGCAGTACATCCAAAGACGCCAAGCGACCTGGGGCCAAGCTGGCTGCTAAAATGACAGGATTCATAAAAACTTCACTCAGATTATTGCCAAGGTTAGGTTTCCTGAATTATGTCAGTGCTGCAATGCAATCCCTTATAACCACAGACCAATATGTAACTTCATTACTATGCAGAAAACCACTCAGCTCCCAACCACAGGAACATTACATGGACTTCAACACAAACTCTAAACTGCTGGAGTGCACTCCAAAGATGATCTTCTGAGAACTGATAATCTTCAATTCCTATACATGTGATGCAGTTATCAAATAATAAATGAGTGCTTGGTGAGAAAAATAAAATGAACTGTTTTAGTGCTCTTCATATTTACAGCAGCAGGTATATTCCCAGCAGATTGCAATTCTACTGTCATTATTTTAATAGCCAGGTCTACAAACAGTAGCAGCCGGCAGCTGTACAATGAATCAGGACTTTCTCAGTGGGGGGAGATTGTCATTCCATAGTTCCAAATATTGTATGAAGGACATCCCAGGAACCCTTTGGTTGTTTTAGGTTATTGATCATAATGCAAGGAAGCTGGAGGCTGGGAGAATGAACCTCTACCAGGATGCTAGGGATGCTTCATATAACATATTTCAGAATATGCAACAGGCAGCTTTATCAGTAGTTAGACAGGAAGTTGGAACTGACAGAACTACCGAAGCTTTTCCAGTTTTAGAGAAAACATAATTTTTAATTAAATATCCTTCTATACTAAAGGTCAATCTGTCACTAGCCTTGGCAACTCAAGATGAGAATGCAATCGAAAAATGCTAAAGCAGGGGTCACCTTCAGTAAAAATGATATGATCAGTACATTTCAGAGATATACTGTAAGCAGCTGAAGTTGCAGGGAAAACACATATTTTTCAGTAAAAGCTTAGCTCCATCCTCTCTTACCTCTGCAGGTAAGTGCAGCAGTGTTAATTTCATTGACTACAACGACTAAAACATTTTAGTAGACTAAATGAATATTATTTTAGTCGACTAAAATACGACTAAAACTAAAACAATTGAGATGACTAAAATACGACTAAAACTAAAATTGCATTTTAGTCAAAAGACTAAGACTAAAACTAAATTGAAATTTGACTTCAAAATTAACACTGGTCTGTAGTGCATGTTCATACCGCAATACCATAAATAATAACATATTCGATTTTTCACTCCAGCAGTGTATAATGAGTTTGGAAATTGTAGAGAAATGTTAACTAATGCATTACAATTTAATTACACCCATTAGATTTTAGACAACTAAAATATACTGAAGATTTAGTCGACTAAATATACGACTAAAACTAAAACAATTGCATTAGTCGTAGGACTAAAATGCCATTTTAGTCCTACGACTAATGCCCCATACACACGGTCGGATTTTCCGACGGAAAATGTCCTATCGGACAATGTTGTCGGAAATTCCGACCGTGTGTAGGCTCCATCGGACTTTTTCCGTCGGATTTTCCGATGGACAACGTTTTATCTCCTGCTCTCAAATTTTCCGACAACAAAGTCCTATCGGACTTTTTCCGATCGTGTGTAGCGAATTCCGACGGACAAAGTGCCACGCATGCTCAGATCACATTACAAGACCAAAGCTATTGGCTACTAGCCTCTACGTAGTCCCGTCGTAGGCAACAAACGTCACCACGTTCAGAATGATCGGATTTTCTGACAACTTTGTCCGACCGTGTGTATGCAACACCAGTGTCGGACTAAATCCGTCGGTAAAAATCCGATGGATTTGGTGGTCGGATTTTCCGACCGTGTGTACGGGGCATAAGACTAAAAATACATTGAAATTTGCTGCCAAAATTAACACTGGAGTGCAGCATTTTACAAAATAAAAGGAACATTAAAATATCATGTAAGACATGTGGGTTAGGAGGGCCCTGCATCTGAGAGGGAGAGACAAGTAATACAACTAGTAATAATTGTGTGGGGATGAGTTGATAAAGTACTTGAGAAAGTAAACTTTCAGTTGTTAAAGCGGAACTTTACCCAAAGCAACTTTGTAAAAAATGTATGTTCTTTAGCAAGGAATATACTGTACATTCAACGTTAACAATTACGCTACAAAAATTAGTGTGTGTGCTGAAATTGCTTCCAGCATTGTTCTTGTGTTTCTTCTTGCTGGAGTCTGCTGTTTTGCTGCAGCCCAGAACCCTGGTAGTAAATCATAAAGCGGAACTGAACTTAATCAATTTAATGGTTAAAAAAAACAGTTACATTCCTGGAATGCTGGAATTGCAAACTGTCACATTTGCTTGTGTTCTCAGCCAAACTGTCAAACCTTCAAATGGCTCGTGTCATAACTGATCACATGTGCAGCACAATGGCAGTTGCAGAGCAAACAGAAGTAGCTTCCTTGGCTGTAAAGGATAGGAGGGTTTAATTCCGCTTTAAGGCTGTCAGCTGATCGGCCTCTACAAATTCGACAGTGCCTAAAAATGCCTGAAAATGGAGAGCAACTGAGCATGTGCAGAGCAGGATGAGAAAGTGTGTTACTGGATTTTGAACAGTATAGGCACTTATTGTTAGTGTTTTACAAAGCTATACCTGCAAAAGGGGCCAGGATGTGATCTAGCAGGACTTCATTTTCTGGCTGAAGTTTTTCACTTTAACGTTAAATAGAGGTGGGATAGAAGAGATGAGTTAAGACAAGATCACAAAGAAATTTACGTTTCTTGGTAGTGTCATCGATTAAGAAGGGGCATATTTTGGCAATGGTGCATAGGTGTAGGTAGGTAGAGGACACATTATGAGCTCAGGTTTGGAAAGATTGACTTTGAGTAATGTGCGAAAATCCAAATTTATATGTTAGTTAACAAATTTGTAATGCACAACGAGCTGAGGAGTAGAGAGGTAGAGCTGGGCTTCATCAGCAAAGAGATATTATTTGAAAGCTTGGGAGGCAATCAATTGACCAAGGGATAATGTTTAAATAGAGAACAGAAGGAATCCTAGGAAAGCGCCTTGGCAGATCCCTACGGAAAGAGTAGAGGAGGAGATAGAGTTGTAGGTGACACTGCAGGAGCAGGTAGGAAAGGTAGGAGAAGTACTAGAAAAGAGAAGAGTCTTGGAGGCCAAGGGAGTGAAGTTTACTTAGGAGGAATGACTGGTCAACTGTATCAAGTGCTGCAGAAAGATCAGAAGTATGAGTATGGATCATAAAAAGGATAATTAGTGAGTCTAACCAACAAACTGCCTCTTCAAAAAAAAAAATTCATATCGGGAGGATTTTTGAGGTTACCCGGTTAGATGTGAAATTCTTATAGTATTCTTCTATTGATTAATGCTGTATCTAAATTTTATCAGGTATGTTTTTTTTAACAAGAAATTATCAGGTATGTTTGACGAAGAGACCTAGTAATGCAATCTATTGAGGGCCTTCCTAGAATTCTACCAAGAAAGCTAATAGTCTGAAAAGGGCCCAATCTATATTACATAGGTAGCTACTGAGTGTCAAAACGACGTGGGACCCAGATAAATCAATTTTATTGACAAAGCTGTAGTGATATAGAAAAGTAAGGAAAAGAGGTACCAAGGCACCATGAATGTCACATACTCTGTTAGAGACTTACTGTTTTTGGTATTATAAACACATCTGTAAGTACTTCACAGAACCCAGAAAACTCTTTGGAATTGCATTTTCTAACAAACATAGATGCAGATATATAGAAATTAGTCCAAATGAAAACTGTTTGCTATTGACAATCAAGTTGATATAAAAGCTGAAGGTGCTTCTAAAAGGACTGATTATTAGCCAAGTTTGCTCTGTTTTTTTAGGGATTAACCTGATTAACTAAATAGATACCGAAAGGCCAGAATCAAATTGCATAAAAGTTGAACTTTTTCTACTGGTTCTTTATGTGCTGAACCTCTAGAGTGGCTAAGTGTCTATTCAAGATTGACTTATCTGTTTCCAAAAAAAGTGTCATACCCCCATTGTATAGGCAGCTGTATTCAGAAATGTAATGAAATTATTAACAACTGATGAAATATCAATCTACTACACATAGTGACGAGAAAATATCACCACTGACCTCCATACGGCAATACTAAATAAGCCTTATCTATAAAGTATACGAGAAACTAACATTTTGAAAGTTTTGGATAAAATAGGATGTTTCCTTTCACTTCCAGCCCTGTAGACACAACAGGAAATGAGAAAAATCCCTTGAAAAGTGATGTAAATCCCCTCTAAGGCAGGTCATAGATGGTGTGAATTTCTTTCCTGCAAATTGGCATGATTCCCCTATCAACACAGGCAGTGCTGCCAAGCAATTATCTGCTCCCGATGTTTCTCCCTGCTGGGAAAGCTGCCCCGCGCCGGGAGAAGACAGTAATTATTGCTAGTCGCTATAGCAGCCGCTAGTGATAATCACAACTGAATCCTGCAGGCTGCTTGCACCCAAGTTGATCGATTGATCACATTCAGCCTACCAATACACGGTTCAAATCTCGGGCGGTTTCTGCTCCTGTTACAGTGATATATCAAAATATTCTGTTTTCCCTCACTTCCAGTCCGATTGGTAATGGTCACAAGGAAAAATAGATAGGTGGAATTTTCCTAGCGGGGACACAAACTAAATTTCAAGGGCTTTTAACCTTTCCACATTGCTTCCAAAAAAATGGCTTTAAATACACTTTAATTTTCTTATTTGCATCGGGTGAAAATATCGGACCGAATGCTATGTAAAAAACCTCCACTTTCCCTTCCTCGAGTCTGTACTACAGTCATCAATCCTTAAACACAGAATCCCTACACATTGGTTTCCACTTGGCATTTTATCAGAAGACAAAAAACATGAAAATCCTTTAAGCCCACTTGTCCCATACAAATTACATGAACCGTGTCCATACACAGATACACGTAATGAACATCCTAATCCTTTCAGCCAGTGGAAGATATTGTACTTAAACTATAAGTCCTGTGTCTATCAAAGGTTTAGTCAGAAACAGAACTTTTAGTAAACCAGCCGAATACTTCCTAATATATTAAAGAAGAACCTCAATATTGCAAGATCTCTAGACCAGACTGGGTTGTTTGTAATACCTTACCTTATTCAATTCAAGTCTAGTAACCAGATTTCCATTTACTGTAGTTAGATCGGTAAAAGACGATTTCTGATTGTTACAGATAACAGTTTTTTACAGTGTCTTTATGAATAGGCTCATATGCCTCACAAGAAGGCCTACTGAAAACTGGACTGATATAAAGCATAGTATATTGAATCCTCTCCTTTTTAAAGTGACCCTGTCACCAACTTCAATTGCAGGTAAAATCACAAAAAATCCATTATTTTAAATGCTTACTGGCAGTAATTACCTTCCTGTAACTTTTTTATTTACTTGAAATGTGTTTGTGAACTGTGTCAGAAAACGCTTAACATCGGCTGGGAATTCTGGGTGCGGTGACGTCACCCATTGGCTGCAATAGCCCAGCCATTTTTGCCACTCCCTCCTCTCCCTGGAAGCTGCCACTGACTGACACAGGGAGCCGGAGCTGCAGGATCATGTGACCGAACCAAAGCATACTAAGAAAAAAGTTAAGTATATTGTTCTATTTTACATAGGGTAGGCAGGATAGGTAGCAGGAGGGGGAGGGGACAATTTTAAGAATAGTTAATGTTTTCTTGTTAAAAAAAGAATAGTTAATGTTAGGCTAAAATTCGACTTTACTAAGGGATTTAGGAGAGCTTTCCCTTCACTTTTTGTTTTGTTTTCTAAATATAAAACAAAGAAAAATCTTTGCAAATAGCAAAAAAAAAGCGTGGTCTTGTTTTGATCCCACAGAGCAAGAGGATCTTCCTATTTTGGCCGATATTAAAGCTAGCCATGCACTAATAGAATTTCAGTTGTCTTCAGTCCTCCCAAGACCTTCTGCTCTCTAGCTCCCTTGTGACTTCCTACCATGCACTCATCAAGGACTTTTCCCGAGCCTCTCCTATCCTATGCGTCTCACTACCCCAATCTGTCCATTTATCTCCTACTCTGCTTTTAGACGATCCCTGAAAACCCTCCTCTTCAGAGAAGCCTATCCCACCTCCAACTAACAACAGTACTTTTATTTTCTGCATCAGATCATCTCCCCACAGTTATTACCTTTTGTATCACTTGACCCTCCCTTCTAGATTGCAAGCTCTAATGAGCAGGGCTCTCAGATTCCCCCTGTATTGAATTGTATTGTAACCGTACTATCTGCCCTCATGCTGTAAAGCGATGCGCAGACTGTTGACGATACAGAAATCCTGTATAATAATAATTTTATTTTCTAATTGTTAGTGGGGTCAAATCCACATTTGTTTTTGGCTATAGTAAAGAGAAATTTCAAAGGAGCAGGATGGAAAAAAAATATCTTGAACAAAAAAATTTCCAATAGTGAATGTGGTTTTGATTTGGGAAAGTCCATTTACTCCAAAATCAATTGTTAAAATCAAAGTTTTTTTTAAGTACTTTAGAACGACATTCATTAAGTAATTAAATGTATTGATGAGAATGTTCATATGAACACTCATTTGAAAATCTACTAGTTTATGGCCAGCAATGTAGTGGACAGAGTAGGAACAAGCACCACATTTTTATAAGGTGTACCCAGAAGAGCAGGTGGACCTCTCCATGATGTCATGAGCAAGATGGCGGCACAGGACAGAGCAGTGTCTATTAACAGAAGGATGTCAGCAGGAACAACGCTGGATGCGGTGGCTGGCTGAGTATCTGTACTGTGCCTACCATACCACCAGGTAAGCGGGGGGTACAGAAAAAAAAAAAAAAAGGAAGGGGGTAGGCTGAAGGTCCTCTTTATCTGTAAAAAGGTAAATGTTCAGCTTTGTTTAACCGCTTCAGATCCGCTCTATAGCCGAATGATAGCTACAGCGTGGACCTACTTTGCCAGGAGGGCGGCAATAGACGTCCTCCCATGCTCGAGTGGCCTGCGCGCCCTGTGATCAGCAAGTCTATGAGATTTGCTGGATCACAGATCGGAGTAAGGGGTAGATCCCGACCCCTTACCACGTGATCAGCTGTCAGCCAATGACAGCTGATCATGTGATGTAAACAGAGCCTGTAATCGGCTATTTTTTCTCCTCACACTGATAGTGTGAGGAGAGAAAAAAAAGCCGATCACTGGCGGCTGTCAGAGGGACATCGGTCCCGATCAAGGAGAGCAGCCACCAGCTCATCTGTGCCCACCTACCAGTTCACAAAAGTGCCGCCTACCAGTGCCCACCAGCGCCCCCCAACAGTGCCCACAGTGCCAACCATCAGTGCCCACAGTGCCACCTATCAGTGCCCACAGTGCCAACTATCAATGTCACCAATCATTGCCTCATCAACAGTGCTGCCTATCAGTGTCACCTAGCAGTGCCCATCAGTGTCACCTACCAGTGCCCATCAGTGCCACCTATCAGTGCCCATCAGTGCAGCCTCATCAGCGCATATCAATGAAGGAAAAAAATTACCTGTTTGCAAAATTTTATAACAAACTATAAAACATGATTTTTTATGTTTTTTTTCTAAATTTTCCATTAAGTGCCCAGTAAGCAAATGGTTAAGCAGATGTCCTTCCTGGTACTTTCAGTAAAACAATCCCAAAATAAGCTAGACATATGACATGCTTTTTACAAAAACTCTTATGAAGCCAAAACATTTCTCTTACTTGGGTATCATTTAAGTGATTACCTCACTGGTAGGAATAAAATAAAATTCAGCCAAACCGCCACCAATGCCCCGGCTATCCCTTAGCCTCAACTAGTCAATCCATATGCCCCTGTGTGTTTATTAAAAAAAATAAGTCTCTCTAGCTAAGAAGGAGCTATTCACCTTAAACAAACTTTATTTTGGATTCCAGCTGAACTAAACTGAAACTAAAGTACTTTAGCCATTAAAGTATACATTAACCTTTACCATTCCTGGCAATCCCCCGCCACTTTACATACGCTCTGTCAACCATCCAAGTTTCAAAGTAAACAACGTATTTGAGTTCTCTCTCATTTTATCTGGAGTACATTAGGCGCTGCACCCATGCCTAACTATGATTTAACTGTTATCGTGGGATAAATGAAAATTTTTCCATGTATTTTTGTCTTTTTTTTTATTAAAGGGAAACTCACAAAAAGGTTTCCAATGTTTTTTTGTTTTTTTTTTACTGACATCAGCTCAAAATGATGCAGATAACAGGAACCTATTTTAAACACATTACAATTACATTAGATTAGAATGTCCATTAGGATTTTCTAGTTTGCAACAATAATTGTGCATTTGTAACATTTTTGGAAATAAACTAAGAACAGCTATCCAAAGGACTATCCAGTGCATTGGAGGCAACTAAAATATAAATATTCATGAATGTATCAAATTAACAGGAGGATTGAAGACTGTAGTTTGCTTATACTTTCAAATCCATTTATTTTTATTTTTTTACAGCCACTTATTTTCCTTTTTATGGACAGCTTTCTCTACAGCCTCAATCAGCTTGTAACATTTTGCAGACTGTCAATAAATTTATGGATGGTTATCAACCTGTGCTCAACATATACTGTAAGTAATTAATTGCACCTAATAGATTAGATAGGACAGTATGAATTCTGACTTTTAGTAATTGTCGATTCTCATATTTGTGGTGTGTGTTATTAGATTAGTTTTACATGCATTTTAACCATGTTCAAATAGAACATGTGTTTTGATGAAAGTGCATCAATGATGCAGGATGCAGTGCTTTTTTTTGTTAACCCATAGCATTTAAAATGCACATAAAACACACAGGTGTGAATGGGGCCTAAAGGTAACAATGACATTAACTATCCAACTGCAGTAATCAAAATATCAGTGGGTGGGGGCCCCCTTTGCAAAAATACTGTCACATTGCCCCGAATGGTCAAAGTGACAGCGTTTCCTATAAAAGATTCTTCCCTTAAGATTATTTGTGCATTTAAGGGTGCATCCACACATGAGAATGCACCTGTACTCTGATTAGATGTAAGAACCTCAGCGGAGGTTCCTGCGATTAGCTGTGGAAGGCAACCCCATTGAAAGCAATGGGAGGCTGGTGGCTTCAGCAGCTATTTGCAGCCACTTGCATGTAAACACTCAAGCAGTAATTACATGCGAGTGATCGGCCCTGGACGCAGACTGCCTTTAAACATTAAACATGGAGTTAGGCTTTAACATATTTTGTGCAGGTTTTTAAGCTGTAAAAGCCTCCCTTGTGTAGACATTCAGAAACCCTAAAACTGCTGCTGGGCAAACCATCTTGAATGTAATGTCAGTAGGCAGATTCAGGGCTGTCACTCAAATGACACTGATAGTTACATAGTAAGTCAGACTGAAAGAAGACACAACTCCATCTCGTTCACTCTACACTATTCTCCTTTGCTCCTCCTGGCAGCTGCATAAAAGGTTAAAGTGGTTATAAAGGCTGAGCCTGGGTTCAGACTAGTGCGGTGCGAATTGAAGGCCCTGCGTGACTGCGCAGTGAAACTTCGGCTGTTCTGCGGTGTGTCTGCGTTTTAGGTGCAAATCAGCTGCTAACATAAATTCGCAACTCATTGTACTACTTCTGAGGGGGAAATCCACGCCAAATTTTTGTAAAAAAAACGGCATGGGTTCCCCCTCCAGAGGCATGCCAGGCCCTTAGGTCTGGTATGGATTTTAAGGGTACCCCCTACGCCGAAAAAACGGCGTGGGGGTCCCCCCAAAATGCATACCAGACCCTTATCCGAGCACGCAGCCTGGCAGGTCAGGAAAGGGGGTGGGGACGAGCGAGCGCCCCTCCTGAACCGTACCAGGCCGCATGCCCTCAACATGGGGGGGTGGGTGCTTTGGGGAAGGGGGGCACCCTACGGCCCCCCACCCCAAAGCACCTTGTCCCCATGTTGATGAGGACAAGGGCCTCTTCCCGACAACCCTGGTCGTTGGTTGTCGGGGTCTGCGGGCGGGGGGCTTATCGGAATCCGGGAGCCCCCTTTAATGTACCCCTATTAATGTACCCCCTTTAATGTTTACATGGTGACCCCGCCCCCCTATGATGTCACAGTCCCGGAGGATGCTGGGACTGTGACATCATATGTGGGCGGGGTCACCATGTGACATGAGCATGTGACCCTGCCCCCTTGTCCCTATATAAGTCACAACACAGCACGTCTATGCCATTCCGGCCAGAGAGAGCGACGAGTCAACATCGGAAGAAGAAGAAGAAGGCGGCGCAGAAGGCGACGACAGCGGCAAGAACAGAAGAGACCCCGGAAGACCCCGGAAGGCGAATCGAGACCCCCAGGCGACGGCGGCGTCCACACTGGGTTGTAATAAGGACCACCTCAAGGTAGAGGCCCATCTACAAAGTAGGTTTTGTCTGCTAATAATCTATTGTATCCAAAGAAAGGGTCCCTGTAACGGATAGACATGAATACATGCAGTATATCCACATTTTGAAGAAAGATAAAGTCAGTTCAGCAGTTGAATGTTGTGCAAGTACACAGCTACCATCCAAAGTGTAAAACTTTACACAATAACTGTACAAATTTTATGAGAATAAGAAATCTGGGGGGGAAAGGTTGGGGGGAGCACCACTGTTCAAAACTCTTGGAGGGGTTTTGTAATAGCACCTGCAAGTAATAGAAGTAGTAATAATAATGATAACATTAAAAATTTACAACAATATACTTCACACATTTTGTAAGATGCTATAAAGAGGTGCCCTTAAGTGGTTCTGTCAGTTGCGTAGGCAAGATAACCCAGAGTTTTGCGGAAAAGATATAATATATTTAAAAAGACACTGTCACCTTGCCTATGCAGGGCCTTTCCCCTTATACCTGTCTTAATAGAAGTCCCCCCACTCCTCCCTCTTCCATAGTCAGCACTGAAATGACTTATATCAGCAACCCAGGGGAGCGGTAACATCACTTCCCCAGTCATGTGTCAATGCTCAGGCCTGGCGAAAGAGTACTTGACCCAACTACTGCTATGGTGGAAGAGGTCATGTGTCCCTCCTTATCCAAAAGTGTTAGGTATTGTTGATGGCTGTGGAGGAGAAAGGAACGGCAAGAGGTTACTGGATGGTAAGGGGGTCTGAGGAGGTTCCTTTGCAGCGACACTGTCATTTTGCCCTGCATGGGAAAGGTGACAATGTCTCTTTAAATTTTAAAAATAATAATACACCAACAAAAACCCTACTAATTTTCAGCATCTGGGGGCACCAGAGATGCTTCAAATGGTCATTGATCCACCAATGAATAACTTCCCCGTTTTTTCTTCAAGGTTAATGGGAAACAAGAAACCCTTTTAAATCTGGACAGAAGTCTATATGTGTCTTAAAGCAGACCTATATCTATAACCAAAAGTTTGTCTGTCTAAGGGCTCTTTCACACGGGGCGGATCAGTGCAGATCCACCCCGTGGATATCCGCTTGCTCAGCGGGGATCGCCGGAGCGATCTCCGATGAGCAGGAAGATGACAGGACCGTCTCTGCACTCCGTGCAGGGACGGACCTGTCACAGTGCCGCTCTCCCCTATGGGGGATCGGGTGACGACGGACCATAGAGTCCGTCGTCATCCGATCCGCTCTGCAGACGGATGGAAAAATAGGGTTTTCCTCCGTCTGCAGAAACGGACCATATCGGGCATGGACGAGATCGGGTGTCAGTGGATGCTCATCCCATAGGGATACATGTATGTCCGTTTTTCGTCCGAAAACGGATGGATGAAAAACGGACATACGGACCGTCCGTGTGAAAGAGCCCTAACAGGCATTTATTAGCACTCAGCAAAAATAAGTAACATTAACATATAATTCCTGATTAGCAGCAACAGAGCACTTCCACATGGGTCAATGCGTAGGCAATCTCTGTTTTTCTAGCCTCAGAGCTGCCTGCCAGGACATCTTCAGAATAAATTATCTCCCTCTTCTACATGTGATTGCCATGATAATGCCATCACAAGATGAGTCTAGGACAGCTTGTACTTCCATTAATATAGTGACTGCCTCACAGCTACATATAAATGGGTCTCTAGACAAAACAGCTGCAGATGCCAACTGTAGGCCCTTATTCACACTACTGTAGCAAATCATTAATTTATTGTGTGTTGTCACACTTTACGCAGCCCACTCAATTCAATAAGCTGACCTACACGTAACAATAGCAGCAAAAAAGTTCACATATCTTTTTGGTCTTTGTGTTTTTAACCACGTATATTGCAGCACATTTTAGATTGCATGCAAAATTGTGCATCTTGTGCTACACAAATGTGAATGCAAGCTAAGTGCTATATCATTCATATCTAACTTGTCTCATACAGTTTGAAGGGTAAAGTTGCCTGAGTCTAGGCCAGCTATAATTTGAAAATATAGGTTCTTATGGCACCATAAGTGCTACTCAGCAGTGCTTTAATAATTATACTAAACATCCACTGGATATTATCTCCATTTACTTTGCTGTATTTTGATTCGTAAATTAAGATATAAGACAGGTAATGGCTTGGCAGTCTCAATATTACATGACGCCAGGCACCCTTCATGTATGTTCTGGCAGCATGTGAGATCATAGTCCCTCTGGGAAGGGTCTTGGCTGGTTCCCCATAAGTGATTGAGATCATTCTTTATAAATCCCATTATTTATCTTTTAAGATTTCCATTCTGTAGTGAGGAAACCTTTGAAATTAAATGAATTTGAGATTACTGTTGGGATCTTGTGCTTCTGAAATTACCTACATCTGTTTTTACACTCACAAAGCCAGATGAGAGCATATCGAGGAGCAACAATTTTATACAATTTTCTTCTGCTTTCTATACTATACCATAAAGATTGTGGTTAACTAATGAAACTAGAATGGTGGAAAGTTTATATTTCCTAACTCTTCCGGGTGTACGGCTTCCTGGCAAGCAAACTGTTCCACGTAAGGGCTGACCCTGTGAATGTTTATCTGTAAATGACTGGAGATAAAAAAAATATTCGATTGGTTGCTGACTATGAAAAAGTTTAGGTCACTCAGAAAAAAATTGATTTCTGGTTGTTCAGGGGCAGTTCACTGTAACACTCATCTTCTAAACCGTTTTTAAAAGGCATCCCCTAGGAAAATGCTCTACCCTTCAGTCACATTACCAATGGCTGCCAAACAATGGAATTCTTCTGCCCCTGTTGCCAAGGTGTTATTTATATGATCTGTTTATAAGTTGGGCAGAACCACTATTATTACTTTTTGCAACCTGCTATAAGCTGCTGGAGAATGCAGAACTGTTCAACTTAAATTGGAACTGTGGGCATTTCCTTCTTTACATACACTATATTGCCAAAAGTATTTGGACGCATGCCTTTACACACACATGAACTTTATGGCATCCCAGTCTTAGTCCGTAGGGTTCAGTATTTAGTTGGCTCACCCTTTGCAGCTATAACTAGACATGTGCATGATGAAAACATTTATTTTGTTTTGTTTTGATCCGTTAATCTAGTTATTTCGTTAGGTTCAATTTGGTGGATTCGTTCAATTCGTATTCATAATTTAAAAATTTTCTTTGAATTTACAGATTTTTTCAATTCGAAATGTTCAAATCAATACATTTTCAAATTGGTCGAAACAAAAATGTTATATTGTTTTCGATTTGAATGCAGCAAACTGAACAAACAAAAGAAAACTCTTCATCAAATGATTACAATGACTCTTTAAATCATCATTGGCTTAACAAAAACAGCATTATTTTGAAATGGTACTCTAATAACACACACAGTCTTTAAATTCAGCAATATGTGTAGTTAGAATTTCAGTCTGAATTTCCGAAATTTGGATGAATTTCCTTACATTATTTGGAGCATTTGGTAAAATGTGTTTATATTGTAATTTGGGTATTCAGATATATCTGAATGTCTGAATAACGAAAAATTAATCCGAATATTAATTCGGAACGAAACAAACCGCACATGTCTAGCTATAACAGCTTCCACTCTTCTGGGAAGGAACAAGGAACAAGGTTTAGGAGTGTGTCTATGGGAATGTTTGACCATTCTTCCAGAAGAGCATTTGTGAGGTCAGGCACTAATGTTGATCGAGAAGACCTGGCTCGCAGTCTCTGCTCTAATTCATCCCAAAGGTGTTCTATCGGGTTGAAGTCTGGACTCTGTGCAGGCCAGTCAAGTTCCTCCACCCCAAACTCACTCATCCATGTCTTTATGGACCTTGCTTTGTGCACTGGTGCGTAGTCATGTTGGAATGGGAAGAAGCCATCCCCAAACTATTCCCACAAAGTTGGGAGCATGAAATTGTCCAAAATGTCTTAGTATGCTGAGATGCCTTAAGCGTTCCCTTCACTGGAGCTAAGGGGCCAAGCCCAACCCCTGAAAAACAACCCCACACTATAACCCCCCCCCCCCCCCACCAAATGATTTGGAGAGGTGGCCCAATACTTTTTGGCAATAAAGTGTGGATGAGCGAGTTTGGGGTGGAGGAACTTGATTGGCATCAACCCGATAGTATACCTTTGGTGAAATTAGAGCAGAGACTGTGAGCCATCTTCTTGTCCAACATCAGTACTTGACCTCACAAATGCGCTTCTGGAAGAATGGTCAAACATTCCCATGGACACACTCCTAAACCTTGTGGACAGCCTTCCCAGAAGAGTTGAAGCTGTTATAGCTGAAAAGGGTGGGCCAACTAAATATTGAACCCTAATGCACGGTACACACGGTCGGAATTTCCAATGGAAACAGTCCGATGGGAGCTTTTCAACTGATTTTCTGACCGTGTGTATGCCCATCGGTCTTTTTCTGTCGGAATGTCCAACATACTTTGGATTGAGAACCTGTTCTCAATTTTTCCGACGGAAAACCTTTCTATCGGATTTTCCGATCGTGTGTATGCAATTCCGACACTAAAAATTCCGACGCATGCTCGGAAACAATTCGACGCATGCTCGGAAGCATTAAACTTCCCTTTTATAGTGCTGTTGAACGTGTTTTATGCCGATGTGTTACTGACCGTCGGAATTTGGTGTTACCGTGTGTAGGCAAGACAGTTTGAGGGAAATTCCGTCGGAATTCCGATGGGAAAACCATCAGAGCTTTTTCCAACGAGAATTCCGACCGTGTGTACGCGGCATAAGACTGGGATGCCGTTAAAGTTCATGTGCGTGTAAATACTTTTGGAAATATAGTTTTGTTTTATTATCTGTTGATCCTGTCAGCAGATGCATTATTTTTTCACTTCCTTTAACAAGCTGATAATGCCATTTGCGCTGCAATGAAACTGTATACTGTTGTAGATGGACATGCAATATTCTAATACTTATGGCAGAAAAAGGAGGTGTCTCTTTTAAAAGCCAATGTTCATGTTTACTAAAGTATACGGTGCTTGAAACCCTAATGTGTTTCACTCCTACATGGAACTTATTTGTAGAGTGAATACTTAGATGGAGATGTAATTTCAAATGGAATTGCAGTAACAGACAAAGAAATGTAAGCCCAACCCCTGCTTACACTTTTAGGCTTTATGCACATTGCAGCTCAAAAAGCTGCTTCTTCAAGCGTCTGCGTTTTTTTTTTTTCTCTCCCTGTAAACTCCCCTCCATGTTAGCCTATTTGTCCATGCACACTATAGGCGTTTTCAGGAGTTTAGTGGTAGAGGAGTTTACAGGCAGGAAAAACATCACTTGTGCATTTTGGAGAGGAGCTTTTGAGCATAGAAAATGCTCAAAAGCTCCTTAGCGCTAGGTTCATTCCTGCGTTAATGCATTCTAATTGCCAAAATTCTGGCCAATAGAATGTTTTAACCAGATTTAGGATTGCTCGTTAATGGTGGTGAAAGTACATTAATGCCCATGCAGAACACAGCTTTTTACTGCAATTTTGCTGCTGCTAAACTCCTGTAGGAGAAAAAAGTGTCAGGAGCATACAGTGTGCATGTGGCCTTAGAGCTCATATTGATAAGCATTCTTTTCAAATGCTGCATTTTCTTTTGAGCTTCGATTTTAATAGCAAATGCAGTGTTTCACAAGAAAAGGCTGGTGATGGTAACAGGCTTAATGACCACAGTTGTAGGCAGGAGGGGGACAGATGCAGCTGATCGGTCTGATGCTGCATCCACCTAGGTAAGTATGAATCTACAAAAAGAACAAAACCCCATACTTCTCTTTTAAATGTGTACCTAGCCAGTGTTTATGTTTACTGTATGTTGTGCTTTTACTAATCAAAGTTTCCACTGCTTTGCGGGGAAAGAAAACCTATTACCCCTGCTGACAGGACAGGCCTTGTCCCGTGTGTGTTCCAGACAATTAGCGGGTGCCAGAGGTAATTTATTGGCCATACTTGCTGATCAACATCTGCTGCATAAAATCACAGCAAAACTGGGTCCCAGGGAGTGCCAGATTACGTACTAGGTACCTGATCTGGTGCATGAGAGCCGCCTTGCCGCTGTATATCTAGGTTATACTGTCAGCAAGCGATTAATGCTACTGCATTAATGCACATGGGTGCCTTGAGCCAGGCAACATAAAATTGAGTGCCCCCCCCCTTTCAGGAGCCACATGTGTTGCATACAGCTGCCCATAGAAATCAATGGCTGTATGTAGGCATACGCTGGTACTGGCGTAAACAAGTGCATGTGCACGAATGTACAATCCGGGATTATTATTTATTTTATTTAGTTATTTATTTATTGTTATTTTTTATTTTGCCTATAGCTCCATTTTAACTGCAGCTCAGAAAAGCAGGTCACTGCTCTGCAAGCCAGGGCAGGGTTGTGTGCCAGAGCTGTGTACATCTTTGAACAGGATGGACAGAAATACACATCTTATATGTATTACATCTGTGTTTTTAGCTGTTTGCTTGGAAACCTATGAAAACCCATGAAAAAAAAGTAAAAAAAAAAAAATAATACATCTGATTCATAACTATTATACTTTCCCTGTAATGAACAGACTCCAGTTTGCCAAACTGTATTAACAATAAACAGAACGTGCTTGCTTTGTGTAAGTTAACGAAAAAAGATCTTTTGGCAGTTGCATCGTTTATTTATATCCAAATGTGAGCTAATAACTATTGCCAGCCTTGTGTGAATGGGTGCGTGTAAAGAGTTGAACCTGACAGCCCAGAGACATTTAAAACCTTTTTAACTCTATAACATGTAATGTAAAAAATATGTCAATAAATAAGTAACTCTGTCACAATCTGGGCAATCCTAGATTCACTGCCCATCCCAGATAATCTCATTTTATTACTATCCTCACAAAGTGTCTTGGCTGCTCCCCATAACCGAAAATTAATTATCCCTGTCCAGTTTAGCTAGATACATAAGAAGGTATTAAATTCAATGATTGCAAAGAAACATTTGTACCCAGGGAGGATTAACTTTCATTAGCTCCAGAAACAAAGTACCACTTAAGAAAATCAGGTGCAAACAAAATCAAACGTTCTGCTGTATTTACCTTCTACAAAAGTTGTAATAATCTTCCTGATGATATATATTTTGTTCCCGCTCTCATGCTGAGCGAGGTCTTATTTGTCTTTTCACAATACCGCTTGACATCAATTATCCACTGATAGCCTTTTGTCTGTTGTAACAGGTATATCTCGCCATCGCTAATCCTGTTTGAAAGGTTTCTTGGCAAACGGTTTACACTATAACGTTCCATTGCCAATACAGGCGACATATTTACACATTTTCAACAGCCTGTACTGCACCTTTTTAGATAATCTCCTGAGAATGTGCTGATGTTCTGCGATAATTCTTTTGCACACACATAAAGAATAGGAAGGAGATTCCACAGATTTGTTCACATTGGCAGGGTACCATATATAGATTTATAAGGGGTAAAGCATAGGCTGAAAAAAACAGGCCATACACAGCCTGATATTCTGCCAGTGAAGCAGCTGATTCTAGCATAGATTGGTAACCGGTATTGTAATATTCTACAGTTGGCCATAGATGGATTTTTTTTTAATAAAAAAAAAAAAGAAAATGAGAATAAAAAAAAAAAAAAAAGATTCTCCCATCTATACATTCAAGCTAGATGAAAGAATTCTCCCCTCTCCGCTCCCACAGACTGGCTACAGTACAATGGTACACAGATAAGTCCTGTCAAGTTAAGAAGGTGCTCCTAATGACAACTCGTCATGTGTATAAGACACCTGTCCACAAAATCTCTTTCTTCCATTCAAACCCACCATCATGGGCAAGACCTAAGAGCTGTCAAAGGACGCCAAGGACAAGATTGTAGACCTGCACAAGGCTGGAATGGGCTACAAGACCATCAGCAAGAAGCTTGGTGAGAAGGAGACAACTGTTGTAGTGATTATTTGCAAATGGAAGAAATACTAAATAACCATCAATCTCCCTCGGTCTGGAGCTACATGCACGATTTCGCCTCATGGGGTAAGGATGATCATGAGAAAAGTGAGAGTCAGCCCAGAACTACATGGGAGGAGCTTGTGAATGATTTCAAGGCAGTTGGGACCAGTGTCACCAAACAAACCATTGGCAACACAAAACGCCACCATGAATTGAAATCCTGCAGTGCCCGCAAGCCCCCCCCCCCCCTCAAGAAAGCACATGTACAGGCCGTCTGAAGTTTGCCAATGACCATCTTAATGATTCAGAGAAGGATTAAGAGAAAGTGCTGTGGTCAGAGGAGACCAAAATTGAGCTCTTTGGCATCAACTCGACTCGCCGTGTTTGGAGGAAGAAAAATGCTGATTATGACCCTAAGAACTCCATCCCTACAGTCAAGCACGGAGGTGGAAACATTATGCTTTGGGGCTGTTTCTCTGCTAAAGGTACAAGCTGACTTTGCTACATTGAGGAGCCAATGTATAGGGCCATGTATTGTAAAATCTTGGATGAGAACCTTCTTCCCTCAGCCAGAACACTGAAGGTGGGTCGTGGATGGGTCTTCCAGCATGACAATGACCCAAAACTTACTGTTAAGGCAACAAAGAGATAGCTCAAGAAGAAGAACATTAAGGTCATGGAGTGGCCTAGCCAGTCTCCAGTTATTAATCCTATTGAACATTTATGGAGGGAGCTGAAAACTTCAAGTTGCCAAGCGACAGCCAAGAAACCTTAACCACTTCCCACCCGGCCACTGCACATGTACAGGTGGGCGCTCTCTCCTGAGTGGACGTTCAGGAACGTCCCTCAGAAGGAGCGGGATCGCGCGCGCGCATTCCCACGCAGCGGCGCGATCCCGATGCGCTCGTGTCACGCGACGCATGGCGCATTTTAGATCGGCAGGAAGGCTCTGTGATTGGCCCTCCTGATCACATGATGGCCGTGTCCAATCACGGCCATCATGTGATGCAAACAAACAGCCGGTTGCTAGGCGATCGGCTCTCCTCTCCTCACACGGACGTTGTCACTGAGGAGAGAAGAGCGGATCTCTGCAGCCGGCTGGTGATCAGTCAGTATGAGCTGTTTTTTACAGCTTTTTACTCACTGATCACCAGTCTAGTAAAACACACCACAGTAAAACACAAAGTAAACACACATGTCCCCAAAACACATGTCCCCACATAGTAATGATCCCCAAAACACATGTTCCCCACATATATAACAGTAAAATCACATGTTCCAATGATCATTTGCGTACATATGTCCGTGATCACGTGAACAAATTATTATACACTTAACGGGATTTTTTTTACCAAAAACATGTAGCAGAATACATTTTGGCTTAAATTTATGACAAAATTAGATTTTATTGGATTTCTTTTAAAATAGAATAAAGAAAACATTGTTTTTTTTTTTCAAATTTCCGCTCTTTTTTCTGCTTATGTCGCAAAAAATAAAAAACGGAGTCGTGAATAAATACCACCAAAAGAAAGCTCTATTTGTGCGAACAAAATAATAAAAATGTAATTTGGGTACAGAATTGCATGACCACGCAATTCTTATTGAAATTGCGAGAGCACTTAAAGCTGAAAATTGGTCTGGGAAGGAAGGGCGCGAAAGTGCACAGTATTGATGTGGTTAAGGATTTAGAGAAGATCTGTAAAGAAGAGTGGACCAAAATCCCTTCTGAGAGGTGTGCAAACCTGGTAACCAACTACAAGAAACGTCTTACCTCTGTGCTTGCCAACAAGGGTTTCTCCACCAAGTACTAAGTCATGTTTTGCTTGGGGATCAAATATTTATTTTACTCACTGTACTGCAAATTAATTTATAACATTTGTATCATGCGTTTTTCCTGGATTTTTGGCTGATATTCTGTCTCTATCTTATAAAATACACCTATGATAAAAAAAATTTAGACCCTTCATTTCTTTTTAAGTGGGCAAACTTACAAAATCTGCAGGGGATAAAATAATTATTTTACCCACTGTATTCTGACATCGGGACTCCACTGTCAGAATACACTAATCAGCACTGCAAACAATTTTCTAACAGTTCTGTTCGACAGGAGTCAATCACTAGGTTGATTCTACTCGAACAGGAACAATGAAAGATGGATCGAAATTCGTCCAGTCCCTGCTGAACCGAATTAATTTAGATCCATCTATGGCCAGCTTAAAGTGTCGCTACATCATAAACTTACATCATAAAAAAACTATCAATAAATTGTGTATTACACGCTGTTCATACTCAGCCAGTCACTATGAGATTTGTTTTTTTACATTCTCCAAAAAACCTGGTTGATACTGCTGTTCTCTATCTCTTTCTTCTGTTCTTGTACCCAATTCAGCTAGGAATTTTGCAGCTCTGATGCTCAGTTTTCAGTGAGTTTTCTATGCTGAGCATTTCCTCCCTATCACATCTGAGCAGCCAATGTGACTATAGAGTCACACGTGTGGGTGTATACACAGTGGTAATTGACAGACCACTTCCTCCTTCATATGCACTAACCAGCCAAACACATGGAGGTGGGACATTACATCTTGATTGATGGTGGCTTTACCTCCCTGTTATTCTAAGACACAGGCTGGAGGGGCATGACACAGCCTGTAACTGGCAGAAATCCGTCCAAACACGTTACTGCCGAAAAATAATAAAGATGTAATTTTAAATATATATTTGTATAACAATTTAAAATAGTTCATTGATATTATGTATTTATTTTTACTTTGTAGTCCAAAGATTTTTTTTTTTTTTTAACATGTGACCAGCAGCAGAAGACTATAGGCTCCTCATGCTTATTTTTCCTTGCAGATAGGCTGGGAAAGATCTATGTCATGTGACAGCTGTATATCGGTTAGGAAAAAAGTACTGCCATTTTTTTTATTAAAATAATTACAATGCCATCATCTGTATACAGAAGTAGAAGGGAAAATGTAAATTCAAAAGTGTGTGTTTAGTATCACTTTAAGGTAAACCTGTAAAAAGAGAAATAAAAGGGCTTCAACTAACTTCAGTACTAACTCATACAATGTGGATCAGGAAAATAGGAGAAAAGGCCTTAGTGAGCCAATGATCCAATGATCCAATCAGGAGCCAGAGGGAGTGTGGCCGAGCCGTGGCTCAGTGTGTAAATGGACACACAGAGCCGTGGTTCTGTAGGGCGCCTGCTTTGGCACCCGGCAGAAGGGAGGGATCAGCAACGGCGGCATGGGACCCGAGAAGAGGAGGATCAGGGCTGCTCTTTGCAAAACTACTGCACAGAGCAGCTAAGTATGACATGTTGGTTATTAAATAAAAAACAAGGCTTTAATATCTCTTTAAGCTGGCCATACACCAGTAGAATTTTTTGGAAGGTTCGTTCAATTCGCAAATGGTTAGTGCATTCAAAATTGATGTTAGTTTTCAACCACAGAGACAACATATTTTTTTTCTGGAACTAACAAATGTGAATGTGGATTTTGTTCAAAATCACACATATTGTAATGAAACACTTTTTTTTACTTCTAGGGTTCCATTTAAACAGCAGGTCTCGGTGAGATTTAAAAGTGTAAGTTCACCTTACAGATTTTTCTGTAAAGGTGAACTTACCCTTTAAGTGCTTTAAAATGAAATTAGGTGACTTGATGATGGCCATGTATAACTTTCATACTTTGTGCCCATTAGACTTTCATCCCCATCATGTTTAAATGATGATCATGCCTATATGACCTCCAACAGATTTTAAGAAAATACACTACTGCCCTTCCATCATTGCATGAAACCTGCATGCATATTTATGTAAGTATCAAGGGGAGACGCAGACTGCTGTCAAGTTATGATCTTACATTTAACCATTATGTTTCCTGTATGGTCAGTTTTAAAGGAACCCTGTTACAAGCTAACAACGATTTAAAAAGATGCATGGAAAGGAATTCTCTAAAATTACTTTATTTATATTTTAATGCCCCCCCCCCCCTTCCTCTAGACTACCCTAAGCTGAAGTATTGACTACAACCCAGCTAGCAAAGCTCTAGTGACAGACTGCCTGTCCCAATATACTAATGTCCCATAATCATTATTAGTACATTGCTCTATGGTATAGTACTGCACAGGTACCTTGGCGCTACATTTTTACCAGCTGGGATGTAAACAAAGCGGGAGGCCACTGTCATTGGAGAAGGTATATAAGCAGCTGCAGGCGGAAGGTTTATCTTAAGATGTAAAGGTTAAAAGGGAAAGGGAGTGGGGAACTTGTCCTTTAATACTTACCTGTCCTTTTGCATGTGCTGCTGTTCTCCTCTGCATTCAAGATACACTGCTGAATGAAAAATCTTCTACATCCGACACATCTCATGTCTGATGCCTGGTCCTGTGCTCTGCAGTTCCTTCCACTGGGCCTTATGTTGGCAGAGGGACAACAAGAGTTCAGTGTAGCATAAATATAGTATACTCTGCTATTGGCTCTGGGTTATCTATCTTGTCTCCCGGTTGTAGGAGCTGACCCTCCCCAGTCATGAGCCACTGCACATATAACTTTTAAGAATCAATTCAACCTAACCATAGGGTAAACTAGGACTAAGCGCCTGTGAGGAATGATATGCGTTAAGAGATGTCTTGGCACCAGGAGAATTTGTATGTGCATTGCTTGACTTGAATAAATCAGAACTTTGGCTTTTATGGTGAGTGGCTCTGCCTTCCTTCTACTGAAATATCAAAAGGTTAGATAAAAGGAATCTTCATGGAAAGGAATTCTTTTAATTTTTTTTTAACTGACATGGTCTCTTTAAATTTGGATAATGGACCATTAATTTAAAATGTCGTCATGCACTTCACACATATGCCTTTTTACTATGTATTTGCAGAGTACATAGGTTATTTCCTTGTGACAGATAAGTGCTCATCATACACACAAAATCCAGTTGTTTTTCAGTTCCAGGTGTACCATTATTTTGAGGTTTTGAATTACAATGGCATGCATTTAAATGACGCTGTTCTGAAATCCAGTACGAGGGAAGCTGTCACAGGCTGTCTCCAGAGGATTTTTATGTTGTGTCCTGTGCTCACCCTGAATATTCAGTATAGTATAGAAAGTAACCCTCAGGGCTATCATTAATCTCCTCCACTGTATCCTCCAGGGCATTATTACAAAGTCTTCACAAATTATGGATTTATGGGCAGAAGTTTAAAGATAATATCGGTCTCCAGCTCCCTGGCTTGCTTGAGAGGATTTCCATTATATTAGTAGACTGCATTAATAGGGTGTAATACGAACCCCTAGAAATATATGATAAGCTGGAAACAAGCCATGTTGGCAATATGACTTTTAAAATAGCAGTTTAATATTTAGGTTTTAAGAGGTTTAGCAAGTTAATGATGCGAGTGAACATTTTCAGATTATATTTTTTTATTCATTTAAGCTATTTATATAGCACTAACATGTTTCATAGAGTTTTACATATGATAGTTTATATCAGCAAAGCTTACAATACAATATCTCTACCACAGTCACACAAGCTATGCTCCTAGACAAATCTGGAGAGAAGCTGGTTAAAAATGACCTTTGCTAATCAAGCAAGGTCTGCCTTTTTAGTGATCCCCTTTCTAAAATACTGTAGTATGCTGCACTAAGTACGTATACTTACCTTTTCCCTGGCTTCCATAGTACAGGGGATGACATCACTATCCTTCTGACAAGATCCCGGAAAATGCCCCCCTGCCCTCTTAAGATACAATTCCTGCCTCTATGCTGCCAAACAAGCCTACTTTATCGATCATCCAGTCACTATCGGCTCTTCTCAACCTTTAACTCTAGGATATATCCCCCACCCCCTCTACCCACTAACTCAATCACTGCCCAAGAGATTGCCAATAACTTCAAAGACAAGATTGATGCAATACATGAAGACACCTCCACTGTGCATACATTTTCCCCACCCAACATACCTTGCCTAACAGCACAGTCAACATTCTCCTCTTTTTGAACTGACTACTACTGAAGAGGTTACAAAACTCTTTTAAGATGCCCACCTAACCAATCCCCTGGATCCTGTTCCCTCACAACTTCTACGGTCACCCTCTTATTCTATCCTTTGCTCCCTCACATCTTCAATCTCTCCCTCTCTAGTGGCACCTTCCCCTCCCCTCTAAAACATGCGCAAATCACTCCCATACTTAAAAAGCCCTCACTGGACCCCACCAACCTGAACAACTTAAGACCCATCTTATTGCTCCCATTTACCTCTGAACTTCTAGAACGCTTAGTGTACAGCTGTCTTAGCTCCTACCTCAGTGAAAATAACCTTCTTGACTCCTTACAGTCTGGCTTTCGCTCGGAGCACTCCACAGAACCTGCCTTACTAAAACTCACTAACAATTTACTAACTGATAAAACCAATGGCTACTACTCCGTTGACTAGACATGTGCAAGTAGTTTTGCAATGAATCGAAATTTGTCCGATGCATCCAAATGTCCGAATAAAAAATAACAAATTTCAACTAATACGAAAGAAATTATAGCGAAAATAACTAATGAATTTGACATGATTGGTTAATTCGTTAAAGGTCTAATGAAACAAAAGGTCAACTCAGAGTAAATCTTACAGTCCAATAAGCTGATTCATTTTGTGCTGGAGGTTGGATTACTGACAAAGTGCATTCCTGAGAACTGAGTGGTCAGGGTGTTGTATTTGAGCATAGGAGAAGAGATATTGTCACTGTGTGTGTTAATGTATTCAATAAACAAACAACTTTCCGAACTACGAATCGCTATCACGAATATATATACATACATAAATATTGAATTCTCCGAAAAGGAATTGATTCGTTATATTACATATCGATACGCTAAAGAAATAACAAATTATCAGAAAACAAATTAACGTAACATAACAAATATAACAGAACAAAATTATGTATTTTACGAATGAAAACAAAACTAAATAACATTTTCAGTTGTGCACAAGTCTACTGTTGACCTCCTGCTCCTTCTCAATAAACTCCATTTCCTTGGCCTCCAAGTCCTGATTCTCTTCCTATCACAGCGCTCCTTCAGTGCTACCTACAACTCTGTCTCCTCCTCTCCATTTCCCCTTTCTGTGGGGTTCCCCCAAGGCTCTGTTCTTGGACCCCTTCTCTATCTACACCTCCTCACTTGGTCACTTGATAAATGCCCACGGCTTCCAATACCATCTATATGCTAATGAAACCCAAATCTATCTGTCTACTCACCTCACTCTTTCAGTCTCCTCTCACATTACTAATTTACTAACTGACATATCAGCATGGATGTCGCACCACTTCCCTAAACTAAATCTCTCAAAAACCGAGCTGGTAATATTCCCCCCTGCCCGTGCCCCCCTCCATGACTTTTCCATCAAAATCAATAATGCAGCCATCAATCCCTCCCCTCATGCCAGGGTACTAGGTCTAATCCTAGATTCTAACCTGTCCTTTCAGCCCCAAATCCAAACGCTGTTGAAAGTTTGTAGACTTTACCTCCGTAACATCTCTAAAATACGCCCTTTTTTAACAAATGAAACCACCAAGCTACTAATTTGTTCCCTTGTTACCTCTCACTTTGACTATTGCAACTCCTTTCTCATTGGCCTAACTATCCATAGGCTATCCTCTCTTCAGTCTATCATGAATGCTGTTGCCAGACTTAACCACCTTACCAACCGCCCAGTGTCTGCCACCCCTCTCCGCCAATCCCTACACTGCCTCCCATTCACCCAGAGAATTAAATTCAAAATACTAACCACAACATACATAGCCATTTACAATTCTGCCACAAGCTACATCACCAACCTTGTCTCCAAATATCACCCAAATCGTCCTCTACGCTCCTCTCAAGACCTCCTACTCTCAAGCTCCCTTGTCTCCTCCTCCCATGCTTGTCTCCAGGATTTCTCCAGAGCCTCTCCCATCCTCTGGAATGCTCTATCTCAACCTGTCTGGCTATCTCCTACTCTAGCTGCCTCAAGGTAATCCCTGAAAACTCCTCTTTTCAGGTAAGCCTATCACACCTCCAGCTAATCTTTTGAGCAGGGCCCTCTTAATCCTCGTGTATTTAATTGTATTGTAACTGTACTCTCTCCCCTTTTATATTGTAAAGTGCTGCGTAAACTGTTGGCGCTATATAAATTCTGAATAGTAATAATAATAATGCAGAGTAGCCCAGATCTTGCATATTGACACTCCAGCACAGTGCAGGACTCTCTTCTCATGAGATTTCGGCTACTCGGCATTCACCAGAATCCTGTCAGAAAGATGTTCACCTCACCTACAAGTGCCACATTAACTTTTTTGTCTTCAGGTTTTTTCATTTTGTTATTTTTTTTCATTTGGGGAGCAGAAACCAGTTCTGCAATGAGCTAGTGCCATTTAATACATCATTGAGAAGCCATTGTAATGTAAATTTCCTTATTTTTAAAAGTTTGTTTCTTTAATATAACAGTAATTCTATAATGAACCTAGGAGGAGAAAAGAGTGTACCATTGCTATATTATAGGAGGATGATAGTGATAGAAGAGGAGAGGTGTGTAACACCATTGTATTATAGGAAGATGATAGTGATAGAAGAGGAGAGGTGTGTAACATCATTGTATTATAGGAAGATGATAGTGATAGAAGAGGAGAGGTGTGTAACATCATTGTATTATAGGAAGATGATAGTGATAGAAGAGGAGAGGTGTGCAACATCATTATATTATAGTAAGATGATAGTGACAGAAGAGGAGAGGTGTGTAACATCATTGTATTATAGGAGGATGATATTGATAGAAGAGGAGAGGTGTGTAACATCATTGTATTATAGTGTCAGGGACATGGCTGTGACGGTGCTGACAACACTGCCCAGAGCACTCATGGACGCCTACGGAGGATCCCAAGTCATGCACGAGCATGCGGCGCGCATCAGCGCACATTGGCGCATGCCGGCTCGCATCAGCGCGCATTGGTGCATACCGACAAATTCACTGCATCAAAGGGACAATGGACGGGGCCATGTACTGTCAAATCTTGGGTGAGAACCTCCTTCCCTCAACCAGGGCATTGAAAATGGGCCATGGATGGGTATTCCAACATGACAATGACAAAAAACACACGGCCAAGGCAACAAAGGAGTGGCTCAAGAAGAATCACATTAAGGTCCTGGAAGTGGCCTAGCCAGTCTCCAGACCTTAATCCCATAGAAAATATATGGAGGGAGCTGACGGTTTGAGTTACCAAACATCAGTCTCGAATCCTTGAAATGGAAGTCCATTCAAAAACTAAAATCCCTGCATCTATAGACACCATGGATCGAACACAAACCTCTCTATCCCTGTAAAGGAAAAATTAGTGACAGTTCAGTGTGGGATCTGGTCGGAGCGGTTCAGATCGGCTTCCAAAAAGGTATGTATACTCATTTTTTCTTTACAGGGATAGAGAGGTTAGTGCTAGATCCCTGGTGTCTATAGATGCAGGGATTTTAGTTTATGCATGGACTTCCACTTTAATGACTTGGAGAGGATCTGCAAAGAGGAGTGGGACAAGATCCCTCCTGAGATGTGTGCAAACCTGGTGGCCAACTACAAGAAACGTCTGACCTCTGTGATGGCCAACAAGGGTTTTGCCACCAAGTACTAAGTCATGCTTTGCGTAGGGGTCAAATGCTTATTTTACCCATCAAAATGCAAATCAATTTCTAACTTTTTGGAAATGCGTTTTTCTTGATATTTTTGTTGTTATTCCGTAGAAAGTGAGCAGGGGATCAAATTCTATTTTCACTCACTGTATAACATCATTGTTCTATAGAAGAATAATAGTGATAGAAGAGGAGAGGTGTACATTGTTTATCATTACTGCACTACCGAAAAATGAAAGTGATAGAAGGGAAGAGTAATGCCGCGTACACACGACTGGACTTTCCGGCAGAAAAGGTCAGACGGAATCATTCCGTCGGATATTCCGATCGTGTGTGGGATAATCCGATCGTTTTTCTTAAAAAAATTCAGACGGACCTAGAAATAGAACATGCTTCAAATCTTTCCGATGGAATCAATTTCTATCGGGAAAACCGTTCGTCTGTATGCTGGTCCAACGGACCAAATACGACGCAAGGGCAGCTATTGGCTACTGGCTATTGAACTTCCTTTTCTAGTCCCGTCGTACGTCATTGCATTAGAAACTAACGGACTTTGGTCCAATCGTGTGTGGGTAAGTCCGTTCGGTTGGAACTCCATCGGAACTCCTTCGGGAAGACCGTCAGTGTTTATTCTGACGGAAAGTCCGGTCATGTGTACGCTGCATTAGTGTAACATCACTGCACCACAGAAGGATAATAATGATGCAAGAGGAGAGTTGTATAACATCACTGCACTACTGGAAGATTATAGTGATAGAAGAGGAGAGTTGTATAACATCACTGCACTACTGGAAGATTATAGTGATAGAAGAGGAGAGGTGTGTAACATACTGCACCACTGGAGGATATCAGTGATATGAGAGGAGAGTTGTACATCACTGTACTACAGGAGGATAATAGTGAGAGGAGCGGGGTGTATCTTCACTGCACTAATGGAGGGTAATAGTAATAAAAGAGGGGAGGTGTATAACATCACTGTACTACTGGAGGATAATAGTGATAGAAGAGGAAAGGTGTATTATATCACTGCACTACTGGAGGACGATAGTGATAGACAAGGAGATACCTATCACTGCACTATAGCAGGATGATAGTGATAGGAAAGGAGGGGTGTATAAAATTACTGGAAAGGAGACAATGCCCCAGGTATCATTTGGATTACCAAAGCTAATTTAACCTAGGACATGCTACAGAAATCACAGCATTACAGGAGAGTACAATGACACCCATTGGTGTTTTTTAGATTTTGCCATATTCCCAGCCTAAAGTAGCTATAACCCCAATCACTAAATTATCATAATAATGTAATTTTTAAAGTTGCTTTCTCTCTTTAAAAGTCTGCAGATTTCTTAAAAAGAATACCTGGTAATCCTGTCATGAAGGTCCTTGTACTGAAATTTCCTACTGCGGACCTGCGTTGTCACCTTGTCGTAGTGGAGTGGCAGTGTCAACGCACATTGCACAGGCATCACTGTTACTGTCAGAAAGCCAGTCCAAAGCAGTGATACTGAAGTGATACTGAAGCGAGTGAACCTTGACAAGAAGTGCATGGAAGGTGGGAGGAAATCAGCAGCACTGAGGTGCAAAAAAAATTGAGTATTTATAAAAAAAGTGGCGAATGGTAATGATACACAGTGCTTTAGCAAACAAAACATCCTCCATTTAGGGTTTATATTCATTAAAAAAAACAGCAATATTTCATTTAATTCCACTGCGGACATCATATTATCCAATGCCTCTTTCCTCGCTGCATCGAAACTTGTGACAACACTACTCAGCTTGTCAACTAATATAAAATAACAGACTGGATATTATTAAACTCCCTTGCCATTTACGACACACACAAAAAATTGCTTGTTTTCTGAGTGCAAACATTAAGCTCAGAGTGATTCTTATCAGCTCACCGTGGACCATAATTCAAGCCTGAGATCTGTAAAGGCGAAGACTGCACCTGGCATCATTAGTGACAGAGCCGCAAACTATTTCGCCAGTAATACCTTGGAAATCATAATTTAATACTTTCTCGTTCCTTTCAGTGCCGTTAATTTAGCATTCAGGTCCCATCCACTAAACGTATACATTACTGCTTCTCTAATATGGCTTGGGGCTGTTCCAAGCCACAGAATTGCAGTTTGGCTCCTCTGTGGTTTCCCTTTTCCTGCTTCCCCAAAAACAATGCCTGTCCCCTTGTGATATCACTCCCAGAGAGTGCGCACAGAGGGCAAGTGGGGGACACAAGACAGAGGATAATTAAAAATAATGGCGTACACCCGCATAATAACAAGCACCACTTCGGAGGGGGATTTGCGGGACCTCAGTATTTGAAGTTTAAATTACATGAAAAATGTTCACAATGTTAGATGGAAGGTTTGATTTTGTTCCACTGAAGAATACTTTATATCAGTGTCTGCATCCATGGCATGTGTGCTTTGTTTCTATTTCGGGACAAGAGCTGAAGGAGTAGTGGTAAAAAGCAGTGTAGGAGTTAAAGCAGTATTAAAGTAGTATTAAAGCCAAAAGCAAACATTTATTACATTGCAGTGTACCAATACCTAGATGTGATGGCTATAATTATTTTCTCTTTTAATCTTTCTTTCCTTTATTTTCACCGGGGGATCCAACCAAGTTTGTTGTTTTTCAACAGAACAAGCCGTCTTGCTGAAGTAACAGTTATGCCGCGTACACAATTCCCCCAGCAAAAGACAGATGAGAGCTTTTCGACGGAAAATGCGACCGTGTGTATGCTCCACCGGAATTTTGCTGGCCGAATTCCAGCCAGCAAAAGATTGAGAGCATGTTCTCAATTTTTCGGTCAGAAAAAGTTCTGATCAAAATTCCTACGCATGCTCGGAAACAATTCAACGCATGTACGGAAGCATTGAACTTAATTTTCTTGGCTCGTCGTGGTGTTGTAGGTCACCACCTTCTTGGCGGTCGAAAGTTCCGAAAGCGTATGTGACCGTGTGTATGCAAGCCAGGCTTGAGCGGAATTCCGTCGTAAAAACCATCCAAGATTTTTCTGACGGAAAATCCGCTTGTGTGTACGCGGCATTAGGGTTGAGGGTTGAACCATTTACCACTGACAAGGGTGTTTAGAATAAGGAAACAAAGAGAAAGGTGCCACTTAAGTAAAACTGTATGACTTTAATAAATAAGATGCATTAAAAGACTCACATGGAGGTACCTTTATAAATGCATAGTGAAGTCCAGTGGAACGCCAGTCTCCGTTATGGCTGGGCCGTGTGGAGCAGAGCTGGCGTCCTGTCCACCAGGTGTCTTCTGGCTCTTGGGCGGGAACCAGAACGAGGTCTGGAGCGCAGTCAGCAGGCCTAGGAAGAGGGCTGGAACGCAGCGTATGGCGGGATGACATCACAGACGTGATGTGACGCGTTTTAGAGCGTGCGCATCACGTCCACTCAAAGGACTCTTGTACGGACTTACGTTTACATTGTATGCCACAGTGCGCCACTACCCCCTGAAAGGGTGCTTAGAATGATCAGCTTTTATTAATTTGTGTAAATCCTTTATCACAAAAGGAAAAACACTATTCTGTAACTGATTAAAACGTGGTTTAAGTGTTATAAACCACTGGCTGCAAGCGCTGATCAAATGCTGGTTTTCCAGCATGACTGTGACAGAAGGTGGTTGTTTGAACACACAATGGTACACGTGAATCGAAACACATCTGGTCCCTGCTGAACCGGCCAAATTCCATTACATGTATACCATGCTTGAATCTGCTAGTACATTTAACACTCCCCTCCCTCCAGACTGCTGTCCAAAAATGTCTCTGTTACTCCATCCAAGGTGGGGGCACTCAAATACAACAAGTGCCTTACTGTCCAGATCACCAGGGGAAAAAGTTGAAAAAAAAATCTAATCTAATGATTGGCAAGCTGCAATATACCTGTATTATATTTTTGGTTTTGGGTTAAATAATGTTTTAAAATTACAAACACAAAAATGTAATACAGTATAATGCAGAGTACCAATCTTTACATGGTGGCTGCATTTGTTTTCATTTTTTTTTTAGTTTTATTTCCTTTATTTTTACCTGGTGATCAGACCAATAACACACTTCCTGTCTTCTTTTCTCCAATCTAGATGGAGGAGCAACAGAGACAACCTTGGACAGCAACCCTGGGGAGAGCGTAGTGTAATGCCGCGTACACACGAAGGGACTATCCCGCGGGATTATCCGCTGAACCGAAGTCCAGCGGATAATCCCCTCGTGTGTGGGCGCCGGCGGACTTTTTTTGGCCAAAGTACGGCGGACTAAAGTTTCAGGTTTTGTTTTCAAATTATCCGCTGGACTTGGCAGTCCAGCGGATAATCCGGTCGTGTGTAGTATGGTCCGGCGTACCAAAAAGGACGCATGCTCAGTAGCTAGTATGTCACGGACTCGCTCGGTCTGGTAAAACTAGCCTTCGTTTTGAAGCTCGCACAATCGTCACGCTGCTGAATTTTTTTTTTTTTGTTTTCTGACAGCGGGATTTGTAGGTTATCGTACTTGAAGAATGATTTTGCCTTGCTGCTTGTATATTCACGCAGAGTACTCCCGAACGTTTTTTCTTCACCATTCTTTAGTGAAGTTATATATTTGTATATATATATATATATATATATATCTATATCTATATCTCTATCTCTATCTCTATATATATATATATATATATATATAGATATAGATATAGATATAGATATAGATATCCAAATCACCAAATGAAAAATATATCTATATTTCTCAATAAGCCCAAAAAAATATATATCTATATCTACATATATATATATATATTAATATATATAGATATATAGATCTATACGTGTATAAATATATATATATATATATATATATATATATATATATATATATATATATATATATATATATATATATATATATATATATATATATATCTATATATGTACATATATCTCTATATAGATATTTTTTATTATTTGTTGGTTATCAAAAGGATTAGTTATTACACATGATACAATTGTGGAGTCAGCAGAGCTTGCCCTTAATTCAGATCTTAACCCTCACCTTTCCAGCGACTGCACTTGCAGTTCCATTGAAGTTGCACTTTACACTTGTATTGTCAAATGAATGTTTAGACATGTACCTGCCTACTCCTAAAGAAACTATGTTTTTCAATAACAAGCACGTATATCATTATTTGATGAAAATTAAATGACCATTTATTCTGGTTAAAACAAACAAGGCAAAACAAAATAGGAAGGCAACACTGGAGCCACTTGTAGATTTTGTGAAGACTTTTTGCCCCAACGGCAGACATCAAGTTTGTGAAGCCAAAAATTAAGCTTGGGCACATTTCATCCAATATAGGGAGCACAAGAAGATTGACCAGGAATCAGACAGACCAGGAACAGCAGCAGATGACATCTATGTCCCCAAGCTGTGGCACTACAACAGCCTGTGTCTTCTGTGAGACCAGACTGAAGCCAGGCAATCACTTCCGACTCTTCCCACCACGCTGCCCTGCACTCTTCCCTGCAGTCTTCCCTGCACGCTTCCTTGGAGGCTGACTTGTGGTAGGAGGAGGAGGAGGAGGAGGAGAAGAAGGAAGACGAGGAGGAGGAGGAGGAGGAGAAGTTGGTGTCGGGCCTTCATGTGTCAGGCGGGTGGATTCTCGTAATTCACCCCTCAAACCCCCCCTAATTGCATCAGAAATGAGGCCCTCACACAGGTGCCGTTGGCCCCTCTCCATTTCCAGCAACCTGCTGGACAAGTAGCTGGCATAGGCCTCTTCTGGAAGGGGGGGTTTGTCGAGAATCGCACTCGCCTTCCGAATCAGTTGGAGTGATTCCTCCTCAACAATGGTCATCCTCCTGGGCCTTCTTGGGGGTAAGGGCAGGGGTTGAGGTAGACTTCTTCTTAATCGGGTCTGGCTGTCACTCTGGCTCGTGCTGGGCCCAGCCACCTCCTGGCTCTCGCTGGTCATGTCCTCCTCCTCCATACCACTTGGCCCGGCATCATCCTGGGTCAGCTCATCCTGTGTGCAAATAAAAACAAAAATCAAACACCTGTTTTGTGGTTTCTGGCCTCCTCAATCATCCAATTGTAAACTTACGAACGAGCATCTAAATTTTCGAAAAGATCCAAAAGGCTATCATTTGGACCCCTGCATTTTCCAAGCAGATCACCAATGTTGTATAACGCTTTTTTTGCCACTACTGGATGTATGTATACACTATATATGTATCGATATGTTGCACCAACACTTTTTAGAAGTGTGCAGAATTTTTGGGAGCTTTTTTCACAATTCTGAGTTCAGGGTGTTAATTGGTTCACATTTTAACGTTTACAGCATTAATATTCACACAATCACAATTTAGGCTACTAAATATATACCTGGCTCCAGCTGGGCGCATCAGCCTGCTCCAAGGTGGAGGGGTCTTCTCCTTCCGTGGAAGCCTCAGCTGGGGTGGAGGGAAGAGTGGAGGGAAGAGTGGAGGGAAGGGTGGAGGGAAGAGTGGACAGTGATTGCCTGGGTTCCATCTGGTCACCTATAAAAGTCAGTTGGTTGTAGTACCACAGCTTGGGTACATAAACATCCTCTGCTGCTGCTCCTGATCTGACTGATTCCTCAATCTTCTTGCGCTCCCGCTTGTACATGTGCCTTAAACTTGCAATTCTGGCTTCCACAAACTTGGTGTTTGCGTTGGGGACTTGAGTCTTCACAAAATCCACAAGTGGCCCCAGTGTTGCCTTCCGGACATCCCTATTGCCATATAAAGGGTTCTTGAGCTGCCACAGGTTGGTATTTTTTCTGTACAGGGCAATGAATTCGGACATGAACTGCTGGTCCTTGAATGGATTCAACTGGGGTGCTGACATGTTTGTTTCTGTTTTGTTAGTAATGGCAATACAAAAGACCAAAAACACAAATGTTACTTAAAACGCACAACCAGTTTTTCTTACCAAACATTACACAACACACCCACACACAGGCAGCAACACATCCACACAGGCAGCAACCCCTACACACAGGCAGCAACCCCTACACACAGGCAGCAACCCCTACACACAGGCAGCAACACACACATATCCTTAAAAAATGCAGGCCCAAAACCCAAAATAACACAGTAATGCATCCTAGAAAACACTTACCTTCGTACACAGCGCTCGCTACTTCCGTTCGGGAACACGTGGGGCCCTCAAACAGCCTTATATACACTGCGCACGTGTCGAAGTCCGCCTGCGTCCTCCGCGTCGCCCGCCCATGACGTTCCTCCTGACGAGTATTCCCCGCCCCGCTTCCCCTCGTTGCATTGTGGGTGAATAAATTCATGAATATGGCGGACACATTCTCAGCCAGTAGCGCGGAGGAAAGCCAAGAAGCGAACACATCTGCATCCAGCAGCAGATATAAAGCCACCAATATGGCCTTTGAAGAGATGGTGGAGATGGTGGACATCCTCCAAAGGGAAGATTACGACGGGGAAAATGGCCCGTACCCTCGACCCAACTTGCGCAAGGACAAGATTCTCACTACAATCGTCAGCACCCTGGAGCAGAAATTCGGCGTACGAAGGGGCAAGGATCAACTGCGCAAGCGATGGTCCGACATCAAATCCAGGGAGCACGATCAGTACAGGAGAATTCGAAAAGCCATCAAAAAAAGTAAGTCAAGCACGTGCGCTACTATGGTTATACTTGATATGTCTAATCTTGCGCAGATGTTATTACCATTCGTACGTGAAACTTGCGCACATGTTATTACCATTCGTACGTGAAACTTGCGCAGATGTTATTACCATTCGTACGTGAAACTTGCGCACATGTTATTACCATTCGTCCGTGAAACTTGCGCACATGTTATTACCATTCGTACGTGAAACTTGCGCAGATGTTATTACCATTCGTACGTGAAACTTGCGCACATGTTATTACCATTCGTACGTGAAACTTGCGCAGATGTTATTACCATTCGTACGTGAAACTTGCGCACATGTTATTACCATTCGTACGTGAAACTTGCGCACATGTTATTACCATTTGTACGTGAAACTTGCGCAGATGTTATTACCATTCGTCCGTGAAACTTGCGCAGATGTTATTACCATTCGTACGTGAAACTTGCGCACATGTTATTACCATTCGTACGTGAAACTTGCGCATATTTGATGAAAGTTCAGTTTGTCTTCATAACGTTTATTGAGTTTACCTGGCTTTGGGTTGTTGGAGTTGTAAGGTTGTTTATTATTGTCACTATCTATACAATTACTGCTGTAGTAAGGGTTTTAGGGGTAACTTACACAGGGACTCCAGAGGCTGTTTTGGGGGGGGGGGGATAAATATGTTAAGCAGGGTCTCATGCTCACAATTCCCAAAAAATGCTCATCATCTCCAAATACTGTAGGTGGTGACTTTTCAAAGAAGTACACTCACCTGTCCCTTGGATGGTGCAGCTACAATCTCTGATCTTGCAATCATGAAATGAATGTTTGCGGCTTCACTTCCCGGGTCACTATTGGGCATGCGCCAGTTGCGCAATGCAATAGGACTGGTCCGCGCGAGCTCGGGGACCCCTGTGTGTCCCAGCAGACAGCACGGTGGGACAGGATGTGGCGTATACTTCTGTGGGAGTCTAGGGCCGGACGTGTGTGCAAATACCTGCCTTACACAGGTATCTGCAACCCCTCCCCCCTAAAAGGTTGAAAATAAGACACCACAGGGGTGCAGGGATCCAATGAGCGGAAGTTCAAATTTAGGGTTGAAGGGCGGTTTAAGTATTGGAGTTTCATTAGATAGACATTTCAATTCTGTCTTCAAGTAGGATCTTCTAACAAACTGCTAATAATTGGACAAGACTTTTAAACAATGTTTACTAATCCTATTTTGGCACTCAAATATCAGTGTGATTAAAAGTGTACCTTTTTGTGTTCCATTACCATAGGGGGCAAAAGACTCAGACGTCAGTCCGAACCTACGAGGACCTCCCGGCCTCACCAGACTAATTGGGCAGTTAGCCCAAGCCCAAGCCCGCGCGTGGATGTGGCGGAACAGGTCGTTGAAGTGGATCAAATCTGCACCCCACCAAGTGAGTGTCTCAGAACACAGATTGAGCTAATTAATTAAGGTCTGCATGTTTTTGACACTTTTTTTCTTGTGTTTTATCTACCCAACTTTTAGGTGATGCTGATCTGTTTGTGGAAGGACAAGCTGCGGAGCCATTTTCCACAGACAGTGCCCACAGGCTTATTGGCCAGATCATGGCCTGGAATCTGCAGCTGGAAAATATGCAGAAGGAGATGGCCACCATGCAGCAGGGAATGAAGGACATGATTGATGTTTTGGGGAGAATCTAAAGACCCCTTTTACATTTCTTAACATCAATCATGTCCTTCATTCCCCTTTTGATGCGCTGTTTTACAAATTTTAGAGGCCAAATTTTTAATATGCACACGGTATGTCAACATGTGCTATGTGCCATCAGGGGATCTCAATGGACGCATTTGGTGTTTGCAACCCCTAATGCTAGTAGGTGAGAGGGAAGGGGTTTCACACACAAAACACGTCCATTGATTCCCCATGATGGAACATAGCACATGTTGACATTACCCATTTTCCAGTTAAATTAGTGTGCATATTCTAAATTTGGCTTCTACTGTTCATGGGTTACCTGTTGAACTTTGTAAGTTCTGGACTTTTACATTGTGTAAATAATTTCAAATGCTAAGCCTAAATTTTTTACAATTTTAAAACATGTTTTTATGTTTGTTTTAAAAAATCAATCTCAAAAATAAAAAAAATATGTTGTGAGAAAAACACCAAAAAAATGTAAAAAAGATAACATAAAAAAAAAAAAAAAAATGTTGTTGAAAAAAAAAAAAAAAATTAACCAAAAATCCCAAAAAAAGAAAAAAAGAAAAAAAAGAAAAAACATAAAAAAGGTTTGGATGTGCACTAGAATAAAAAAAAAAATGTTTGCACAAATTAAACAATGTGTGGCTTCTTCTTTTTAAATACTACCAGTTTGACAAAAACATGTTGTGGTTCATTGACAAAGGGGCTTATTTACTAAACGCAAAACAAGTTTGCCACTATTAAGATGTGCACTAGGACAACATATAAAACAGGCCAAATTAAAAGCAAAACAATACGAAACTACCAATATTTCAAACATAAATAACTGTATTTATTCTTTGTAAATCAAAAAGATGGTTTAAGGGTCTGCTGCCATTTCAATGGCCCCCCTACCATTAAAATACTGTAAATAAAGGTCCCGCACTTGCTGGGCTGATTGTGGTGCCGAACCAAGAAGGCGATTATCCAGCCCTGTCATGTTGCCTTCCACTCCGGCCTCAGGGCCAATTGGTAAGGAGTATGTTCCTGAATGTTTGCGTAAATAATTGTGCATGACACAGCATGCAAGAATAATAGTATTCAGTTTGTACTCTGCCAGATGTAGGGATGTAAGGAGCAATCTGAAACGGTTGGCCATAATACCAAAGGCATTTTCCACCACCCTTCTTGCTCTGGCCAACCGATAATTAAAAATCCTCCTCTCAGGGGTGAGGGATCGTTGGGGAAATGGCCTCATCAGATGGTCACCCAGACCGAACGCCTCGTCGGCAATGAAGACGAAGGGGAGTCCCTCCACATTATCTTCATCTGGTGGCAGCTCCAGCCCACCAGTCTGGAGACGATGACCGAACTCCGTGTGGTTGAAGACTCCTCCGTCCGACATCCGGCCGTTTTTCCCCACATCCACATAGAGAAAGTCATATTGTGCCGACACCACCGCCATCAACACGATACTATGGAACCCCTTATAATTCCAATAGTATGACCCCGAATGGGGTGGGGGCACAATTCGCACATGTTTGCCGTCAATCGCCCCTCCGCAGTTAGGAAAGTCCCAACGGGCAGCAAACTGGGAAGCCACAGTCTGCCATTCCTGTGGCGTGGAGGGACACTGTGAAGTCAAACAGAAAGATACAATTCAAATTAAAAACCAGGCAAAACACCAAACTAAATGCAACAAATTAACAAACAATTTGGAAGAACATATGTATTTATTTTGTAAGTCCTTGAAATAAAGCCAAAAGATTAAGGATAAAAGGGACAAATCTCTGATTGATGACCCCTCTGATGGACCAGAGAAGATAATAATGGGGATGTGGGTGGGGAGTAAATAATTGTAAGGTCACACAATACACATGCAATTAATTAAAGGTGTGTGTGGGGGGTGGGGGGTTAATTACAAGCTGACACAAACCACATGCAATTAATTAAAGGTGTGTGTGGGGGGGGTGGGTTAATTACAAGCTGACCAAAACCACATGCAATTAATTATCAGGGGGTGTGGGGGGGTGGGTTAATTACAAGCTGACCAAAACCACATGCAATTAATTATCAGGGGGTGTGGGGGGGGGGGGGTGGGTTAATTACAAGCTGACCAAAACCACATGCAATTAATTATCAGGGGGTGTGGGGGGGGGTGGGTTAATTACAAGCTGACCAAAACCACATGCAATTAATTATCAGGGGGTGTGGGGGGGGGTGGGTTCATTACAAGCTGACCAAAACCACATGCAATTAATTATCAGGGGGTGTGGGGGGGGGGGTGGGTTAATTACAAGCTGACCAAAACCACATGCAATTAATTATCAGGGGGTGTGGGGGGGGGGGTGGGGGTTAATTACAAGCTGACCAAAACCACATGCAATTAATTATCAGGGGTGTGGGGGGGGGGGTTAATTACAAGCTGACCAAAACCACATGCAATTAATTATCAGGGGGTGTGGGGGGGGGTGGGTTCATTACAAGCTGACCAAAACCACATGCAATTAATTATCAGGGGGTGTGGGGGGGGTGGGTTCATTACAAGCTGACCAAAACCACATGCAATCAATTTAAAAATGAGGGTCAAGGGGGGTGAAAGGGGTGAAAGGGGGGGTGAGTAAAGCAGTACAATGGAGCTGGTAATATACATTTTTTTTAAAATAAAGTGACTAGGCTAGGGGTGTTTAGGGGGCCAAGCTTCCATGCTGGGGAGGTTGGTGCAAGGAAATATGCATGTGACCCACTAAATAATACAATCTTAAAGCTATTTCGATAAGTCAACCATAAAATACTAGACAAAAAACCCAAAAAAAAAAAAAAAAGGAATAGGGGACATTCATAAAATAGTCCTATCATGGAAATTAGCTAATGATGACATTGATGCACTACATTAGCAAACATACAAGACATAGGTAATTTTAAAAGAGAAGACTTACCTTAATGTATTCCTCCTGCAGGACGTGGATAATGGCAGAACAGGTCTCTGGAATAATGAGCCCCAGAGCCTGGGGGGAGATGCCTGTCGTGAACTTGAGGTCCTGCAAGCTTCTCCCCGTCGCCAAGTAACGCAACGTGGCGACTAGCCTCTGCTCCGCACTGATGGCTTGCCGCATGCAGGTATTCTGCCTGGTAATATAAGGGGACAGCGAAGCCAACAGACGGTGAAAAATGGGGTCCGTCATCCGGAGATAATTCCTGAAATCATCAGGATTATTCTCACGGATCTCACGGAGCAAAGGCATATGCGAGAATTGGTCACGCTGGCGCAACCAATTCTTGGTCCATGAACTCCTCCTCACCCTGTTCATGGACTGGGCTCGTGCCAAGGTGTTAACCGCAACACCGAGCCCCTGCACAGCACGAACTCGTTCCCGAGTACGTCCACACTCCATGGCTTCAAAACGGTCGGCTGATCAAACAAACAACTTAACAGAACGCACTGAAGAACAGCAAGGCCTATGAAGAACGACCTGAAAAACAGGAACGAGCGGACCAGAACGGCCTGAGAACAGGTAGGAACTGATCCACACGCACTGAAAGCCAGATACAAACCTCACAAGCACAAACTGAACGGCAGAAGCGAACGAATTAAGCAGAAGTCTGAGAAGCGCGAATCGTCTCTAACCAAACGTCAACTAACACGCGATACACACGAGATCAGCTGACGGTGCCCAAAGGGTGTCGTTTGGGATCTCGAGCTTCCTTTTTCTAGTCCCGTCGTACGTGCTGTACGTCATCGCGTGAACCGCCGGACTTTTTGCGTGATCGTGTGTGGTCAAGTCCGTTCGCTTTTTAGTCCAGCGTACCTAGCGGGAAAGTCCAGCGGATTGTCCGCTGGACTTAGGTCCGCCGGGAAAAGTCCGTACGTGTGTACGAGGCATTAGATAAACTGGCAGATTTAGATGGACTTGATTAACATACTAAAGTCGAATTCCAACAACTTTTTAGCAGTTACAGCAAGGTTTTGTTTGTCCCATTGGAATAAAGGTTTTACATAAATGAATAAAAAGGGACCATTGTACACCCCTGTCAGTGGTAAATGGTTTGTCCCATCTTTATAACTGCTACTTTTGTTGGACAGCTAAGTCTGTTAATCACTTCAGCTCCGGAAGGTTTACCCCCTTTTATGAGCAGGCCATTTTTTTGTAATATGGCACTGCGTTACTTTAACTGACAATTATAGGCAGCCTTTTAACATTTACAGTATATGTAGCTAAAATAAAACCAGAAAAATCAGCACAATGGACATAATAGCCCCTTAGTTCATTTAATCCCTGCCACACTGGAAGATTACATCAGCGGTGGGTGTGGCGGGGTTGTGTGTGGGGGTGTGGCGGGGATGTGTGTGGGGGGGTGTTGGTAGCATGGACAAAGGAAGATTTAAACTAACAGAATAGGGATCAGCACAAGGGACACATTCTACTGACCGCAAGTTATGTCCGTTGTGCTGATTTTTCAGTTTTTTATTTTAGCTACCCTTAGGATTAAGGCTGGGTTCAGTGCGTCCCTGTACACTGTTTTATGTCTGATTTCAGCCCAAATTGTTGGCTGAATTCGGACCTGAAACGGAGGACAGGTAAACTGTAAGTTAGATTCCAGATAACAGTTCAACAGATGGGCAGAATAGAAGTTCTGTGTGATTCTTTATATTCGAGAAATCTTTCTATAAACATGTGTCCCCAAAAATTCTGAGAGTACATTCATGCTATGAGCCCACTAACATCAGCGTATCTAACTGGTCAACAACATCTAATGAGTCTGCTTGTTTCTTGTAAAATGACTCATATGCAATGTCGGTTGTTACCCACTGTTCTTGCCCAAACTAGCCAATGATCTCCTCCTCTACCTATGTGGGTACCTCGCATTGGCTTTTCAATAATTCCAGGGGTATCTTTAACCATACGAAACATCATTACCCTGAGAAAAAGTGCAGTTTTGTTCATTGGTATGCTGATGGAATTGGCGTTATTCATAATTAAAACAGGACTGTATTATTGTAACACAAAGCTGTTAATACTAAACACCCCACATGAAAGACAAAGCTCCATTTCACTGCTAGGCGCTTACAACAAGGGTTGAATTCCTCTAGTGCTGCTCAAACAATCAGTCATGGAAAATTCTGAGATCATTTGCTTCATTTGTGGAAACCACTAAAATGTTAATTAACAGAAGCTTCCCTTTTGCCATCAGCCTTCCGCTCACTAAGTATTCCAGTATGTGTGCGTTCGGCGTCTTTCACAGCAGCCCAGAAGTTCTGTAGTAACAGCATCAAATCAACACAAGTACAAACTTTATGATCTTCAGTCATCCATATTAAAATATTACCGTGGAGGGACCTTAATGCCCAGGACCTGTGTGAACCTTCAATTATTAAAAGACAGCAGTATTCCAGCAGAAAAATATTGATCTAGTTTCATCTGCTGCAGGTCTCAGAACAATGGGAAACTCAGTACAATGTCTGGAATCTATGAAACTCCAGTCTCAGTAACGGCTCTCTGGCATCTAGTAAAATATTGATTTTTACAGCCTCCACTAAAAATCAATATCCCCCTCGATACTGGAAATTGGCAGCCAGAGAGAAGTATGTCAAGCTGAAAGATACAGCTAGCACAAAACAGTATAGTGCTCACCAAAGTCCATGCAACTTACATGTAGTACAGGGGACCAGACTTCAAATACTAGTGAAGATAAATACATTGTTTTTTTTTAGTAGAGGACCAAGCCTCTTACCAAATGACCATTACCCACATCATTTTCCAAATACTACTAAAAAGTAACTGCAAACCTTTGTATTTTAACTCAAACATTGTAAAGTGTCAACAGAGCATTACAACGGTCTGTCCTCAACTATATTAGAGGCTGATGTGTCATAAAGTCTCAGTGCAGCTACATTTGTAGACCTCATTCGCACCTAAGTGTTTTGTGAGACATTAACCACTTTCAGACCGGACCATTTCGCTGGCAAAAGACCAGAGCGTTTTTTGTGATTCGGTACTGTGACGCTTTAACTGACAATTGCGCGGTGGTACGACGTGGCTTCCAAACAAAATTGACGTCCTTTTTTTCTCATAAATAGAGCTTTCTTTTGGTGGTATTTGATCGCCTCTGTGGTTTTTTATTTTTTGCGCTATAAACAAAACAATATTGAAAAAAACACATTATTTTTTACTGTTTTCTATAATAAATATCCCCAAAAAATATATACATTTTTATTTTTCCTCAGTTTAGGCCAATACGTATTCTTCTACATATATTTGGTAAACAAAATTGCAATAAGCGTTTATTGATTGGTAATTTTTACAGCGATCAGTGTGATTAAATTGCACTGATTACTGTAAAAACGAAACTGGCAGTGAAGGGGTTAACCACTAGGGCTAGGAAGGGGTTAAGTGTGTGCTGGGGTGTTTCTAACTGTAGGGGGGAGGGGCTGTGTGTAACACTACACTGATCAGCTCTCCCGATTACAGGGAGAGCTGATCAGTGACAGTGTCACTAGGCAGAACGGGGAAAGGCTTGTTTACTTTAGCATCTCCCCGTTCTTCCTCTCTGTGAGACGATCGTGGGTATCCCCGCAGCGATCGAGTCCGCTGGACCCACAACCTGACTCATGGAGCTCGCGATGAGCCCGCTCGCGTGCCGCCAGCGGCACGCATGGGATGGCACGGCGGAAAATTCAAAGGGACGTACAGGTACGCCCATTTGCCTGTCCCTGCCATTCTGCCGACATACATCTGTGTGCGCCGGTCGTAATGTGGTTAAAATGCCATTGTTTTATATGGTGCCTGTTCACACCTGAACGTTTAGGTACCTGTCACTCAAAAAGCTACAGGGGCTTCTTTTCAGGCAGATTTGGGTATTTTTGATTCAAAAGACTTCAATAGACGCGTCTGAAAAATGCACAAAAACACATGTTACATGCTTCTATCATAATAAAAAACAATTAAAATTAGGATCTCCTCAACACAGGAGGTTATTGACTGCCCATTTAAAACCCAGTGTTTTGGGGGGCTTTAAACATGCAAAGCATTGCAGTCACAGCAAATTACCGTATTTATCGGTGTATAACGCGCAAAGGCCTATAACACGCATCCTAATTTTAAGAGGGAAGTTTCAGGAAAAAAACATATTTTTTAAATAAACAACTTTTAGCAAATCTGCAGCCTGATCAATGCCCATCTGCAGCCTGATTAAAGCCCATCTGCAGCCTGATTAATGTCCTCAATGCAGCATGATCAATGTCCTCAATGCAGCCTGATCAATGTCCTCAATGCAGCCTGATCAATGTCCTCAATGCAGCCTGATTAATGCCTGGTTTCTGTAGCCTAATTTGCAGCCTCACCATCTCTCATAAAAGCAGCCTGAACATCAGGAAATCACTGAGCCGTCATCTCATCTCCACTCGGCTCTCACATCACACACACACATGCACACTGTCCCACCTCGGCCATCGGTATTGGACCAGCTCCTGTGATAGGCAGAACACTGGTCCAATGCCGGTGGGGGAGGTGGGACTGTGTGTGTGTGACATGAGAGCCGAGTGAGAGCCGAGTCGAGAGGAGATGACGGCTCGTGAATTCCAGCGGCGCTCATCCCCCTCCGAGGTAGGCTGTTGGCATATAACACGCACCCCATGATTTGCCCCCTATTTTCAGTGGAAAAAAGTGTGTGTTATACGCCGATAAATACGGTAAATGTGGCTTGTTGAGCAGCACCACCTGTCAAATTTGCCCATTTAAGTCAATAGGACTGTGCTGCAACTGTGAGCCAAATGCTTAGCTTACAGCTGTGGTGCGTTAGTTGCGTGGCAAGAAAAAAAATAAACATTGGGAAGCGGCTGCTTAGCTTCTCTTCGATAGGATATCCACCACAAATCTCTTTTTAGAGATTGCTGCAGTGTAAACTTTGTCTAAATGTATTTAAAAGAGATGAATGTTTTTTTTGGGGGATTCACACTTACCTAGGTGAATGCAGCATCGGACCGATGCTGCATCTGTCCCCCGACCATTCTATACTGAGAACCGAGCGATCAAACACAGCCGATCACTTGGTTCTCACAGCTCCCCAAGCAGAGAGCTGGATCCGAAAAGTCCCATGTTTTGCCTCTTTTTGTTATTATTAAATGTCAGGCGATGTGGTGCAATTGCCCCTTATAGCCAGTGATTGTTGGGTGATTATCTTATACCATATAAAAAGGTATATTCTAGGCCTACCCAACACAGAAAAATCATCTGGCATGGAAAACAAACTGTAATATGTTTTCAAGAAGTATAACAGTGAAAGGAATTTAGGCAATGCTACCAAGTGATCACTATATAAACCCTGGATCTAACATCAGATGAAAGGATATATTGTATGTTGATTGAAGGGAAACAAGTGACCGCTAATTTCAGATGGAGTAATTTTTCCACATTTTTCATTGCTTTGTAACCAATAAAACCAATGTTTAGCCATGGGAAACATGAATCAAGTTATGCAATACTGACAGCGCCGCTGTTTTCTTATTTATCATTAAACAATGGATTTGGCGAGCCCATCTGTGTCGTCTATTGTGTTATTTGGTATGTAAATACTGCTCTTCCCCTAACGCTGCAAGTGCTGCCATTCTGTGGCAATAGGAAATGACTGAATTTGATAAATTTTTAAAGAATTAAAGGCCCTGCAATATCATCTCTAAAGGAAATAAAAAACACTCAATCAGACTTGTAAAAGGCCATGGCAAAACAGACAACTAATGTAGGTCCTGTAAACAGGTACAGAAAAAGTGGGTACTTGATGTGTATTTCCCAACAGCATCCCAATCCCCTCAGTAAACATTACATGGAGCAGAAGGATTGATAAAGATGTGGGCTCAGTAGAAGGTTTATTATGTTTTCCCCCTGAAGTAGATGCGTCATTCCTGCATCAAAACGCGTTGGGGAGGGGTCAGGACGGCACAACAGGCATCTTGTGTACTGAGGACGCTCCTATCATCCCAATACCATCATTGGTATACACCAGTATATGCTTATCATAGAGTGGTGCACTGACGCACCTAATCTGTGTGAATACCCCTGAAGGGGATTTATGCTTTATTTAATAAATGGTTCAAACTGTATTTGCACTATCAAGTTTTTTCCTGTTTCATATCGCGGTTGGTGTATGCTGAAGAATCCAGGAGCCCAACACTATTATAGAGCTCAGAGGCGGTTCACATGCGTGCTTTGACTTAGCTTAACCGCAAAGTCTAACGCTCCAAGGTGAGCATTTATTATCTAAGGGGGGCACCTGAGTGATGACACCTTAGCATGGCTTGGATCACATCTTTTGGATTACACTGACTTTTATTATTACTGGATTAGTGACGCAGTTGGTCGCTACTTATATGCACATGAGCACTTTGTCATATGACCTAAATCACCTACAGCATTGCTTTTCAGCATGGTCATCATTGACTTATTTGGACACTGTATGAAAGCACAGAAGCACTTTGTTATATTGCTGCTTTTTTAATATATATTTTTTTGTTTTGAAATACACAGTTATGCACTAGGCACTTTAATTATATTATCCACTGTATGATATATATGTATTAATATTTATAATTCACTGGTTCAATATTTTATTTAATTTGAGATTAATTATTAACTGTGCACTTTTTATATATACCTTTTTGGCGCAGCGTATATATTTATATTATTTTTTCATCTGCTACATAAAAAGGAAACTGTACTTTATTTTCAGTGAGCATTTATTTTGAGATATTATTGTAGTGATTACAATAAATCTCGTTTTGGTAGCCCCTCATTTTGCTAGGACCGGAATTCAGAATTAAAGCTGAAATACATGCAAAATTTTGTTTTAGCCCATGTGTCCACACTGCATGGGTTAACGTCTCCATTTATTTTAGGGGAGAAGACAGCAGAGATATACTTACCTGATCTGCCCATCTTCCCCGCACAAGACTGACCTGGCACCACCGTACTCCAGCGTTCTTGAAAACGGACTGTTCCTGATGTCAGCACATTCAGAGCATGCTCCATAGACAGGAACAGTCCACTGCTGGGGTAGCACAGTTTTGCGGAGGTTCAGTAGATCAGCCGAGTATAAACTGTGTGCTCACCCTTAGATAAACAAGCAGATGATTCATGCAGTGTGGGCACAGCCCCACTGCATGGGGAAAAAAATTGCCTGGAGTTGGGCTTTAAAACCACTGGACACAGGACTTTTTGGTCATGTCTACATTACCTGAAGTTTTTCCTGGCGGGGTGCTAATACAGGTCCAAGGCAGTGGAACCCCTATAAAGGGACCTGGTCCTTGAAGGTTTGCTAACACAGCCCGCCATGATGGGTGAAGTTTGGATCTGTGTGTTACAGCAGTATCCTACAGTGAGGATAACGTAAGGGAAGAAGCCTAGGAACTGTAAAAAGCCAACCTATGTTTTTTTCTTCCATAAGTAAAATGTTGTCATGTCTAAAATCTCCACTAGGGGAGTAAAATGCACATACCTTAGTACGTTACTTCTCAGTCAGCTCAGAGTCCCAGCTAAACAGCACGTGTGTGGTCTCAGCAAGCCAGGGGGGATGCCTCATTCAAAGTTTTAAAAAAAACAGCATGTTCGTTTTTACCCCACTGGGGGAAGGGAGGTACAACAGTAGTTTGTACTCCCCCCCTCCCCTTTCGGGGGTGCGGCAGCTTTCATATGTTTATTTTACTTTTCTTCCCCACAGAAGTTTTTTTCAAAACTTCCCGCCTCCGCAGCCCTCCCTTCCCTCCCCTCTCGCACAAGGAGGTGTGTTGAATGCCGTCCGCGCGCGCGGAATATGGCTAGTTAAACCAGAGGGGGGAACGTGTGTAATGATGGAGGGGGCGTGGCTAAGGCCCAGCGCCGCGTGCAGGATGTAAGTCCACGAGGAGCACACAGCGCAGGCGATGGGGACAAGAGACAGGGACAGATGCTTCACAGCTAAACCAGCTGTAGCCTGACACACAGGACACAGGAGCGCTGAGGGCACGTAAGGTTGATGCAGGCATTTCCAGTACAGGAAATTACATTTACACACAGCACTAAAGCTGAACTTTATTAGCAGCATTGTCTTTTGAAAGACTATTTGCTCATCAAGTTGTGCATTTACTTAGTGCCTCTGCTTTTTGTGCTCAGCACTATGACTCCCAAAAAAGACACCACAAAGGTACCAGAAATCCCACCCCCAGGCACTGGGAGCTCCAGTCGTGCCTCCACACTGTGCCTCCACACACTTCAGGCAGTGTGTCTGGCTCTGAAGGCCTGGACTTTCAGGTTACGGGATTGTCCTGTCAGGATCCAATCCGACAATGGCACAGCTGTGGCCTATATCAATCACCAAGAGGGCACCAAGAGTCTTTCAGCGCAGACAGAGGTGAACTGTATTCTAACTTGGGCAGAAAGGAATGTTCCGTGCCTATCGGCAGTCTTCATTCCGGGAGTAGAGAATTGGCAGGCAGATTACCTGAGTTGCCAGCAGGGAAATGGTCTCTTCACCTCAACATTTTTCGGCTGTTTGCCAAAGATGGGGGACTCCGGACATAGATCTTCTAGCATCCAGATTCAACATGAAGTTAGTCAACTTTGTGTCCAGGACAAGGGATCCACTCGCATGCGGAACAAATGTGTTGGTGACCCCGTGGGATCAGTTCTCACTGATTTATGCATTCCCCCTATTCAGTTGCTGCCACGACTTCTTTGCAGGATCAAGCTGCAAAGAAAGCCGGTAATTCTGGTAGCCCCAGCATGGTCCAGAAGGTCCTGGTATGCAGAAATCGTAAAGATTGCGGTGGAGGATCCATGGTCCCTTTCACTACGGCCAGACCTGCTCTCACAGGGGCCGATATTCCATCCTACCTTGCGAGCGCTAAATTTAATGGCTTAGCTATTGAAACCCACATTCTGAAGAAACGTGGGCTTTCCGGGTCAGTTATCGCTACCTTGATTAATGCAAGGAAGCCAGCTTCCAGAATTATATATTATAGAGTCTGGAGGGCTTATGTTTCCTGGTGTGAATCCAAGGACCCTCGGAGATATATCATAGGCAGAATTTTTGCCTTTCTACAATTAGGGGTAGAGGTGAAGTTGGCCTTGAGTACTATTAAGGGCCAAGTCTCAGCTTTATCGGTCTTATTTCAAAGACCGTTTGCTACACATTCTTTAGGCCGGGGTTTTATGCAAGGAGTGATGCGGATTAATCTGCCAGTTAGATCACCGTTGAACCCTTGGGACTTGAACTTAGTTTTGGTCAGTGTTACAAAAACAGCCATTCAAACTGATACAACATATTCCCTTAGTCCTTCTGACAAGGAAGTTGGTGTTCTTGGTTGCTATATCCTCAGCAAGGAGGGTTTTGGAATTGGCTGCTCTTTCTTGTAAAGAGCCATACTTGATTATTCATAAGTACAGAGTGGTGTTGCGCCCTCGTCCAGGTTTTTTGACAAAATTGGTCTCAGGTTTCCACCTGAACCAAGATATGGTCCTGCCATAGTTTTTTCCAAAACCATGTTCCAGGGAAGAGAAGTCACTACACTGTCTTGATGTGGTGAGAGCGGTCAAAGTCTATTTAAAGGCGACTGCTCAGATCCGGAAGACTGATGTCTTATTTGTTCTGCCAGAGGGTCCTAAGAAAGGACAGGCAGCGTCAAAATCCACTGTGGCTAAGTGGATTCGACAAGTTATAATTCGGATTTATGATTTAAGTGCTTCTTGGACAGTGCGTCACCAACCCTTCATGGCTCAGGTCTGTAAGGCCACAACCTGGTCTTCAGTACACATATTCACCAAGTTTTATCAGGTGGATGTAAGAAGGCATGAGGATATCGCCTTTGGGCGCAGTGTGCTGCAGGCAGCAGTATAGGTCCTCAAGTCTGGAGGTGCTCTATGGGTTGTGTCTCCCTCCCCTCAAATAGCATTGCTATGGGACATCCCACATAGTAATTACTATAGTGCTCTGTATCCCGTGATGTACAATAAAGAAAATAGGATTTTTATAACAGTTTACCTGTAAAAATCCTTTTCTTGGAGTACATAATGGGACACAGAGGTCCCACCCCTCTTTCTGGGGTTTAAGTATATTGCTTTGCTACAAAAACTGAGGTACTCCTGGTAAGAGGAGGGGTTATATAGGGAGTGAACTTCCTGTATTGGGTATGCCAGTGTCCATCACGTGAAGGTGCCTATATACCACATAGTGATTACTATGGTGTTCTGTGTCCCATGATGTACTCTAAGAAAAGGATTTTACAGGTAAGCTGTTATAAAAATCCTATTTTTTAACCTTAATGCAGGGTGGAGGAGCCAGGAAGAGGAGGATCGGGGCGGCTCTGTGCAAAACCATTGCACAGAGAAGGTAAGTATACCATGTTTGTTATTTTAAAAAACTACCTTTGCAAACACTTTAAGGTATGAAACATGAATATTCAAAATGTAACATACAGCCATTTTAACAAGGGGGTTATCAGTTGCTGGAATTTCATTCAGGATGAAGTTTATCTTTTCGATGTTACTTCAACCTCAGCTTATTCCTTTACACATCACAGACAAATATTCCGTACATGATATTCACATTATTTCAGCGTACATTTTATCACACTCTACACAGAGACGAGATCATGTCAAGCATTAAGCTGAACAAGACTTATTAGGTCACACGAGTTCTTATAAACCTATTCCTGTTAATCATATGGAAATTAGTGAAAAAGGATTTATGCAAATCCATAAATATTCCTAACTGTAGGCAATGCAAGCAATTAACATGATGACCATTAGTGCAAGCCAAATCAAAATTATAATTAGAGCTTAAAATGAAGGGTGATAGAAATTACTCTTTATCAGACGTCTTCTTCCTGTTCAGCAACTGTTTGGATTTCACAGATTATACTGCCTATATTTTAGTTGGAGTAGAATCTGCTCAATGAACAGCAGCGGAGAGGGCAAGGAGAGAGTACATTTCTGGCCTGAAGAATTGACAAAGGATAGTGTTTTACAACGCTGTAAGAACAAATTCAGGCAATAAGTTAAATCAATCAGTGAAACCCCATTTCTGCCCTGGGAATACAGTAACCGTGCTGAACTTGTTAAATCAATTAATACCTTTAAATTAAAAATAAAGGCAAAACTCCACTTATTTCCATTTGTGTGTGAGGGGATTTACTAAAACTGGAGCTAACGGAATCTGGTGCAGCTGTGCATAGTAACAAAACAGCTTCTAACTTAAGCTTGTTCAACTAAGCTTTGACAATAAAACCTAAAGGATGATTGGTCGCCATGCACAGCTGCTCCAGATTTTGGATGCTCCAGTCTTAGTAATATGTCCCATTATTTCTCTTCACTTCCTATCCCATAGCCAAAACAGCAAATGAGAGGAAATCCCTCCAAAGTGAGGGAATCTTGGGGTGTTCCCAGGGTGACCAAAAGATTTCCCCTCTTTTACTATTCAAATGTAAGCCCAATCATGTGAGAGCCAATTACAGTGATCGCATGATACAGAAGCTGTGCTGCCTCCAAGGTATTAAAGCCCACATGAGTATATGAACATGTTATACATGTTGTACAGTCAATGAGGCTAGCAAACATTAGTACTCAGTCAGAAGACTCAGATGTACTAGGTGGAAATGCATTGCAGAACATAATGAGGGAATGTAAACGAGTGACTAACCAGCTTTAAATTCCAGAGGGGACCCAGTACGCATTGCACTTGGTTGCATTCAAATCTGTGCCGTGGGTTAAAAATAAAGCCACATTTTTTTGTCTGGCAGTGCTAGCTGCACCTCCACCCCTGGCTAAAGCCCAAAATATGGGCATTCACATGAGAAAGATACAGCTAACAGTAAAGCCCGGCTCCTTCTTTATTCTGCAGCTCTATTGTGTAATCTTTTAATCCCATATGTGCCCTCTAAACACTTGTTGACCGGCTCACGTTGATATACGTCGGCAGAATGGCACGGCTGTGCAAAACAACATATGGGTACGTTGTTGCCTTTAAGAGCCGCCGAAGGGCGGGGGAGCCGATGTGAGTGGCCGGCGGGCACGATCGCCACCGGTCACCCACGTTCGCAAGCACAAGAGCGTGGGGATTTGTGTGTGTAAACACAAAAACCCCCGTTCTGTCAGGGGAGAGGCGACATATCATTTATTCCTACTAAGCAGGAACAACAATATGTCTTCTCCCCCAGTCAGTCCTATCCCCATACAGTTAGAAGCACTAACTAGGGAACACATTTAACCCCTTGATCACCCCCTAGTGTTAACCCTTTCCCTACTAGTGACATTTACACAGTAAGCATTGCATTTTTATAGCCCTGATTGCTGTATAAATGTCAATGGTCCCAAAAATGTGTAAAAAGTGTCCGATCTGTCTGCCGCAATGTTGCAGTATCGCTAAAAATCGCAGATCACCACCATTACTAGTAAAAGAAAAAAAATGCCATAAATCTTTCCCATAGTTTGTAGACGCTATAACCTTTGCACAAAACCAATCAATATACACTTATTGCGATTTTTTTTTTTTACCCAAGATATGTAGAAGAATATATATTGGCTTAAATTGATGAAGCAATTTGTTTTGTAAAAACATTTTTGGGGATATTTATTATAGCAGAAAGTAAAAAATATTGTTTTTTTTTTTTTAAATTGTTGTTCTTTTTTTGTTTATAGCACAAACAATAAAAACCGCAGAGGTGATCAAATAGCACCAAAAGAAAGCTCTATTTGTGGGAAAAAAGGATGCAAATTGCATTTGGGTACAGCATCGCACGACCTCGCAATTGTCAGTTAAAGCGACGCAGTGCTAAATTGTAAAAAGTGCTCTGGTCAGGAAGGGGGTAAAATCTTCCGGGGCTGAAGCGGCTAATTTCCTCTGCCATGTTCTTTGTAAATAAATAGTGATCTAGAAAATACTGTACCGGTCACAAGCTATTCAGAGATAGAGAGTAGAGTAGTAAGTCTATCTGCTTGTGTGCTTGTGAATGTCAGAAGCAATGGAGTTTCCCCTGATTGGATGAGGGTAAGTTGTGACATCACCTGCCTCTTCTCCCCACCTCATCCAATCAGAGTTGTCTTGCATTCTTGAAAAAAGTACAAGGCCTTCTCTGAATGGCAGTGGTGCCACATGTGTTCAGTGTGCACAGGGGAATCCACTGGTGCAGGACCTGGAAGACTGTGGCTATCACTGTCTGTTGCATAGGCTACTAAAGTGGGTTTGAACATCCCCAGTAGCAGTACATTGAACCAAATTGGAACATTGTAATTTGGTGATGAAGATGAGTAGCCAGTGCTGGGCATTCTCATAATAAAGCCCCGCATGCTTTGCAATAGCTGGGTCATTGATGCACCCTAAACTTTATTTGTAGAATAAATATATTATAAGAATAATTTTAAAAAGTAAGTTAAACATCAATTTATCAACCTGTAAACTTTAAAAATGAGTATGAAACTAAGCAAAGATAGTGTCTCTTTAACAGTATACCCAAGTTTATCATTGCAGGAGTGGAAAAAAACTGCTTATTTTACTGTCTTACTCTACTCTAGAAACTGAATCTAGGCCTTGTGTGCGTCACAAAATGACTTGAAATTGCTGAGTAAACAAGAAAGCACCTTTCAGAAATGTATCTGGCACTTTTGATTGCTAAAGTCTGGCAAAATTTAAGTGAACAAAAGCCAGACCACAGTGCAGGGGTTATTTTCCCAATTTCCTCCTGACAGATATACATAAGACACTTAATAGCCAGAAAAACAGCAAGCTAAATTCAGCTGTACCTTTATCCACACTCACTAGAAAAATGGCAAAAACAAGCACATTTTGCATTTTATACTTAACGCATCTCCGACCCTTTCTGTATTTGATCTGAACGCTGGTTTTAGTAAAATCCAGATTTAATTGATATACTCCTTGCCTAAGGTCACTGTTTATCTTCCTGCTCACACCTCTAATCTCCTGTTTCCTGAGCTGAATCTGACTTCAGGCAACAGTATGAAATAATTAGAATGGGATATATTTGTTCTGTGCATTGTACTAAACTTGTCAAATGAAAAGTAAAAGTGCAACAAATAAAAGAGAAATTGAAAAATGGGAGAATAAATCAATACACACATACATCAAAGAAATGTAAAAAAGTGCACACTATTCACATTCTTTTGCTGGAGTTGGCTTAAAGCGGAACGTTACCTATAACAACTTGATAGAAAATAATGTTGTTTCGCAAGGAACATACATTCCACATTAATAATTACACTACCAAAATTAGCATGTGCTCTAAATTGCCTCTGGCATCGTTTCTGTTTCTTCTTACTGGAGGCTGCCATTTTGCTGAAGCCCAGAGCTCCAGTATCATAAAGTGAAATTTAACACAACGATTTAATAGTTTCAAAATACAGTTTGATTCCTGGAATTGCTAACTGTCACACTGTGTCCTCAACCAAACTGTCAAACCATCGAATGGCTGGTGTCATAACTGATCATATGTGCAGCACAATGGCAGTTGCTGATCAAACGAAGAAGCAGCTTCCTTGGCTGTAAAGGATAGGAGGGTTTAATTCTGCTTTACGTCTGTCAGCAGATGGGCCTCTACAAACTCGTTGATGCCTAAAAATGGAGAGCAACTTAGCATGTGCAGAGCAGGTTGAGACAGTGTAGTATTAGATTTTAAATGGTATAGACTCTTATGTTTAATGTTTTACATAGCTATGCCTGCAAAAGTGGCCAGCCTGAAGTGATCTGGCAGGACTTCATTTTCTGACTAAAGTTCCACTTTAAAGAAGCTTAGAGGATCAGAGTATAAGGGATGCCATATAGAAGTCATTTTATTCCCATTGAGTTAGGTCTAGCATACCTAATATTTAGGCCAGGCCAACAGGACAGTGGCCAGAAAAGTATAAAATGCATGTGCTGTGTGAGTGCCAAGCGCAGTTGGATGCCATGTACTGATAAGGCATCTTTTGAGGTGTGCTGGAAGATTCCTCTTTATTTTGGACTGTGTGTGCAACTTAGTGTTTGGGTTGTGAATCTGTCCTACATGCCTGCAAGTAGGGTGAACTGATCTCTCCAACACAGTGCCAGATCTCCCACAAAGACCAATAGAGCAGTGTTCTTCTGTCATCATGAAACAAATTCACATTGCCTGAAGCTGCGTGTCAGTGATCTCTGCTACACAGACATTTTTGTACTTCCTATGAAGAATGATTGTGCAAGAATAAAAATCAATTTGCCAAAATTGGTGTCTGTGATTCCTTTCCAAAAGTAATGAGGATATTGGCAGGCATGTGCGAAGTGTGCTTAGCTGTTTGGGAACTTGGTAATAACCTTTGGAAAGATCAGTGCCCCGAAAATGTCACAGACTCACGAACTGAGAATTCTCTTGGTGGAATAATGAGCTATACCAGCAAAAATAAGAGAACTGCTTTATGCCCAAAAAAACCTCTTGCAATATGTTGTGTGAGGAAAAAGTCCCTTGGCCTATGCTGTTACAATGTAATTCTATTCTGGGCGGGGCACGCAATTTGACGTCACTACACATGTGTGCTGTATGGCGGAATGTGATAAGCTGTTTTTCTTCTGCTGCTTTGTGAGTACATTATGTTTACAATAAATGTGGATCCATTTTACAGGGCCACCGGGGGGACCCGAGAAGAGGAGGATCAGGGTTTCTTTGTGCAAAACCATTGCACAGAGAAGGTAAGTATAACATGTTTGTTGCTTTAATTTTTTTTTTTTAAAATTAACCTTTACAAATGCTTTAAGTGGTCACAAAAAGTCATTATTGCACATTATATAATTCTAGTGGACTTTTACATAATATATTACAGCCAGGGTGGTAGACTTAAGTTTATGTTGAGATTGTGTTTGCTTTGCATTTACTATTGTATGTGCATTATATTCACTATTCGTAAAGAGATACCGCTACACATTTATTTATATATAAATGTAATTCTAGAGCCGAGATGGGGGAACAGATACCAGAATGTAAGTAAAGAAGTATACTGAAGACTAAACATGACACTCATAAAGTTTATCTGGTTCACTGGAGTTAGGGGTGGAGGTGGCTGGAGCTACTGTATCAACCATACTTAGAATTGACAGTAGTGTATGTAGGGTTTTTGCTATGTTCTTTAGTGTTGGGGTTTGCGTGTTACATTTTGGGTTTGGAGCAGCTTAAATCCATTTTTTGCGGCACCATAAAAACTGAAGGGGTGACATAAAGACATTAATAAGGAGTTGCGATTCTCCATAAAACTAATTTTGTTTGACCACAACAGATGTGTGCCAGTATGGATTAGCTTAAAGCGGTTCTGCTCACACTTTTTTTTTTCTCATCTTACAATTATTAGCACTCTAAAGTTAAACTCACTTTTTAGATTTCTTTCCAGTATCTAGGTCCGATTTTTAGTTAAAATCGTCACTTTTAAAAAGCTTGCAACTGAGTTTTCATTTTGCTTGTGGGCATTTGAAGCCCACAAGCAATCACTTCCTTGTTCCATTTCGTTAGAACTACCAGCATGCCATGGTGGTTCCCATGCAACAGCGCCGAGCGGCATAAACATCTATGTTGCCATAACAACGGTTGGATTCTTCGTAAGTTCCCACCCCCGTCTGTGAAATCACACGAGATTTCGCGTCGACTGTCCGCACTGACTCCTGGGATGAATGAAACCAGATCACAGTAGACAGTGTGGCAATCAAAGTAAATGATGTGGATACAGCTGCAGAGACAGAGGGGGAGCGATAAAGGAGTTTATTTACTAAAACTGGAGAGTGCAAAATCTTGTGAAGCTCTGCATAGTAGCCAATCAGCTTTTAACTTCAGCTTGTTCAATTAAGCTTTGCCCAAAAAAAAAAAAAAACCTGGAAGCTGATTGGTTTCTATGCAGAGCGGCCCAGATTTTGCACTCTCCAGTTTTAGTAAATCAACCCCAAAATGTTTTCACTTATTCTGTCATGTATATCCCTCACTTTATTAACTTGCATTTAAAAAAACAAGTCTGCAAAGTTACAGCTAAGATATCCAAAGACATGAGAAGATAGTCACTTGTTTCAGCCAAGTCAGGCACAAATCTCATGTCTATGTGTGCCCCTGGTGCTTCTGGAGAAAACAAGGATTAGTTTAGAAAAAATCATTTAATTGGTAACGTTTCCTCTAAAATAAGATGCTACATTGTAGAAGCAGGGACAGGCAGGCTCGGAGGATCCTCCAATAAGCCCTGAGTAAGTGGCTAAAAAATAAATGAAAAAATACCTAGTGGGGGACTGCCATTATTGACACATTTCTATCTGTCATTGTAGTTGTCATTCCTGTCAATATCATACCTGCCTCTGTGACAGTTGTTTAACCCCCAGCTATGTCATTCCAATCAATTCTCGCTGCGCACAGCAATATTGGCAATTCACTCAGTGGCGTCACTAGGGTTGATGTCACCTGGTGCGGTAAAACATGGTGCCATCCAAATCTGCCCCATCCGGCCGTCGTAGCCTGCTAAACATGGTGTCACCCCACCAAATAAAACTTCAGTCGATCGCCATCAAGGGCAGCATGTTAGAGAAGATGTTAAATGGACAATACACAGGATTTTGTAGTGAAAGAGTAATTCAGCATACTTCTGTCATATGTCAAAGAGGGAACGATGCAGGAGAGACTTTTCCCTTTACTCAGTGTTATTAGCACAGCTGGAGAGAACCTGTTTAGTATTTTGAAAGAGAAGTTGGAAAAGTTCTCCTTGAGTTTTGTTACCATTACTGGCTGCTCATTTGATGGTGCTGCAAACCTATAATTGAGTACAGGCCCACATTAAAAGAATGTCATGCAATTCTACATGTGATCCTACATTCACTTTATTAATTTAGCAATTAGTGATGTCACAATGCGTGTCACTACAGTAAATCATTTTTTTTTACTTTCCCAGAGTCATACAAATGGTTTCTGTTCGGAACAGGCCTGCTCTTAGGATTATGATCATTAAAAGCTCCCTAGACTTAGGAAAATTGGTGATACTAGGTGGTGGAGCAAACCAATAATGCTGTTTATCATCTTTGATTAAAGGGTAACAAAGAAATTAATAACTACATCCTAAAGATATTACAATGGGGTTAAAGGTCTACATTTTAGTTTAAAATGTTGTGGGTACAGTTAAAGAGCCCAATAACTCTCTAAACATGCTAAATACACAATTAATGTCAGCATCTTGAGGACTGGACAAAGCAATGATTTCAGCTTGTTACATTGGTCATCATCAGAATCATACCTAGCGACATTTGCCGGATAACATCCTTTACTTTCACTAGAGAGATAATGCTATAGTCTACAGAATTAAAGTATAACTAAAGGCAATTTGTGTTTGTTTTGTTTAGGATAAAGTGGAGATGGATTAGAACACCTGTGAGTTTCTATTGCTGTCTGTGCCCCCGTTAAGGATGTTCATCCTCTCTATTTGTCCTGTTTACCATTATCATTAAAAGTGAAAGTGGGGACACTAGTTCTGGTGACCATACTTCCTGTTTGGCTATGGGACAGGAAATGTAGGGAAATTACTGCAATGGGATACAGATGGCGAAAATTTTTTTGACCGGGGATATAATCCTCCCTTGATATAGCCAAAATAAAAAAAAAATGTTTTGCCTATAGTTCTACTTTAATTTAAACAGCTTGAAGAGTGGGTATTCCAATAATTTCAGTTCTGAACCATTAGTCATCATATTCTTTATACTTAGTGACACTTGCTTGAACAACTCTTAATTGACCAATTATTGTGTTATGTATGTCGTTTTCAAGTCAGTTTCTTCACTTTTAAATACAGTTTGGAGCACAAATATGTAAACAATTAGACAGGGTCATTGTGTTATAAATACTTTGCAAACCACTTTATAATAATTTGTGGTATCAGAAATAAAGGCAATGTTGTTGGGAGAAGACTGTAGTTGTATTGTGTTAAAAATCCGACAGGTTGGGGAGGTGAGCCACCATACTTAACTATCTCTGGTGGGCCCCTAAGTCCCAGTCTGTCCCTAGTATCTGTACTAGGGAAGTATCTGCATGCGTTTCCTTCATCTCTTTCCATGTACATAAACGTGATCAAGGCAGATATTTATTCCCATAACTTTGCCAGCAGATACAGGTGTTTTATGATGGTTTTGTCAGATCTGCACATCCAACTTCCTTGAAAAGTTGAGACTATTTGTTGCAAAAGGTGCTGCCATAGATTATTAAAGGAAAAAAATGTTGCCCCCCCCCCCCCCCGTAACAACCATCCCTCAGCATGGCCTAATTCTGGGAAGGTTTCAGACCTCACACAGCCCTTGGATCACTGTAAAAGCCGAACTAAAGGAAGGATATTCACCTTACAAATGCTCCATTGCCAGGACCGGCATAGTTACATAGTTACATAGTTGGTGAGGTTGAAAAAAGACACAAGTCCATCAAGTCCAACCTGTGTGTGTGTGCTTTAATGTCAGTATTAGATTGTATATCCCTGTATGTTATGGTCGTTTAGGTGCCTATCTAACAATTCTTTTTTATTATCTATGCTCCCTGCTGAAACGACTACTTGTGGAAGAGAATTCCACATCCTTACCACTCTCAGAGTAAAGAACCCTCTATGCAGTTTAGGATTAAACCATTTCTCTTCTAATTTTTGTGAATGACCACACACTTTTTAAATTCCCTTTCGCGGAAAAGTTTTATGGGTGAGGTGCAAAGTGGTTATCTTTTTCTTGGAAGTCCATGTAAGGTATGTATTTACATGTTGTACTAATAAGCTCTATTCCCAAGCATTATACCGAAAGCAAATAAAATGCCACGTTCAAAAGGCAGCTGTCAAAATATACATAATTAGTAAGTTTCATCCTTCTGACTTGTTCATTTTCTTTAAAAGGTCCCAATGACACAAGGCGGTTTAGCAACGTTCCTGTCAACCATCACAGTCAACAATAAAAAATACAAAAAAGGCACAGCACCTTAGCTGTCAAGAAAAGGAACATGTCCAAGAGATCTTAAATAAAAATACAGCAGGAAACATAAAACAAATCAACATCTGGTTACATTGTAGTTTTCCAGCTCAGATTATCTTAAGTTTCTGTTTTGTTCATAATAAAATGTTCCAGTTACATTCTTTTTTCTTTCCTTTCTGATTTGGATGTCAAGCATATCTGTGCTACACATTTGCCTAGCAAACTGTTTTACAAGGTACTCTATGATTTTTACAGCCAGGGTTCTAGATATAAGCAATTTTGGAATACACACTGGCAGTGGCAGAAAATAATAAATTCTGTGTACCTGCAGCAGATGACAGCCTTACAGGAAAGTGCCAAGTCCAGGAAGCACTTACGGACTTCAAATGAGAGAGCGTACTTTAGGGTCTGTCCATCAATGATGAGAGCCAGGTCATTTTCCTTTCCAAGTAAATCTCCCAGGTTATTGCAGTGGTTTGTTAAAGTTTCTCTTGTTGCCTATAAAGAAATCCATAAATGACAATTTAATTACACATAATTGATTTTGATTGAGTAAAAGTGAAATACCTGTTACTGGGCTGGCACATAAATATTAATTGAGAAAAGGGTACCAAGGCCAATTCAAAGACCACTGGAAGAATGTTCTGAGATGACCAGTGAATACCTAGAACTTTCCATGGGATTCCCTAGTGAGGCCATAGGAAGCTGGGACAACACTTCAGAAGCTGCCTTATCATAGTGGAAATTATATTAAAACTACTTTCATTTTTACTTTAATAAATTATTACCTGCAAAAATCTGCAATATTTGTACTGTGCATTTGATGGCTTACTGTGTTCATAACAAGGACCAATCATGCTTTCTGGGTTTTAGAACTGGCCTTGCAAGAAATAATACAGCTACTTTTACAAGTTTCCAGATCTAAAATGTGAACAGCTTTGTTCAGTGTGTGGGAAAACTTATGTTTTATACCATAAAAGGTGGACTAGGACCTTGCAACATTTATTCAATATCAATAATATCCATCAAAAACATGTGTCGCACAAAACAATGTAAGCATTCAATAATTTTTCCTGACTCATAAGTACATCAGGATGTTAATCTCATGACAAGGAAAGAGATAACCATTCTTGAACATGGGTCAGAGTTGGAGCTCACAAGGCTATGGTCCTCCTGACAATGGATGAATCAACTGCTATCCCTGTCATTATGTCACTATCGCTGTGGGGTTATATATACAGTATATATATATGAATATTTTTCACATCAATATCAGTTGCCATTTTTGACACTTGATTCACATATATGTTGTGAAGGTGAGGCTTAGTGGGAAAGGACAGGGCTCTGTAGCTATATGACATAATGAGGACCTCATTTTGCTTTCCTATCTTATTGCGTACCTCTAGAAATGTTAATTGTGCCTATGCAGTACCCTGAAATTTAATTTTATCTTGAATTTCACCTAAAACACAGCAGAATGCTTCCTATGCCTAGAGCCTAATAACTGTATATCTGCAGCGTGCGATATCTAAGGCAACGCTGTGTGTGACTGCTAGGAGGTTTGGAGTGAGATTTGGTGGTGTCACTTCTGTGCTGCTCACTGTTCTCCTTGCTGGAAAGGAAGCTGTACTGAGGACTACAGACAAGCATCTCCCTGCTACCTTTCTGTTTAATCCATTTCGAGGATCTGTGCTATCTTAACCTCTCCTGCTGCTGCTCGTTTTGCCTTTCATCAGTCATGGTGGGAAACTCTGAAATGATAAAGTAATCCTCTGCTTATACCAGCATGGCCATCTCCACACAGAGACACAGTGCTGAACAAAGTATGGTAAGTCAGTAATAGGGAAAATATCTACAAGGGGACCACAGGCAAGTTTCAGTCATTAGCTTCATTATGTAAGCTAAAGCTGTTGGTTTGGAGTGGTGCAGGGACACTGACATATATGAAGAGTTGCAGTGACATAGATGGTTCAAAAACTGATCACCTGTACATTGTAAGTCGCTCTTAGTATTCAAAGTCAAAAAGATATGACTTGAATGCAGATGGATAGACAGATAGACACATAAGAACTACACTGCTGTTTGTTGTTTTTGACTTGAGTGATTTTCTGCCATTTCCTGTTATAACAAGTCTAGACCATAATCATTCCTTCAACATTTCAGCCTTTAAAATCCACAATTCCATCAGCCTGTGTGATAAAGTTTCACATTCACTTGCTTTCTTTTGATCACTTTAAAACGCTCAGTGCTAATTTTGTTCTCTGTGTTTTCCTTGCACTGGGGAAACTTCGAAATTTCCATGCTCTGTGTAAACAGTTTAATTTTGCCAAGCAGCCTATGTTACGCCACTGTAGCACACTGTTGTAAATCCATGTAAAAAGAGTATAATTTGTTGACAGGCAAAGTACTGGAATATCCTGGAGGAAAGATCCTGTGTGGTCCCAGCTGTGCAGTCAATTTTGGAAATCAAATCACCATATTTTAAAGATTTATCTAGTGTTCAGAGACCCCTTGTAAGATGTAAAAGTTCACTCATGAAGCGCTTACACATTACTGGTAGAAAAACTGCTAAAGGGACACTAAAATTGGATTATGCAAAATAATTTGTTCTTACATCATCAGAAAACATGTCAGAAGTTTAGGATCTTATCACAAAGAATTTACTTAGAACGAAGGTGGCCTAGTAAGGAGTAATGTTGACCAACACACAGATGACATCCTGTACAGGAAAACTCTGAGAACTTTTCCTATTATAAAAGCAAATTTCAAAGCAAAATGAAATATACGTCAAATATCTAATTTTCTGAACAGAGGTGCGTGTGTGTGTGATTTTGGCTCCATATAAGCAAGTTCTTAATGGCATATTTACAAATCAGCAAATGTGACAATCAAAAAATATTCACAGTAGCTTAATTTTCTTGGTGCATTACAGAATGATTAACCACTTGTGCATGTTTGGTGATGAATATCACATAAAAAAACATCTTCTTGTTGGTGTTTATTAAAGTGGAAACTGGGCGAACAGGCAGGATTTTTATTGGAGAAGAGACATGCTTTGTCCCTTCTGCTTTAAATGTACTCACCTACCTGTCCACCCCTGTACAGTGAGGTGCATATTCACAGCTCACTGTAGAAATTTGGCAGTGTCGAAGCTGACTGCATGCATGGGAGTGATGTCACCCCCACTCGGCCATTGAAAGCAGCCGGCAATCGAGACCCAGAAGCTCACTGCTCAAAGATGTCAGTGGCCTGAAGGGAGTGGCATCACTGGATCCAAGTTGGGTATAGTTCCGCTTTAACAGTATTACTTCTACAGGGCATGTTCACATCATATGGATAATGCATTCCTAACACATAAACAAGGTAAATATCCATGTGGCCTAAGTGTTCAGTTCACATCAATGCACTTCAGTGGTGTATGCTAAAAAAAAGTTGGAAATATACGATTTTTCATCGCAGCCATTTTGACACCCACAGCTATAAAAAATGAAAATATAATCTTTGGGTGGCCCCCATCTTGCTGGCCTACTTTGGGGGAGAATGGTAATAGCTGTTCTACACTCTATAAGCTGATCCCCACTTTCCCACCCAGCCCATTGAAACTACAAGTGTATTTGTGGGGAGGACAGGACAAGATATACTGTAGACGATTTGAAGCTATGCTGTGTGGCTTCATTAAGTTGTACAGTAAAGATAATTTTTAATCAATTAATGTAATAATTTTTGTGACCACAAAATGGCGCTGCTCCTCTGCACGCTCGCTTTTGAAACAGACATATATTGTCCATACATACAACCTCTAGTGTTTGTTAAAACATTTACTTCCTGATTAGGAGGTGCCACGGAGTAAAGTTATATATATAGGAAGGCCTGTATGGTGGCCTGAAATTATGGGAGGAGCCCGGGGGTATTTAAGCAGACCACCCACAGTGGTCTTTGTCGGTTCCAGTGTGCGGTACCCACCCATTCTCCTTTTCAGGGCACTTCTCCAGAACACTTTCTCTACAAACCATCCACTCATTATTTTGGGTATGCCCCCTTCTCTTTGCATACCGTCCAGCAGACCAGGGCACACTTCAGGTCTACTTTATGTTGTTAGTCTTGTGGTGTGTTTATGTGGTCCCCATCTCTCCAGGTAATAGGGCTCCCCATCAATATAATTGTTTTACTTCCTTAAGTGTGAATGGTCTTTGGTTACGCTTCCGGTTCTTTGGAACGCAATTATTATCCACTGTTTTACATTTATGGTCTAGAGCCCTACGGACGACATGAGTAAAGATGACATATAGGAACAACACAAAACTCACCAACATGAAATAGACCTGAAAGTGTGCCTTGGTCTACCGTATGGTACACCAAAATAAGGGGGCATACCCTAGATAAAGAATGGTAAGAAGTAGTTATGGAATAATGTGGAATGAGTATTCAGTCTGGGGTAAGAATACTTGGAAGAGGCTTTTAAAAGGGGAGGGTGGGTGGGTATCACGCACAGGAAACCGACAAAGACCGGCGGCCTTTGGGCTGCTTAAATACCCTCCGGGCTCCTCCCATAACTTCAGGCCGGTACCCGGCCTTCCAATTTATGGTCTAGAGCCCTACGGACGACATGAGTAAAGATGACATATAGGAACAACACAAAACTCACCAACATGAAATAGACCTGAAAGTGTGCCTTGGTCTACCGTATGGTACACCAAAATAAGGGGGCAAAAACCTTCAGGTAGGGGATAATTATTTATTAAAGGTAATGTCACTGAGTAAGACGAGCAAAGGCCTGAGCCATCTCTAACTGTGGGTTAGGAATGTAGCGAGAGAAGCAGGCCGATTTCCACCGACCCAGTTCCTTGATCACATGGTCCGGAACCCCCTGTCTTGAGGCCGTCGTGGCCGCCCCAATCCGGAATGAATGCCCGGAGTACTGGCTGGGGTCCAAGTGAAGATTGCCGAGAAGGACCCGGACATGTTCCACGAACTGCGACGAGTTGAGGGGTTATACCGGAAAGGGTAGAAGCGGACTGGACCCTGGGCGGTCGGATAGCAGTGCCGTCAAGCGGTTTAACACGGCAACTGGGCACCAGTTGTTGTGAGTCCTGTACAGGTGAACACCTACTCCGGAACCTCGCTGCTGAGTTTTGGATGTCGCCAAGTGAAGGACGTAGTGATCCTGGTGGCGGCAGAGACTACTTCTATGCAAGACTGGACCGGCTGGGTGGCTGCGAGTGAACTCGCTGGGCCGTAGAAACCCATAAAACGCCATGTGTATCGCAGCCTGCAGGACGGTGCTGAGGAGGAGACCGAAAGGGGACCTATCCAGGATGTCAGACATTCCCTTGAAGATCTCCCCCGTGATAGGCAGCCGCTTCGGGCTGACTGGCGGCTGGTGTTTCTGCACTCCACGTAGTAGAGCCCTCACTGCGTGGCAGGAGAACACCGAAGGCCTCGCGGGGTCTTGAAGTGACAAGTAGTGCGGCACCCCGGCCACGTACTGGCGTATCGTGCTGTGTGACAGTGCTAGGTGAGAATGACAATAAGCGCTGAGTTAAACTTCCCTGGAATGAATGAGCAGTAAACATTGAACTGATGCTGTAGGGATAGCTGGACCAGTCTGCGGAGGAAGGACATGACGGGCCTGGATTTAGGCCTGCCCTTGCTGATGATCTTGGCTGTGGCTTGATTGTCTGTCGTGAAAGCCACAGTCTGTCCAGACCAATGGTGACCCCATAGGTGAGCGGCTGCTACGATGAGGAAGAGCTCAAAGAGGGCTGACGTGGTAGTGAAGCCTGGTGTGGCTAGTGCTTGAAGAGGCCAAGGGGCGGCGAACCACAAATGGCCAAAAATGGCGGCGCATCCTGTGGATGCCGCCGCATCGGTCACCACCTGAGGTGACTGCGTGGACACGACTGGGATGAACAGGGACACACCGTTCCAATTACTAAGAAAGTGTTCCCACATGGCCAGAACTGCCCTGGCTGCCCAAGGACTACTCTTAGACCCGAAGGTCAATTTGGTCGCGAAATAATATCGCTCCCTCCACTTGATGAGGGGACGAGTGAGTTGAGACTGGGAGCGACGGAAGAATGAGGCGCTGACAGATCATACACCAGACGTTTTTATTTGAAAATATTCCCTGTACAAGCCCGATAGGGCTAACCCTCCAGATGTTAAAGGGAGACTGACTGAACGGGCCTATCATGAAGTCCCGATCCAACTCCGTCTGCAGAAGGACGTCAATCGCTGGCTCATCTGTTGCTGCTGAGCGTAGGTTCGGACATTCGTGGGTGGAGTGAGGCAGGGTGATGAGCCCGGTATGAAACCCATCGGTGAAACCCCGGATGAGGTAGCTGGCGAGTGACGGAGTGGGGTGTGAGGTCAAGTAAACACCGAGCCAAAGGGCATTGACCCGGCTTAGTCATGGTTCTTCTGTTTGACCTCACATAGGATCCTGGGGTGCGCCCTCTGGCATAGGGTGCAAACGTGCAAGAGCCGGCACTGGCTGAAATTGCAGGAGCCGTAATTGAAATTGTTGCAAATGGCGGCTCCCCCAACCATCCGCACCGGACGTCCCAACTTGTCCACCTTTTGCCCTTGCGCCGGGGCCTGCTGAGCCTGGCTCGTGCTGGTAGAGGCCGTGCTAGCTATCGGATGGACAGAGGCTATGTTGGCACACCAGACCGTGGTGTGGGACGCTGACTGACAGACAGCACATAGCGGGGAGCGAAGACCCGCGAAGTGGCGGCAGAACAACTCCGTGTCCACTACGCTCCAGTCCGTTGTCAAATGAAACTGTGAGAATCTGGCTGTGGCTTTGGCCGAGAAGGACCGATGATAGTCGTAGAACGCTGAGCCACCGTATTTGTGGCCCAGGTCTACGATCAAATGGAGGTAGAGGTCCAGTTCCTCCCGTCTGCCGGGGGAGGCTGAGCACAGCACGTCCCTAAACATGCCGAAAGCGAGCGTGAACTCGGGCACCGTGAGCTTTCTGTTGAGCCTCGGATCCTTCGCTTTCAAAACCACGAGACGTCCCCCCAGGTGTAGGCCTTGTTCTCGGCCAAGTCATGGACCGAGATCAAGAGTGAGGCCAGGTTAACGTCTCTGCCCTCTAGAATGTCCTTCCTTACGCTGGGTGGCACCAGGTGGGAAGGGTGAACGGTAGTCGTGGCAAGCTCACTACCTGCGGCCGGTGCACTGATGGCTGGGACCACCGCAGGGTCCGGAACCGTGGCAGCCGGGCTGGTCTCTAGACGAGACACCCTGTCCTGGACCTCAACGATTGAGGAAGACAGGGAAGACACGAGGGTGTGTAGCTGAGCGACGGCGGCTGAAATCGATTCCAGAGACGCCTGCTGGCTGCTGGGGCTTGCTGCGGCCGGTGGTGGGAAGAGGAGCCTGAATAGCTCCGCCTTCCTGGCCGCGGACGAGAAGGGTATCCCTCTGCGTCTCAGCTCGGCGGACAGCCTGGGAATTGTCCATGCCCTAAGGGACTGGACACTGCCAGCCTCGGAGGCTGACGCCGGAGATAGCGGGGTGGTGAGGTCATCGCTGCCGACTGATGACATGGCGGCTGCCAAGACCAGTTACTTAGTAGACTGGTCACGTGTCTGCAGGCTGGGCCTGCTGGAACCCTGATCAAGCTGGTGCAGGTGGACCTACTGAATCCGACTGACCTGAGAGAGTGTGAGAGAAAGTACCTATTTAAGAGCCTAAAACTGCTGCCGTCCAGAGCGACGGAACCCAACGTAGATGATAACAACAGGCGATAGTGACTTAAGTCGACTGCCGAGACCGCTGTGGGATCAAATGACAGATGACAACACGAATGACTGACTTGACATGTTGCCTTAACTGAACGAACTTCCCGTGACAGGGCCCGGCCCGTTCGTACCGTATGGGGGTGACTGTGAGCCGGACTCTGGAGCACGTACAGAAATGAGGCAACCGTGAAACGAGGCTAACTGCCTGGGAACTGTGACATCCAGCTGCCACCGGGTCCGACTCCAAGCTCCCCTTTTTTTTTTTTTTTTGTAGAAATGCGGCCGGCCTAGGGCACGCCGGCGCGAATTCGTACAGGCAGGTGACCAATTAACGCCGGGGCGTGGTAAGGTGACACAGAAATGATATAACATGACAAGGACAAGAATCAAAGTCTCTTTTTTTTTGCGACTCCGCCCCTGGCGCATGTATTGAAATGAGGCCGGGCCTAGGGCACACCGACACGAATTAGTGCGAGGTAGTGACTGCATTCATGCCGGGCGTGGTAAGGTGACAGAAATGCGATACCATGACAGGGGCAAGAATCAGGAATGTACGCAAACCAGTGATGCGATTCCGCCCTTGGCGCATGTATTGAAATGAGGCCGGGCCTAGGGCACGCCGACACGAATTAGTGCGAGGTAGTGACTGCATTCATGCCGGGCGTGGTAAGGTGACAGAAATGAGATACCATGACAGGGGCAAGAATCAGGAATGTACGCAAAACCAGTGATGCGAATCCGCCCTTGGCGCATGTATTGAAATGAGGCCGGGCCTAGGGCACGCTGACACGAATTAGTGCGGGGAAGTGACTGCATTCATGCCGGGCGTGGTAAGGTGACAGAAATGATATACCATGACAGGGGCAAGAATCAGGAATGTACGCAACCAGTGATGCGATTCCGCCCTTGGCGCATGTATTGAAATGAGGCCGGCCTGGGGCACGCCGACACGAATTAGTGCTGGGAAGTGACTGCATTCATGCCGGGCGTGGTAAGGTGACAGAAATGATATACCATGACAGGGGCAATAATCAGGAATGTACGCAACCAGTGATGTGATTCCGCCCTTGGCGCATGTATCGAAATGAGGCCGGGTAGTCGTGCATCTGGATCGCCCCGATCGGAGCATGTATGGATGCGACCGGACCAGGATCGAAGCGATGGCATGAACGCCCTGTTTAACTGATGCGAAATGATTTAGCATGACCGAATGGCCTGATACGTTAGCCATGTTTGAAATGATGAAATGATTGTCATGCTAACACGTGAAATGTTTCGACACGGTCGAAGTGATTCGTACAATTAGTATGCCAACAGTGCTTCGGAATGTGAATAGCGATTTGGCACGCTCGCTGGCGCCACCGATTCGAATAATGGCAGGACATGAACGATACGTGTGAGTGCGAACGGCACCCATGCGTGAGTCGTGTTTGAACGATTCGAAGACTGCGTAGCACGACCGCGTAAGGGAACCCTAGAGTGCCGGATGCGGCATCGGTCGGAGTGTTTTGTGGCGGGCGGCCCTGAATGTGCGTGCCGCTAGATGGCTCCCGATCGTGTACAATCAAAAACGTGCGAGTAAGTGTTTAGGTTTCGAGACAAGCAGCGCGTGGTTCGTGAGCTACGCAGACCACAGTTTAGTGACATGATAAGCAGTGCATGAGAACGTAAAACATGGGAGCCGAAGCCCTACCTGCGACAGCCGAACCAGACTCTTTGTACGAACTGCGACTCGGCGACACGAGTGCGACACGAAGGAACAACGCGACTTACGAACACGGAACGCGGGACTGCAACAAGAGGAGACGGACAGACGAAAACGGAGCTCACGAACCGGTACCAACAGCGCTTGTCTCGAACGAGTCGGTCCTAGATGTCTGACGTATCAGCTATCACGCACAGGAAACCGACAAAGACCGGCGGCCTTTGGGCTGCTTAAATACCCTCCGGGCTCCTCCCATAACTTCAGGCCGGTACCCGGCCTTCCAATAAGCCGTTCCCTATATATATAGCCGTAGCGTCCGTTTAGCCACACCCCTGATGATGTCACGTGATGACGAAGCACGTAGGGAGAAGTTGGAACGTGTGACACGATCACGTGCTGGGATGTAGCGGCCATCTTGTGGGTTGAAACCGCGGGGCGTTTCTACATGCTCATTTTAACTATGGAAATGTGGGTTTTATTCCTCTATCTGCAATCATTTTTTTTGACTGGGATGTCTGCACTATGAGAAGTGTCTCTTTATATTAATTTGAGAATACTGTTGCTGTAGTGGGAACACCAAAGGATATCCTTGAGGTACATCGCTGGTGGAGTAATCTCTTGATTGACATCCATTGCCTATTGATCTCTGGTTATGAAGATTGTTATGGTGGAGGTGCCAGGTAATACCCATAAAACTGATTTCTGCTGAGATTGCTACTGAATGGCCTCCATTGCTTATTATTCCCTGCCTAAGGGTAAGAGTCAATGTGTTCGGTTGTTGTTGATGTCTAATGATGTCTAATGATCTATATCATTATGAACTCTATATCAGTGGTCATCAACCCTGTCCTCAGAGCCCACTAACAGGCCAGGTTTGCAAGATAACTGAAATACATCATAGGTGATATAATTTGCTGCTCAGTGATTGCAGTATTCTAGTCTGCATCTCCCCAAGGTAATACAAAAAACCTGACCCGTTAGTGGGACCTGAGGACAGGATTGATGATCACTGCTCTATATAGTTTCAGCAATGCACCATTACTATAATATATTGTTCATGTTGTTCCAGCAATATTATGCTAGCTGCTAATGTTCGATTTCCTATATATATATACCTTAGCGCAATAGATTTATGTTTTTTCAAATGTCACCCTATCTATCCAAGCCACTCCATTTATTATCTCTATTTTAGACCAAAACTTTTCAGATTTACCAAGTTCTAGAACTCAGAGCAAAATAGGAATAGTCTATTAAAATGTGAGTGTTGACTAAGGATGGGCCCGGTGCTCGATGCGAACCCACGTTCGCATCGAGCACCGGGCGTTCGCTCGCTCGGCGAGCCCAGAACTATTTTGGCCGCTCGCATCACGTTCGTGTGATGCGAGCGGCCCCGCAATGCATTGCGGCCGGCGCGGCCGACGCAGTGCATTGCTGGCTGATGATTGGCCAAGCATGCACTGTGACCCCGCATGCTTGGCCAATCACAGCCCCGGAAACTCGAAGAGCCATAATTGGCTACAGGCAGGACGCCTGTAGCCAATTACAGCTCAGGGGCTGTAGTACACGCCCCCCCCTATAAAACGCCGCCACGCCGTCTGCGCCGGTCACATGCTGTTCCGGCGCAGATTGAGCAGGCTGTTCCTGTGACACTCTGCTGCATTTAGATAGATAGAGAGAGAGATTCACTTGCAGAGATTGAGTTAGATAGATTCAGTTACAAAGATTGATTGACAAAGAGGGGCTTGTAGTGTGCTCGTGGCAGGCAGGCAGAGCTCCTATATTTTGTTACCAGAAGCACCTATAGGACTTGTAGTGTGTTCGTGGCAGGCAGGCAGAGCTCCTATATTTTGTTACCAGAAGCACCTATAGGACTTGTAGTGTGTTAGTGGCAGGCAGGCAGAGCTCCTATATTTTGTTACCAGAAGCACCTATAGGACTTGTAGTGTGTTAGTGACAGGCAGGCAGAGCTCCTATATTTTGTTACCAGAAGCACCTATAGGACTTGTAGTGTGTTAGTGGCAGGCAGGCAGAGCTCCTATATTTTGTTACCAGAAGCACCTATAGGACTTGTAGTGTGTTAGTGACAGGCAGGCAGAGCTCCTATATTTTGTTACCAGAAGCACCTATAGGACTTGTAGTGTGTTAGTGACAGGCAGGCAGAGCTCCTATATTTTGTTACCAGAAGCACCTATAGGACTTGTAGTGTGTTAGTGGCAGGCAGGCAGAGCTCCTATATTTTGTTACCAGAAGCACCTATAGGACTTGTAGTGTGTTAGTGACAGGCAGGCAGAGCTCCTATATTTTGTTACCAGAAGCACCTATAGGACTTGTAGTGTGTTAGTGGCAGGCAGGCAGAGCTCCTATATTTTGTTACCAGAAGCACCTATAGGACTTGTAGTGTGTTAGTGACAGGCAGGCAGAGCTCCTATATTTTGTTACCAGAAGCACCTATAGGACTTGTAGTGTGTTAGTGGCAGGCAGGCAGAGCTCCTATATTTTGTTACCAGAAGCACCTATAGGACTTGTAGTGTGTTCGTGGCAGGCAGGCAGAGCTCCTATATTTTGTTCCCAGAAGCACCTATAGGACTTGAAGTGTGTTAGTCCCATCACACACACAGAGCTATATTTTCTTCCCAGAAGCACCTATAGGACTTGAAGTGTGTTAGTCCCATTACACACACAGAGCTATATTTTCTTCCCAGAAGCACCTATAGGACTTGAAGTGTGTTAGTCCCATCACACACACAGAGCTATATTTTCTTCCCAGAAGCACCTATAGGACTTGAAGTGTGTTAGTCCCATTACACACAAAGAGCTATACTTTGTTCCCAGAAGCACCTATAGGACTTGAAGTGTGTTAGTCCCATTACACACACAGAGCTATATTTTCTTCCCAGAAGCACCTATAGGACTTGAAGTGTGTTAGTCCCATCACACACACAGAGCTATATTTTCTTCCCAGAAGCACCTATAGGACTTGAAGTGTGTTAGTCCCATTACACACACAGAGCTATATTTTCTTCCCAGAAGCACCTATAGGACTTGAAGTGTGTTAGTCCCATTACACACACAGAGCTATATTTTCTTCCCAGAAGCACCTATAGGACTTGAAGTGTGTTAGTCCCATTACACACACAGAGCTATATTTTCTTCCCAGAAGCACCTATAGGACTTGAAGTGTGTTAGTCCCATTACAGACACAGAGCTATATTTTCTTCCCAGAAGCACCTATAGGACTTGAAGTGTGTTAGTCCCATTACACACACAGAGCTATATTTTCTTCCCAGAAGCACCTATAGGACTTGAAGTGTGTTAGTCCCATTACACACACAGAGCTATATTTTCTTCCCAGAAGCACCTATAGGACTTGAAGTGTGTTAGTCCCATCACACACACAGAGCTATATTTTCTTCCCAGAAGCACCTATAGGACTTGAAGTGTGTTAGTCCCATTACACACACAGAGCTATATTTTCTTCCCAGAAGCACCTATAGGACTTGAAGTGTGTTAGTCCCATTACACACACAGAGCTATATTTTCTTCCCAGAAGCACCTATAGGACTTGAAGTGTGTTAGTCCCATTACACACACAGAGCTATATTTTCTTCCCAGAAGCACCTATAGGACTTGAAGTGTGTTAGTCCCATCACACACACAGAGCTATATTTTCTTCCCAGAAGCACCTATAGGACTTGAAGTGTGTTAGTCCCATTACACACACAGAGCTATATTTTCTTCCCAGAAGCACCTATAGGACTTGAAGTGTGTTAGTCCCATTACACACACAGAGCTATATTTTCTTCCCAGAAGCACCTATAGGACTTGAAGTGTGTTAGTCCCATTACACACACAGAGCTATATTTTCTTCCCAGAAGCACCTATAGGACTTGAAGTGTGTTAGTCCCATTACACACACAGAGCTATACTTTGTTCCCAGAAGCACCTATAGGACTTGAAGTGTGTTAGTCCCATCACACACACAGAGCTATATTTTCTTCCCAGAAGCACCTATAGGACTTGAAGTGTGTTAGTCCCATTACACACACAGAGCTATATTTTCTTCCCAGAAGCACCTATAGGACTTGAAGTGTGTTAGTCCCATTACACACACAGAGCTATATTTTCTTCCCAGAAGCACCTATAGGACTTGAAGTGTGTTAGTCCCATCACACACACAGAGCTATATTTTCTTCCCAGAAGCACCTATAGGACTTGAAGTGTGTTAGTCCCATTACACACACAGAGCTATATTTTCTTCCCAGAAGCACCTATAGGACTTGAAGTGTGTTAGTCCCATTACACACACAGAGCTATATTTTCTTCCCAGAAGCACCTATAGGACTTGAAGTGTGTTAGTCCCATTACACACACAGAGCTATATTTTCTTCCCAGAAGCACCTATAGGACTTGAAGTGTGTTAGTCCCATCACACACACAGAGCTATATTTTCTTCCCAGAAGCACCTATAGGACTTGAAGTGTGTTAGTCCCATTACACACACAGAGCTATATTTTCTTCCCAGAAGCACCTATAGGACTTGAAGTGTGTTAGTCCCATTACACACACAGAGCTATATTTTCTTCCCAGAAGCACCTATAGGACTTGAAGTGTGTTAGTCCCATTACACACACAGAGCTATATTTTCTTCCCAGAAGCACCTATAGGACTTGAAGTGTGTTAGTCCCATTACACACACAGAGCTATACTTTGTTCCCAGAAGCACCTATAGGACTTGAAGTGTGTTAGTCCCATCACACACACAGAGCTATATTTTCTTCCCAGAAGCACCTATAGGACTTGAAGTGTGTTAGTCCCATTACACACACAGAGCTATATTTTCTTCCCAGAAGCACCTATAGGACTTGAAGTGTGTTAGTCCCATTACACACACAGAGCTATATTTTCTTCCCAGAAGCACCTATAGGACTTGAAGTGTGTTAGTCCCATCACACACACAGAGCTATATTTTCTTCCCAGAAGCACCTATAGGACTTGAAGTGTGTTAGTCCCATTACACACACAGAGCTATATTTTCTTCCCAGAAGCACCTATAGGACTTGAAGTGTGTTAGTCCCATTACACACACAGAGCTATATTTTCTTCCCAGAAGCACCTATAGGACTTGAAGTGTGTTAGTCCCATTACACACAAAGAGCTATACTTTGTTCCCAGAAGCACCTATAGGACTTGAAGTGTGTTAGTCCCATTACACACACAGAGCTATATTTTCTTCCCAGAAGCACCTATAGGACTTGTAGTGTGTTCGTGGCAGGCAGGCAGAGCTCCTATATTTTGTTCCCAGAGGCACCTATAGGACTTGAAGTGTGTTAGTCCCATTACACACACAGAGCTATATTTTCTTCCCAGAAGCACCTATAGGACTTGAAGTGTGTTAGTCCCATTACACACACAGAGCAATATTTTCTTCCCAGAAGCACCTATAGGACTTGAAGTGTGTTAGTCCCATCACACAGAGCTCCTCTATTTTCTTTGCATAAGCACCCACAGGACTTCTAGTGTGTTAGTGGCATCACACAGAGCTCCTATATATTCTTCTCAGCAGCACCCACAGGACTTCTAGTGTGTTAGTGGCATCACACAGAGCTCCTCTATTTTCTTTGCAGAAGCACCCACAGGACTTCTAGTGTGTTAGTGGCATCACACAGAGCTCCTATATATTCTTCTCAGCAGCACCCACAGGACTTCTAGTGTGTTAGTGGCATCACACAGAGCTCCTCTATTTTCTTTGCAGAAGCACCCATAGGACTTCTAGTGTGTTAGTGGCATCACACAGAGCTCCTATATATTCTTCTCAGCAGCACCCACAGGACTTCTAGTGTGTTAGTGGCATCACACAGAGCTCCTCTATTTTCTTTGCAGAAGCACCCACAGGACTTCTAGTGTGTTAGTGGCATCACACAGAGCTCCTCTATTTTCTTTGCAGAAGCACCCATAGGACTTCTAGTGTGTTAGTGGCATCACACAGAGCTCCTATATATTCTTCTCAGCAGCACCCACAGGACTTCTAGTGTGTTAGTGGCATCACACAGAGCTCCTCTATTTTCTTTGCAGAAGCACCCACAGGACTTCTAGTGTGTTAGTGGCATCACACAGAGCTCCTCTATTTTCTTTGCAGAAGCACCCATAGGACTTCTAGTGTGTTAGTGGCATCACACAGAGCTCCTATATATTCTTCTCAGCAGCACCCACAGGACTTCTAGTGTGTTAGTGGCATCACACAGAGCTCCTCTATTTTCTTTGCAGAAGCACCCACAGGACTTCTAGTGTGTTAGTGGCATCACACAGAGCTCCTCTATTTTCTTTGCAGAAGCACCCATAGGACTTCTAGTGTGTTAGTGGCATCACACAGAGCTCCTATATATTCTTCTCAGCAGCACCCACAGGACTTCTAGTGTGTTAGTGGCATCACACAGAGCTCCTCTATTTTCTTTGCAGAAGCACCCACAGGACTTCTAGTGTGTTAGTGGCATCACACAGAGCTCCTCTATTTTCTTTGCAGAAGCACCCATAGGACTTCTAGTGTGTTAGTGGCATCACACAGAGCTCCTATATATTCTTCTCAGCAGCACCCATAGGACTTCTAGTGTGTTAGTGGCATCACACAGAGCTCCTATATTTTCTTTGCAGAAGCACCCATAGGACTTCTAGTGTGTTAGTGGCATCACACAGAGCTCCTATATTTTCTTCTCAGCAGCACCCACAGGACTTCTAGTGTGTTAGTGGCATCACACAGAGCTCCTATATTTTCTTTGCAGAAGCACCTATAGGACTTCTAGTGTGTTAGTGGCATCACACAGAGCTCCTATATTTTCTTCTCAGCAGCACCCACAGGACTACCGACTACAATGGCTGGAAGACCGCCAAGGGGAGGCAGAGCGTGCAGAGCCAAGAACACAGGGCAGACAGTCTCTGTTTCTAGTGGACGTGGCCGTGGACGTGGACGTGGTCGTGCATCGTCATCAGCACGTGGCCATGGGACACGCGCGTCTTTGTTTTCGGCAGCTGGACATGTGGAGCCGCATCATGCTGAAGGCTTGGTAGAATGGATGACCAAGCCCTCCTCATCCTCCTCATCCTCTCTCACCCAGGCTCAGGGTACTGACAGAGCATCATCAGCCACCCCTTCCCTAGACCCACCATGTCCTCCTGAGGAGTCCCCCGAACTCTTTGAGCACAGTGTTGGGTACATGCTCCAGGAGGATGCCCAACGATTCGAAGGCTCGGATGACGATACCCAGCTTGAGGAATCTGGCAGTACAGTTCCACCAGCTGCAGCTTACTGCCAGGTTTGCTCTAGTGGTGAAGAGGGAGGGGATGATGAGGTCACTGACTCCACGTGGGTGCCTCAAGGGAGAGAGGATGAGGAGGAGGACGAGGAGGAGGAGGATGCGGCGTCACATGTCCAACGAGGCAGGATGCCCCCTGGAGGCCAGGTAGAGGCCAGCACAGCAACTGTACAACACCGCAGAGCTCCGCCTGTGCAGGGCGCTGCCTCTGCACGTTATCAGAAAAGTTCTTTGGTGTGGGCCTTTTTTGAGACGAGTGCAGCAGATCGCACCACTGCTATTTGCAATATTTGTCTCAAGCGTATCTCGCGTGGCCAAAACATCAGCCGCTTGGGCACGACAAGCATGACCAGACATATGGCGACCTGCCATGCAGCTCGTTGGCAGGCACACATAAAAGACCCACACCAAAGAACTAAGCGGACCTCTCCTTGCTCCTCCTCAGCTGGGATCTCCATCCCCACTACACCTTCAGTCCTCTCTGAAAGCTGCTCTGAGAGGACTGAAGGTGTAGAATTCGGTGTGTCACAACCAAGTACTTGCAGTACACCGACGTCCGAATGCAGCAGGCAAATTTCCCTGCCCCAGCTGCTGGACCGTAGAAAGAAGTACACTCCCAGCCATCCACATGCCCAGCGGTTGAATGCTAGCCTTGCTAAATTGCTAGCACTTCAACTGCTGCCTTTTCAGTTGGTAGACTCGGCCCCCTTCCGTGAGTTTGTTCAATGTGCGGTTCCTCAGTGGCAGGTTCCCAAACGCCACTTTTTCTCGCGGAAGGCGATTCCGTCTCTCTACCGGCATGTGGAGGGCAATGTCCATGCCTCGCTGGACAGGGCGGTCAGCGGTAAGGTGCATATTACCGCTGACTCATGGTCCAGCAGGCATGGACAGGGACGGTACCTTTCTTTCACGGCCCATTGGGTCACTCTATTGGCAGCTGGGAGGGATGCAGGACAAGGTGCAGTAGTGTTGGAGGTTGTTCCGCCACCACGCCTCCAAAACGCGACTACTGCTACTGGTTGTGACACACCTCTCTCCTCCACCCCCTCCTCTTCTTCTTCCTCCAGTGCTCTGTCCTTGGAACCAGCGGTGCTCCGTAGGCGTACAAGGGGCTACGCAAGTACGCAGGCAAAAAGATGCCATGCCGTGCTTGCGCTGGTGTGTTTGGGGGACAGGAGCCACACTGGGCCAGAGGTTCTGGCAGCTCTGCAGGGGCAGGCCGAGAGGTGGTTGACGCCACGTCAGCTTAAGCCAGGAATGGTCGTTTCTGACAATGGCACCAACCTCCTCTCCGCCCTGCGACAGGGGCAGCTCACCCATGTGCCCTGCATGGCTCACGTCCTCAACCTGGTGGTGCAGCGGTTCTTGGGCAGGTTCCCAGGCTTACAGGATGTCCTGAGGCAGGCCAGGAAAGTCTGTGTGCATTTCCGCCGATCTTATAATGCCAGTGCTCGGCTGACTGAGCTGCAAAAGGAGCTGAACCTGCCCAAGAACCGCCTAATATCTGACATGCCCACCAGGTGGAACTCAACGTTGGCCATGCTGCAGCGACTGCACACGCAGCAGAGGGCCATCAATGAGTACCTTTGCGACTACGGCACCAGGACAGGGTCAGGGGAGCTTGGGTTTTTTTCCCCACGTCAGTGGAGCATGATCAGGGATGCATGCACTGTCCTCTCACCATTTGAGGAGGCCACGAGGATGGTGAGCAGTGACAGTGCATGCATCAGTGACACTGTCCCTCTTGTCCACCTGTTGGAGCATACGCTGCGTGGGATAATGGACAGGGCACTTGAGGCAGAACAGAGGCAGGAAGAGGAGGACTTCCTTGCCTCTCAAGGCCCCCTTTATCCGGACAGTGTTCCTTCTGTCCCACCCATCACACAGGAAGAGGATGAGGAGGAGGAGGAGGAGGAGGAGGAGGAGGATTGTGTGAGCATGGAGGTGGAGCCTGGCACTCAGCATCAGCAGCAGCAGTCTTTTAGGGATGATGTACAGTCCCAACAAGCCAGTGGACTTGTACGTGGCTGGGAGGAGGTGGCTGGCGATCATGTCATCCTCAGTGACCCAGAAGACTCCGGACCGAATGCCTCAGCTAACCTACGCTGCATGGCCTCCCTGATCCTGCAAAGCCTGCGGAAGGATCCTCGTGTTCTTCGGATCAAGGAGAGGGACCATTACTGGCTGGCCACTCTCCTTGATCCGCGGTACAAGGGTAAGGTTGCGGACCTTATCTTGCCGTCGCAGAGGGAGCAGAGGATGAGACATCTCAGGGAGGCCTTGCAGAAAGGTCTGTGCAACGCGTTCCCAGAAACTGGGAGGCTACAAACTCCTGGTCCTGGGCGACGAGTTGCTGAGGCTTCGGTCAGTGGCAGAAGGAGCGGTGGGGAAGGTGGACGTCTGACCGATGCGTTCAGACAATTTTTTAGTCCGCAGCCCCAAGGTATGATCGGTTCCAGCAACCATCGCCAGCGTCTGATATACATGGTGCAGGAATACCTTGGGGCAAGGTCCGACTTGGACACCTTTCCCACCGAAAATCCTCTGGCTTACTGGGTCCTGAGGATGGATCACTGGCCAGAGCTTGCACAGTATGCAATTGAGCTACTGGCCTGTCCTGCCTCCAGCGTTCTTTCCGAACGCACATTCAGTGCTGCTGGAGGATTTGTGACTGATCATAGGGTGCGCCTGTCCACCGCCTCGGTTGATCGACTGACATTCATCAAAATGAATCAGTCTTGGATCACCACCAGCTACCAGGCACCTGAGGCGGATATAACCGAATAATTTTTAATGTCACATCCCTTCAAGACTGCCTATGCTGATGCTGAGTGACTGTCCTCTTATGTTCACTGACTATCCTCTTCCTCCTCCTCAATGATCCATGCCACAGCACCAGTGCCTAAGGCACAATTTTTCAGCCCCTGTTTAACAGGGGCGTGTACTTACAATTTTTTAAAAAAATGCTTCGCAACACGTGTGACTGCTGTGCTCCAAGTACAGTCTCTGTGAGGGCCGTGTTGCAGTGTTGTGGCACCAGCACCAGTGCCTAAGGCACAATTTTTCAGCCCCTGTTTAACAGGGGCGTGTACTTACAATTTTTTAAAAAAATGCTTCGCAACACGTGTGACTGCTGTGCTCCAAGTACAGTCTCTGTGAGGGCCGTGTTGCAGTGTTGTGGCACCAGCACCAGTGCCTAAGGCACAATTTTTCAGCCCCTGTTTAACAGGGGCGTGTACTTACAATTTTTTAAAAAAATGCTTCGCAACACGTGTGACTGCTGTGCTCCAAGTACAGTCTCTGTGAGGGCCGTGTTGCAGTGTTGTGGCACCAGCACCAGTGCCTAAGGCACAATTTTTCAGCCCCTGTTTAACAGGGGCGTGTACTTAAAATTTTTTAAAAAAATGCTTCGCAACACGTGTGACTGCTGTGCTCCAAGTACAGTCTCTGTGAGGGCCGTGTTGCAGTGTTGTGGCACCAGCACCAGTGCCTAAGGCACAATTTTTCAGCCCCTGTTTAACAGGGGCGTGTACTTACAATTTTTTAAAAAAATGCTTCGCAACACGTGTGACTGCTGTGCTCCAAGTACAGTCTCTGTGAGGGGTTGCAGTGTTGTGGCACCAGCACCAGTGCCTAAGGCACAATTTTTCAGCCCCTGTTTAACAGGGGCGGGTAATTACAAATCTTGATCTAATAGTTCACAGCAGGGCCCATTCCTGCGCCCACCAAGAGTAACTATGAGGGCCTACAGTCTTGTGGCAACACCGTCCACCACCACCGCCAAAGGCCCAATTTTTCTGCCCTGTTCATCAGGTGCTTGCAATTACAAATCTTGATCTAATAACTCACAGCAGGGCCCATTCCTGCGCCCACCAAGAGTAACTGTGAGAGCTTACAGTCTTGTGGCAAAACCGTCCACCACCACCACCACCACCACCACCAAAGGCCCAATTTTTCTGCCCTGTTCAACAGGTGCATGCAATTATAAATCTTGATCCAATAACTCACAGCAGGGCCCATTCCTGTGACCACCAGTCTCGTGGCTACACCAACATCTAATAGGGCAAATTTCTGCAGAGTATATACGGCAGGCCCCTACTTTCAAACATCCAACTTACAAACGACTCCTACTTGCAAACGGAAAGAGAAAACAGGAAGTGAGAGGAAATCTACCCCTAGGAAGGGAAATTCTATCCTGTTAGATTTATTTTGGGAAAAAAGTATCTCCTCTTTACTGATGCTTTATCACCAATCCTTGTTTCAATTAAAACCCCACTTTTCCAAAAACATTTGTCATTGGGACGGAAAGTGAGGTGACATGTTCTGAACAGATGTGCAAAGACAGCAAATGTTACAGGGGTGATAACCCCTCCCTATGTTCTCCAAAAAGCTTAAAAATAGATTTTTTTGGGATGGAGCTACACTTCATAATGTACCTGTTCAGATTCTACTTAAGATCAAACCTAAAGCCGCAAGTGGTTTTAAATGGCTTCTTTTTTTCCTTTACAAATGTCATTTTGTGCAAGGACAGTTCTAAACACGGGAAACACATGCCACTTCACAGGCATACTTTGGACACCCCCCAGGTACCATATTTAAAGGAAAATGTCACTTTTTTTTTTCACTTTATGCATCATTAAAATGACTGCTCCCGAAAAAACGTTAGTTTTTAAAAGTTCTTTTTGCATTGATATATGTCCCCTGGGGCAGGACCCGGGTCCCCAAACCTGTTTTATGACATTAACATGCATATTGGCCGTTGTAATTAGCACTTTTGATTTCGAACGTTCGCGTCCATTATAACGTATAGGGTTCGAAAATTCGCGCGAACTTTCGGTCCGTTCGAAGGTTCTGGTTCGAACCGAACCCGGGGGTGTTCGGCTCATCCCTAGTGTTGACACTTCATTCATTTCTATGTACTGCAGCCCATTCATTTCTATGTATCACAGTACAGAATAACATGGAAACAGAGCTCTGGTACAATGCGGAAAAATGCTCTACAAACGTGCATCATATATACAGTGCTATTTGGCAACCCAAACATGGCTAGCAGTCGCAAGTTTTGTAATGCGACAAATGTGTGGGTAAAAAAAGGTGTGAGGCTCACCACCCGAAAAAGGTACAAGATCTTCTTTGGAGCTTTTGTCACACATAGGGCAGTCTATTCAAGTGAACGGGCTGCCCTATGCTATCGCACAACAAACTTGCAAAAGAAAAAACTTGGGGCCTAAAAGTATGTCTAAACCTCAAATTTTTTTATTAAAACACCAGTCAGTTTTGTTATTATTAGTTTTGTTTTTTTGTCTTTGTCCCATTGGAGAGATTTCCCTTAACTTCTTGAGACACAACAGGAAGTATGAGGGAATATTTACACAAGAAGGGGAGTTCTCTTTTTAGACAGTTATCACAAGAACAGGTGTACCTGTGGCAGCACAGTGGTGTAGTGGTAAGCACTTTACCCTAGCAGCAATAGGGTCGCTGGTTCAAATCCTGACCATGACACCATCTGCCTTGAGTTTGCATGTTCTCCCTGTGCCTGCGTGGGTTTCCTCCGGGTACTCCAAAGACATGCTGGTAGGTTAATTAGATCCTGTCGGAAAAAATTTTTTGCCAAATATGTGTATGTTGTTTGTGTTTGTAAGCACATCAGGACCCCATGGGGTAAAGGACCATGGACAATGGCAGCAAAAAGCACCCTAAGGGAATTCAGTTTACATAGGTAGCACTATACAAGTCACTCATTCATTCATTCACCCATTCAAAGATTTCCCCTCACCAGTAGACAGTGCAATTCATTTTGTAACACATTTCAACATATTCGTTAATTCGGAAACATCTGAATTAACGAAAACCCGTTTAACAAATTTTTCCGAATATTCGTAAATTAGAAAATCCAAAATAATAACTATTAAATTATAGGTATTGAAATATCCTTTAAAATTAGGCTGTTAGTGAATGTAACAAATATGAATCTGTCCAAAATTACGAACCATCCGAAATAACGAATGCCGTATCTAAACAAATCGAACGTAGCAAATTATTAATAATAATAATAATAATAAAAACGTTATTATTATTATTTATTATTAATTAATTCAGTTTCATTTGTTTAGATGCAGCATTCATTATTTTTCGGATAATTCGTAACTTCCAATAAATTCAGCCAAATTTGAAAGGAAATTCCAATATCTATAATTTAATAGTTAGTCATTATTAGTTAGTTAGTTATTGTTTAGACCTTTCGTATTTTCGTTCATTTGATTTTCTTTAGGATTTTCTAATTTACGAATTGCGAATAACGAATGACCCCAAAAACAAAAAAAAAAAAACAAATGAAACAAAAAACAAACAAATTTTTCGGCAGTGCACATGCCTACCACCTGTTCCAACGACAACTATAAAATGGTGGCATTATGATCATTTTTTATAATCATTTTTTATCCTGACAATGGTCATCTTCATGAATAGAGATAATGAATCTCCCCAGTAGGGACACAGACAGCAATAACAACCTGGCAGAGATTATAACCTTCTCTACTCAATTTAAAACTAGGAAAAAAAACATTTTGGCTTTAGATATAAAGCAGCATTTCTGAACATTCCTAAATGATATACCCCTTTCAAATTCCTTTACTGAGCTCCAAGTACCCCTTGAAATGAGTACATCTATTACCAGTTCCTGCTAATAGTATGTACATGATTTCCAAACAATCCATTAAGCTTTCAAATTACTATCGTACATAAATTATTTTTATGTATGATTTAGTGTGCTTTCTTACAGGCAGGGCCTGGACAAGGGGTGGGCAGTAGGGACAGCTCCCCTGGGTGCAGCAGAGCAAGGGGGCAGAGAATGAACGTAGGGAAGTACACCCATTCTACAACATGCATTAGTAGTGGGAGAGGGGCGCAGTTCCGCATCCTTGCCCTGGGCGCTGGATGGACCTGTCCCGGTACTGCTTACAGCAAGCAGTAATTGGTCACATTCACCAAGATCTCCTCCTCAGTATGTCTCTGGGAGTGTGACCCCCCAACCAAGCAGGGTCAGAAAATACCTCTGAGCCACCCCAGGACTCAGTGAGATATCCAACACAGCTGGCTCCTAAACTTCTCCCATGGTCCAGCAATGCGGCCGCCCGAAGCCTCGCTTCTCTCCTTCTCCACTCCATGGCGTCTGCATTGCAAGTGCGGGGGTGCGCACTGCGCATGCGCGAGTCAAGTTGCACGTTCTGTATGGTAGGCCAATCTTCTGGGACCTGTGACGTGTACCAGAAAATTGCAGAGAGGGAGGAGGAGAAATTACGCTTGGTGCTACGGCACCATGAGCGGAAGTGGGAGCCGGGTACCTGTTGAAACTAGGTACCCGCTCCCCCCCCCCCCCAAAAAAAAAAATGACATGCCAAATGTGGCAGGTCAGGCGGTCAGGAGTCCTTAAAGCGGAAGTTCCACTTTTGGGTGGAACTCCGCTTTAATATGAATGTTTAAAGCTGGTTTATGGTAAATGAGTTTCAGATAATGTTTATAGAAACGTAGTTTAAATTTTACAGCTAACTTCCTTTTCGTCTTCTGAAAGAAGAGAAGTAGTAATTGCCACTGTCATATTGGAACCACCAATTTTAAAGCACGGTGCCCAGTACCACTTTTGATACAAAATGGCAGATAAGAGAGCTAACAAAAACTATTGTACAGATGTAGGAACTTTTACATACAGAGCTCTGAACTAAATTACTTCTATTACGTAATATACGTTTTTGTAGCAAGTTTAGAGGCCTGTTAAAGATTAAATAATGACCTGATGTATGATACCTCTCCTCATTTTCAATCAGGAAAACGTAACCTCAAGCCTAATTTTCCCTCCGCTTACTGGAACTGTGTGAGAACAATTATATGAGTTTACTGTAAATTAGTCACCACGCAGAGTGAGAATAAAAGACTAGAAATCTGATGGCAAATAACTTTGGTTTTAAGGTAAAATGTTACACTGAGTTAGTAACACTGACATGTATGATTAGCTTGTTAAAGGAGAACTCTGCTAAGCGTTATGCATCTGCAGTGATTACACAGCAACAATGCCACTGCATTGGAAAATGTTTGCTTTGTATGTGGTCAGCAGTGCACTAAACTACATATACATTGAGCGGGGCAGAGCTAGCTGCCTTAATGTGAGCAGCGCTGAACCGGAGCTCCATGCATGACAACTAATCCTTCGGCCATCCTTGGTGTCACTGACACTGATCCTACACCCCAAAGCCTCCTTTACACTGCTGATACCAGGCAGAACAGATCGGCATGGTCAAATACGGGCGAACGCCCTGGGAATCGCCCGCGGAGCGCCTCTCTCAGTTTGCATGGGGATCTCAAGATGGCGGCGGTCATGAGGCAGACGAACAAGGCCCCAGCAATACACAGCAGAGCAACTCTGATCACTCTCCCCACTCTGGTAAGGTAAGCCCACTGCCCCCTAGAACTAAGGGACTGAGAGGAGGTCTCTCCCTGGACAGGCTACCGAGGGAGGACATGGGGGACATGGCGCCCAAAGTGGGGGAGGGAGAGCCCTCCTTGAAACAGATAATGGAGGCCATATGCACTTGTCAAGCCATACTGACTGAACATATTGACGGAATAAGGACTGAAATGTCTTTTTTGAAAAATGATGTGCAGAACATTAGAGAAAGGGCCACTGAAGCTGAACAGAGAATCAGTGACCTGGAAGATGTAGTCCGCCCGCTGGAACATAAAGTGCAGAATATTCACTATGAAGTAAAAGCTCACACTGATAAGCTGGGGGACATGGAGGACCGCCAGAGGAGGAACAATATCCGCCTTGTAGGTTTCCCTGAAAAAGCTGAGGGCAAACAACCTGAAGACTTTCTTGAACTGTGGCTTAAAGACAATATGGCGGAAACTACTTTTTCACGCCTGTTTGCCATAGAAAGGGCTCATAGGGTGCCGTCAAAACCCCCTCCTCCTGGTTCCCACCCGGGCCCAATGATAGCCTGTATTCTGCACTTTAGAAACCGTGAAAACATCCTGTGTGCGGCCCACACAAAAGGAGATCTACAATACAATGGAAACAGAATTTCTATATATCCTGACTTCTCTGCTGCCACGCAGAAGCAAAGGGTCAGCTTTGTGCATGTCAAGAAGAGGCTCAGAGATTTACAATTGGCCTATAGCATGCTTTATCCTACAAAACTGAGAGTAGTTGATAGGGGTAAAGTCTCCTTCTTTAACTCCCCTATCGAAGCTTCACGCTGGCTGGATGCTAGAGGGCGCCCAAGCCCTGAAGCTGGACGCTGACAGAATGACACATATGCTCTGGCACAACCCTCTATGGCAAGATCCGCACATCTATTCCAGATAGTTAGCCTGGAGGCTGAAGAGTATACCTTCATGCTGTGACACTACAATATAAAGAAGTTAGTCCTGTACGGTTCAATCTGCTGATTCAACAAACCTTCGCCTACGTTCCTATAAGATAAACCTTTTTTTCCTTGTTTTTCATTTGATTCTCATTTTTTTTTCTCTCCGATTTGGGGGCGAGCTTCACTCCACAGACTAGTACCTGAACTGTACTACACCTAGACTATATCCTTTCGGGAAGTTCTTCTTGTAAGGAAGGGTGAAGAAAGAAGATAACAACATTTTTCCCCTGATTTTTGTTGCTGAAAGGGCTGGCCAAGGGCTGGTTAACCAACGCTCTCCTGGGAAGTAAGTTCTGTTATAACTGTTTCATACATGGCGAGTAAAATAAATCAATAATAATAATATCATGGAATGTCCGTGGTATGAACTCAAATGTAAAACGATCCCTAGTTTTTGACTTCATACGACGATATAAACCTCATATAATCCTGCTCCAGGAGACACATCTCCAAAGTTCTAAGGGTATGGCTCTAAAGAGAGCTAACATTATGAGGGTCATACATGCTAAATATTCAACGTATTCTCGGGGGGTGGCCATATTGGTTACTAAAAAATCAGCAGCACATATTAAACAGGTCAAATCAGACCCTAATGGTAGATACGCTATATTAGTATGTCAAATGTTTAACGTGTGTTTAACTTTGGTATGCGTGTATGTTCCTCCACCATTCTCATTCCAAATATTAGAAAGCATACTAAATGAAGCTGTGTTGATAGCACAGGGTCCACTGTTGTTGCTGGGAGATTTTATTGTGGTGTCAGATGGGGTTCTGGACAGGCACGGCTGTGCATCTGACTCACGCCATTCCCTTTCGTCCTGGTTGGACAGCTATGCTCTCACTGATGTGTGGCGCCGCAATAACCCGGGAGTCAGAGCATACTCGTGTCACTCGGTGACTCATGGGACACTAACTAGGATTGATATGCTTTTATCCTCAATAGATGGTCTCCCAATTATATCCGGGGTCAGGTACCTTCCTAGAGCACTGTCAGACCATTCGCCTATAGAAGTCACATTGGACTTAAATGTGCCCACTGGGAAATGACAATGGCGAATGAAAACACAGTGGCTACAGGAGGAATATGTGACACTGAAATGTAGGGAGGCTATTGGTGATTATTGGAGGGAGAATGGTGCTGTGACAACGATACACACACGATGGGAAGCATTCAAAGCTACCATGAGAGTAGTCTTTACGAAAGAAACGAGAGACTTTGCAAATGCCGTGAGTTGTGACCTGAAACGGATGGAATGTTACGTTGCTGTTGCTGAACAGAAATACATACAGGACCCATCCCCTGATACTTATAAATTTTGGCAGGACCTGACAAGACAGCTTAGATTACTTCTGACTGATCAGACTATGAAGAAACAATTACAGCAGAACAGATCTATCTTTGAATTTGGTGACCAAAGTGGCCGCTTACTAGCCTTTTTGGCAAGACTTTTATATGCTCCAACATCTGTATTGAACCTACGACAACCAGATGGTGAGTGACTCACGAGATATCCTGAACACATTTTTAAACTTTTACCATAACCTCTATCAATCCCAATCCAGTTGTACTGACCAAGAACTCTCCTCCTATTTGGAGGGTCTGACTCTCCCATTACTGACCTTAAAGGACAGTGCTAACTTTGAACACTCTATTACATCGGAAGAAATAGCTGATGCCATTACTTCCTTTAGACCGGGTAAGTCACCTGGACTGGACGGTTTTCCGGCTGAATGGTATCAGCTACATAAAGAGAGCTTAGTCCCACGCCTTCAAAAAGTTTTTGTGGCTGCGGAAAAAGAGGGCATATTACCAGAATCCATGCGTGAAGCCTTGATCGTTGTGATCCCAAAACCCGGTAAGGACCCGCAAGAATGTGAATCATACAGACCAATCTCGTTGATCAATACCGACGTCAAGATATTGGCCAAAATTTTGGCCGGTAGATTGCAATCGGTGATCCTTAAATTGATCAATTCCGATCAAATAGGTTTTATCCCAGGCTGCTGTACCCAAATTAACCTTAGAAGGCTCTATGTGAATATGCAAATCTCCCATAAAAATACAGGTAAACGAGTAATAGCATCACTCGATACAAAAAAAGAATTCGATTCTGTTGAACTATTTGTTCTCCCTACTTGATAAATTAGGTTTCGGCCCGAGTAACTATAATTGGAAAATAGAATGGCATGTCAGTCTATTTTGGATATTGAAACAAGTTCCTTTCTGCATCTTGTTTCGAGACAGTATTATACTTTGCTATTCTAAAGAAGTGCCAAAAGTAGTGGTTGACACTAACGTAGAAACAGAATCTTGGTGGTATAGATATATCTTTGAGACATGAAAATGATATATGTTTGTAACTCTTCTGAAAACGACTTCAATAGAAAGACTGAATTATAATAAAGCTGCACATACAGTACAGTAAGCAGCACTAATAGCTTTATCGAATGAAATAAAATTATTTGTTTATAATTTATAATCAGCAATTGAAAGAAAAGCTTTTATTTTCTCCATACTTCTCTTGTGAGTCACAGGAGTGGTCTCCTGTGACCCAAGAATCAGCCAACAGCAGGCTAAAGCCCACTGCTGGCTGACGTCACAGAGCCACTCCAGGATCTAGAAGGATCCCGACCATATTGTTGGGAATCACCCAGCTGCCTGATGGACAGCAATAACCAGCTGAGAGCCCTCCCCAGCCTGGCACTCTGACAACCACCGCTCTCTGCTCAGAGCTAATCCTAAGCTGAACTGCAGCATAGAGGTGAGGTTTGTTTTTTTAACAACCCCAAACCTCTTCTTTTAGAACTACAGAAATGTTTTTTAGTTTAGATCTGAGTTTTTATTTAAATAAGCCTGTGAAGATTACAGGACAATGAATGCAAACTAATTAACATGTTACTAGTGTTTGAGCAGTGTGAAAAGGGATCACCAATGAGAATAAAGAAATGTAAACACTAAAATATCTCTGGCACAGACTGCTCTCCTTCCTTCTCTGTCCTCTTCAGCCCCATTCGTGGCCCAGGTGCAACAATGCGGTAGTTCAAACTCCTAAAGACGTAAATACATGAAACCACACTGTGTATCTAGTATAATACTGGACTTATTTAATCATCAGTTTAATCAGGGGGTTGGAGAAAAGACAGAAACAAACATCTATAAAAGCCAGAAGATTACAACATAATAATTGACTAATGATGACGTAAACAATTTAGCAAGAAAAAACAAATGATAACAAACAGGAGGCGGCAGCTGTGGCATCAGTAAAATTCTTAGCTAATGTAAACATACTGTCAAACAAAGTAAGCCAATTTGGTCATACATACATTAAAGGGTGGGTCCATTCAAAACTGACATCTTAGTTTAGGTTGACGCCAGATGGTTCAGTCAACTGTTGAATTTACATAATTCATCTGGATCATAGCAGGGAGGTCTTTCTTTTAAAATCAGTTTTGTGGCACATCCATTGCTTTATGTCAACAAATTTTATTTTATTTTAATAGAAAATACTATGTGATGCACACAATTGTTTGGCATGACCATGGACAAAAAAAGCCAGGGTAGAGGCGGACAATGTATGGCATAGACCAGTTGACTGCATACTCAACTGAGAAATCCCCAATATTTATGATAACACAGCCAATCCGTTCAAAATAAATGTATAAAATCAAGGTAAAACTCTACTCGTTCCTTATGACCAAACCCCGCGTATTACCAATATCATTTGCAGTGGTGGCTTGTGCTCCATCAGTCAGGGGGGCGGCAGACAGACCTGAACACGAACCCATTCGAATCCATGCGTCCGGTGCCCTGCATGTAAATTAGGGGGCCGGACGCATGAATAGGGGGAACTGGGGCGGCGCCCATAATGGACAGGCTGCCATAGATTATTTGTGATGGTGGCCTCATTACTTTGTTACATGTTAATTCTCTCTTAGAAGTATACCAATAACTATTTAAGCCATTCTTGTAGTAATTCATCATGGAGGAGAAAATGGCTTATCAATGTTTTAACCTCCCTGACGGTATGATTATTTCTGATTTTAGGTGCTAAAAGTTGTACAATTATTTTGAATGGAAATTTGGCGTTTTATATGGTAGGCCTGTAATTTTTAGCAATAACACATTTAAATCTGTCCAAACCAGAGTCTAGTAGACATCCCAGGTATGATGAAGTTTGAAACACAAAATCATAAATTATAATATAATAAATAACTATTAATAATTATAACAAATAATAATATAATAATAATAAAAATGATTCAATAATGTAATCAAATCAAAAACACTGAAATTTGCTCAGTTGCAGAATTGTCGCTGTCATTACTTTCAGTGTTTGATGACGAATTTCCCCACAAATCGTTATCGATCAATTCTGCTAGTGATTCCAATTTATTATCGCTGTTTTCTAGCTGGTCTAAAACCACTTTTGACATAAAGGGACACTTTTTGGTTTCAAATTCCATGCAGAAAAAAATGTATTTTTAATATAAAAGTGCATGCAGGGCACTGGACAGACCACTAGGGACAAAGGGGATGTGTAATTTTTTTATACAGTACTGTAATCTGTAAGATTACAGTGTACTGTATGTGTACTGTGTTTTTACTTTTTTGAATTTGGCGCCGTTCTCCGTGCTCCGTGCGTCACAACGTCGCAGGGAACGGAGCTGCCCACTCTTTGCCTTCAAACAGCATGAATCCTTCTAGGTACACTTGCACACAGTTTTTGAAGGAACTCAGCAACTAGTTTTTGCCAAACATCTTGGAGAACTAACCACAGATCTTCTGTAGATGTAGGATGCCTCAAATCCTTCTGTCTCTTAATCCCAGACAGACTTTATGATGTTGAGAACAGGGCTCTCTAAGGGCCAAAACATCATTTCCGGGACTTCTTTTACACTGAACATAGTTTGTAATGACATTGGCTGTATGATGGGGGCAGTGTCCTGCTGCAGAATCAATTTGGGGCCAATCAAACGCCTCCCTGATGTTATGGCATGATGAATAAGTATCTGCCTGGATCTATCAACATTGAAGACATTGACCAAATCTTCAGCTCTATTTGCAGAAATGCAGCCCCAAGGAACCTCTAACATGCTTCACTGTTGCCTGCAGAAACTCATTATTGTACCGCTCTCCAGCCGTTCGCAGGCAAACTGTCTCCTGCTACTGCCCAATATTTCTAATCAGTCCAGAGCACCTGCTACCATTTTTTATGCATCCCAGTTTCTATGTTTTCATGCAGAGTTGAGTTGCTTAGCCTTGTTTCCACGTGAAGACCACTTTCGGACAGACTTATCCGGACAGTAGATGGGTGTACCAGGTTCCCACTGTTTTTTCACAAGTTCTGTTCTGATGGCACTGATGGGTATCTTCCGATGTCGAAAGGAAGTAAGCATGATGTGTCTTTCATCTTCCATCAAGGTCCTCAACCTTGCCCGCTTTTCTTTGTGCTTCTTCAAAAGAGCATGAAGAGCACATCTTGAAATCTTAATCTGCTTTGAAATCTTTGCCTGGGAGAGACCTTGCTGATGCAGTATAACTACTTCATGTCTTGTTGCCGTGCTCAGTCCTGCCATGGTGTATGACCTGTGACATGAAACTGTCTTCCATAACCTCAACTTAGTAACAGAGTTTGGCTGTTCCTCACTTAGTTTTAAGTCTCCTTCACAGCTGTTTCTGTTTCAGTTAATGACTGTGTTTCAATCTACATATGAAATTGATGATTTTTAGCATCTGCTTGGTATGATTGGTTAATCATACACCTCACTCATCCTACAAAATCTTTGACTTTGTGTAAGTATACAAAGTGTGCAAGTGTAAGAACTGATGCTGGTTTGAAGCCAAAGGGTAATCACACCAAATATTGATTTGATTTAGATATTTCTTCTGTTTGCTCACTTTGCATTTGTAAATTAAAAAAAAAATACACAATTAAATCTGCAGCTTTCATTAACCCTTTTGATGCCACCAATGTAAGGCATATACAATACCTGAAATGTACCTGAACTTCCAGCTGCCCGGGTCAGAATGCCTTACATCAGCTGCATTCCCCACTCTGCTAAGCTCATGGGGTGGGGAGTTTACCAAACTAGAGCAGCTGTAAATTGCAACCTATTAGTTTCTATCTTTCATTTTCAAATCTTAACTGAACAAGCTCAAGTCAGAAGCTGATTGGTTGCTATGGAAAGCTGCTCCAAATTTACTTCAGCGGTCATGTACTTATTTTAGAATGGTCCTCCTGAGTCTCCCGAATAAACAAACAGCTATATTCCTATCAATTCATTCAAAAATTGTTCCCTACCCCCTCTGTTGCTACTGTTGAGACCCACCGCCCCACCAACACGGATCCTCCCCACTGGGCGCCTGCCATAAATTAAATTCTGTATCCTTTGAACAGACAATTCCTTTTCCTGAATCCAACAGGGAGGATCCAATGACAATCCAGTGCCAGAAAACAACAGCACCCCATGTTCCCTGCACAGTCCGCTGTTTCTGCTGTGGTCTCAGATCCTCCCACTGTTCTCCCCAGTAGGGGAAATGATGACAGCTCACCTAGTGTAGAGATTACAAAACTCAATTAGTGGGCAGGCAGTCCATGCTATGGAATGTGTAGGTGTTTAAATACCTGATTCACAGACTTGGTTTTGCATATACAAAGCGCTGCAAACTTGCCTTCAGATACGGAGTATCTGAAGTACCTGAAGTACAGAATTTATATTGTTTGAAGCACTGAGCACTTTTTTGCTTGAAACGCATGGATGTATATATATTTATTAAAAGCACGTTTATTCTACCTTGTAATTCTTGTGTTTTTATATTCAAGAATTTGTTGAAATTGTATAATGATTTTATTGGATCACTTTGAGCACTTTTGAAATTAGCGCCACATACAATTGGTACTGTATATATAGTATTCTGCATACATATTAGGTCATATTAGGATATCTTAAAACGGAAACCAAGGATTATGTGTTAGACTAACACAATTTATCATTATACTATAACATTTACTTTACTGCAGCTCCTATGACATTAACTGCCAGCATTCCACCAATAAAAACACTGCAGTATATCACAGAACCTCCAGCAGGCCAGCTTACCTCCCCATGATTCCATACCTGCCGGTGTACAGTCACACACACTGAACAGATTCCTCCTGTTTGTTCTTGGATCTTATCTCATACACATCAAAAGTCACTAATGGAAAAATTTGCATAAACCTTTCAACATTACATTACCCATGCCAAAACAAAGGGGATTTGCAAATCTTGTAATGACTGCTGAACTTTTTCCTCTTTAAACAATTACTTGTAGATAATGTCAGAGAGCTCTACTTGGCAAATCCAAGGAGACGCCGTTTTTTACGGCATGCTTGCAGTGTGTTACTACAAGCACTGCGAGGAACTAAACAGAAAACGGGTGCTGACAATAATCTCTATCTACATATAGGTGTATAATAATAGCTTGAAGTCAAAGTACTAGCAAATGTGCCAAATCCAAGGAATAATAGAATTCAATCAGTAAACTGCTTTCTCTAGCCACTATGCAAGCAATTACAACCAGATTCAACAAATCCTTCTGGGTGCTTCTGGCTGGGATTGCAGCTTCTTCTCCTGTGTCTTTGAAAGGCAGCAAGAAGCTTAGAATGATTAACCCCCCTGGCGGTATTCCCGGGTCTGGCTCGGGGTGGAATTTCAGTACCATTAGCGGTAACCCCGAGCCAGGAGCATTGCATTGCAGGATACAGGGAGAGTTACTTACCTTGTCCCCTGGATCCTGCGATGTCTCCCTGCTGTGTGTGCGAGCTCCTCCGCTCGATTCACACAGTGCCCGAGTGCCGCTGAGCTCTGTTCCCTGCGACATTGCGACGCACGGGAGCGGAGATCGGCGCCAAATTCAAAAAAGTAAAAACACAAAAAACACATACAGTACTGTAATCTTACAGATTACAGTACTGTATAGAAAAAATACACATCCCCTAGTGGTCTGTCCAGTGCCCTGCATGCACTTTTATATTATAAATACAGTTTTTTCTGCCTGGAATTTGGAGATTGTCCATAGCCACCAAAAAGTGTCCCTTTATGTCTAAAGTGATTTTAGAGCAGCTAGAAAACAGCGATAATAAATTACAATCACTTGCAGAATTGAGCGATATCGATTTGTGGGGAAATTCGTCATCAAACACTAAATCTAATGACAGCGACAATTCTGCAACTGAGCAAATTTCAGTGTTTTTGATTTGATTACATTATTGAATCATTTTTATTATTATTTGTTATAATTATTTATAGTTATTTATTATATTATAAACTTTATCATACCCGGGATGTCTACTAGACTCTGGTTTAAACAGATTTAAGTGAGTTATTCCTAAGAATTGCAGGCCTACAATATAAAACGCCAAATTTCCATGCAAAATAATTTTACCGCTTTCAGCACCTAAAATCAAAAATAATCATACCGCCAGGGAGGTTAAAGCTGAGAAAATCTGACCTGCATAGTCATAAAACTAAGGAGCTAATGTAACTCAAATACAAAAGTGCTAAATAGCAAGGCAGTTTTAAAATGGATCTAAAATCAAAAAGTGATACACAACATATACTGTATAACTATTAATTTTGCCTATGCGGTACAGTGAAAAGATACCTTATGTATAAGAATGCATGGAAAATAGTCGTGAACTTGCTGTGCCTAGACACTCCTTCTGCCTCAAGACTCATAGATTTATATCTGTAGCATATTATCATCTAAGACACTGCTTACTGTTCTCCCAGCTGGAGAAGAAGCTATACTTAAGCACCATCTACTTCTGCTTTATCCACCCTGTGAATGTGTGCACCAGTCATGAGTAGGGATGGGCTGACCGGACCCCTGTTCAGTTCGCACCAGAACTTTCGAACACTGCGAAAATTCGGACCCGAATAACGAACCCCATTAAAGTCAATGGGACCCAAACATCAAAAGTGCCAATTCTGAAGTCTCATATGCAAGTAGTTGGGCAAACAATTGTTATAGGGGTCCGGGTCCTGCCGGACCCCGAAAAAAAGAAAGTTTGTGAAAAACGTAATTTTTAAATGAGCAGTGATTTTTTTGATTTTTTAAAGTGATAGCTTAAAAAGGAAATATAGCTGATAGAAAAAAAAAGATAGCTGATAGAAAAAAAACTCCTTCCAATATAGTGCCTGGGGGGGGGGGGTGGTCCCCTTAGTCTACCTGTAAAGTGGCAGATCTGTACCATGTCTAGAATCTGCTGCAGCAGTAATTGCATTTATAAAGCCAAAAGAGAATGACCTTTTCCCTGCAAGTTGCCTTTATTTTGCTCAGCAACAGCTGGGGAGCCAGTGTATATGATGAGGCCACAATGTAGTGCACTGGGAACAAGATAAGAGATTTTTTGGATACATTCTGGTGTCACTTTGACTTTGTATAGAAGTGACGAGTGCGTAAAAACTGGTCCTTGGGTGTTCGTGGCGCCTTCCCACCGTAACCCTATAGAGGAACTCTTGACGAAAGCAAGAATTGACCTTGCTGTAAAAAATTGCAATGATATGCACCCGTCAAACAGGTGCATAAAAATTACTCTTTGGGTGTTGGGGGCGCCTTCCCACCATAACCCTATAGAGGTGCTCTTGATAAAGGCAAAAAAAATTGCAATGATATGCATATGATTGGTGTTTTTGCTACGTTTGAAGTGCTTGAGACATGGTTTGCAGATAGCAATAGTGCGATCTGCTGCAGATGTGCTGAAAAAGGCCCAGACAGCTGAGCTTTGGGGAGTGGGCTGGGAGATAATAGCTGCAGAATGTGATGGAATAGGGTGGCTGCTCTCTACTCTTTCTTGATGTCGGCCTCCTTGGGGTTGTGCCGCCTCACCTTCAGTTTCCTCCTCTGCTCTATCTGGCACCCAAGTCGCATCAGTGACGTCATCATCATCCCCATAATCATCATCTCCACCTCCCCATCTTCATCCTTACCACTGGAGACAGTTTGGCAATACGCTGCGGCTTTGGGAACATGAATGCCAATTTGTCTACCATTGTTCCTCCCTCTCTCTAGGCTCATGTTCCTGTCATCCTCAACCTCAGAACCAACATCTGAATCCAGTAATGGCTGGGCATCATCAAGGAGCAAGTGGCTGAAGCTGTGGTCAAATAACTCAGCTGACTTCTCAACGGCTGATGTTGGGGCTATGGCAGGAATAGATGTGGACAAGGAGGCGGGTTTATCCACTCTGGCAACTGCAGGGGACTACACACTTGTCTCTGCTTGCGTGACAGAGGATGAGGAGGATGAGGAAGGTTTAGTAAGTCAGTCCACCACCTCTTCTGCATGCTGTGACTGGATAGCACGGGCAAACTCACTAAACAGAGGAAATGATGCCATGCCTGAGGACTGACCACCACATCCACCTTTGCCATTTTGCTGGCCCCCTTACAGTGCCAAGGGAACATCTGCCTCTCCTTGTTGTCCTCCCAGACATTATTGGGAGGGAGGGGGCGGTGCTTATAAGCAAATGTAAAGAAGAAGTTGAAATCTGTACGTAGATGCACTTTAATCAATGTAAAGAGGGGTTTGGTGCACTTTAATTTGAGTACTAATACTACACAGACACACTCCACGGATACACTATAATATACTGCAATATAATGCGCCAAATGTACAGTGATGCACACAGAACTATATGGCATTAAACTGGCAGTAACGCAAGCAAAACTATATGGCGTTAAACTGCCAGTAACTCACAAAAAATGATATGGCGTTAAACTGGCAGTAACTCACACAGCGGGTTACTAAGACCAGGGCTGAGTAATGCAAATTTTTTAAATGGTACCCAGTCTGTGGCACTATCATCTTTCAGGGCAGACAAGGCTTCTGAGGTTTTGCTTGGAATCTTTAGTGATCAAAGCCTGCAGTGTGACTCCACCCTGATGCATGTTCTCTGTAAAAAAACAGAAGAATAAGGCCCCTTTCACACTGACGGACCATTCAGGTCCGCCTGTCAGTTTTGACGGCGGACCAGAACGGGCGCTCCATGCTAGTCTATGGAGCGACAGACGTCAGCGGAGACATGTCCGCTGACATCCGACCCGATCTGATCTGACAAAAGCAGACGGATGGCTCTACATCCGTCGCTGGCGGAACGGATCGGGTGAGACCTGATGAAAACGGACACGCTGTCCGTTTGTGAATGTTAATGCTAAGTGAATGTTAAGCCAGAACAGTTTTTTTGTTTTATATAAAGTGGGGAATGCTAAAGCCGGTTCAGCAGAGACCAGCTGAGATTCGAACCATCTATGAGCAGGCTGATTTTACCCAAGTTGATCAAACCCTCAAGCCCCCCGCCCGGCAGAACACAATAGCTCCGCGGGAGGGATTCCCCCACCAACAGGCAGACTTAAACGATTTTCTTTCCTGCAACCTGTGGTTGCGCATCATCTATGGCCTGCCTTAGAATCATTTTGGGTTTTTACTGCTAGACCTTTTCCCTCCACTTTTGCCATGGGTACAATTTTACCAGACTGGAAGTTGAGGAAAATATACAAAAGGGACACATGCAGCAAAAAAGGAGGAAGGTCCCTTGTGGGTTTTGAGTTGCAGCAAAAAAATACAAAAATTAGAAAAAATATATCATTTTATTAAGAGGAAGTAATAACATCAAGAAGACATAAAACACAGACACTATGGGGGTTATTTACGAAAGGCAAATCTGCTTTGCACTACAAGTGTAAGCTACAAGTGCAAAGTGCACTTGAAATTGCACTGAAAGTGCACTTGGAAGTGCAGTCACTGTAAATCTGAGGGGTAGATCTGAAATGAGGGGAAGCTCTGCTGATTTTATCATCCAATCATGTGCAAGCTAAAATGCTGTTTATTATTTTCCTTGCATGTCCCCCTTTGGATCTACAGTGACTGCACTTCCAAGTGCAATTTCAAGTGCACTTTGCACTTGTAGTGCAAAGTGGATTTGCCTTTCGTAAAAAAAAAAAAAACCCTATGTCTTCTTGATGTTATTACTTCCTCTTAATAAAATTATATATTTTTTCTAATTTTTGTATTTTTTTACTGCAACTCAAAACCCCATGGGGAACCTTTCTACTTTTTCGATGCTACATTAGGGGCGTGTAGCGTTCTTTTCCTCATCACCATATTGTTTTCCATTTTTCAGGGGCACATGCTGCAATAAAATGCCAAAGGGGGTTCTATCATTTCCAAGCTCTACTAAAAAAATAAAAAATAGTTTTTTTGCTTACCATGTTGCTGTTGAAGATTTTCCCTCACTTCTTGTGTAGGGAAACTGCTCTCTTCTGGAGCCCTAGATAGTGGTAATCAAGGCTTTTTTTCAGATGGAACTTGGTGGAACTCAGTTCCACCACCGATAGGTCAGGCCATCTGCTCCCACAGATCCACCACTATTACTTGAAAACACAAAAGTCCGGCTTCTATGCTTACAGAGTGACAGTGGGTTCTCCAACAGCTCCCACAGATAAGATTTCTTGAGTGGCTCCCACTGAGGGAACTGAGTGAAGGATGGAGACAAGGGAGATGCAGGTACCCGGGGTGCAGTGCAAATGCCAACATCACTACTGGATGATCTCCGCACAAGTGAGAGAGGTGGAGCCTCTACTACAGTATAAAGGGAGGTACTAGAGCCAGCTGGCTGCTTCAGCTTAATACAGCAACAAAAATAAGGCATGTGGAAGATGGTGGAGCTTTTAATTAGATGGGGAGAAGATGGGGGAAGTAGAGGGTTTCTGCATGCAGAGGTCAGAGCTGAAGAAGGGTAAACGTGAGATGTTGATGGGGGTGCACAGGTAAGCAGCTGTGGAAGAATTCTGAATTCTGCACTCTGTGTGTAGCGCACCCCTGAACTCTGCACTATTTACGTAGCACACCCTGAACTCTGCAGTCTGTGTGTAACCCCCTCCTTGAACTCTGCACTCTGTACATATTGCACTCCTGGTATTTAACGACCCTGTTAAGACCCTTCCACTCTTAGTTGCGGTTTGGAGGGTGTGTGTAAGGGGGTCGTGATTGAGTTCCTGTACCTATTTTCAGAGGGGAAAAAAACCCTGGTGGTAATAACCTGACAAGGATTCTAATAATTACATACTCTATCCAAAAAGAGGCTGGCTATACATTGCAAAACTGAAAATATATGAATAATAATACTATGTTCTCCCTAGAACCATACCACAGCTTCCCTTAAAAGGCTGTCAACTCTCCTTACATGAATAATGGCTGTTCAGGGGCTCCCAGACTGCTTGATCACCTGCACATACACTGCTGTAATGAATGCACATTTTTACTATTCACTAGTTTCTTCCTGTGATAATCTTGTTGATTCAAGTCAAAGGAGAACACAAAAGTAAGGCTAAATAATCCTTGCAATTCTCGTACACACTCATATGATTTCCCAAGCGGATGGTAATTTAATAACACTTGAATTGCTCAAGCTTGCATGTACTTATACTTAAAAAAGCCAATTAGCATCAGGAATTCTGTAATTATTCCTGTGCCTGTAATTTTAGACAATAGCAGCAGGCTGAGGAGAATAGTACGTTTAATTGCACATTTGTATTACCCTCTCTGACTATACTTCTAATCAGTACTACAAAAGAGAGCTCCTTGTCCATGTACCCTTCTAAAACAGGAGCACAGAGAAAAGAGAGGCCCGACCGCTCATTCATCCCCGCCACTCATGTTTCCTCTAATTACTACAGACAGCTACTGCAACTTTTATATTAGACGCCTCTCTTTGATTTTCTAAAATATTAAGGAAATACAAGATCTCAAAGTGATTTAACTGCATTGATCTGAATTCCCACTTGCCTTAAGATGGAAAAATTTGTTCTGAAATCCTCTTGTAAAATATCTTTTTAACAGATTTTTCTTTACTTATTCTATAAACATTTGTGGAAGAAGGTGCCCTGGTCAGAACTTTTTGGCATAAAAGCAAAATGCTATGTGTGGCGGAAAACTAACACTGCACATCACCTTGAAAACACCATCCCCACCATGAAACATGGTGGTGGCAGTATCATGTTTTTGGGATGCTTTTCTTCAGCAGAGACAGGGAAGCTGGTCAGAGTTGATGGGGAAATGGATGGAGCCAAATACAGGGCAATCTTAGAAGAAAAGCTGTTAAGAGTCTGCAAAAGACTTGCGACTGGGGTGGAGGTTCACCTTCCAGCAGGACAACAACCCTAAACATACAGCCAGAGCTACAATGAAATGGTTTCAATCAAAGCATATTCATGTGTTAGAATGGCCCGGTCAAAGTCCAGACCTAAATCCAATTGAGAATCTGTGGCAAGACCTGAAAATTGCTGTTCACAGACGCTCTCCATCCAATCTGACAGAGCTTGAGCTATTTTGCAAAGAAGAATGGGCAAAAATGTCACTCTCTATATGTGCAAAGCTGGTAGAGACATCCCCAAAAAGACTTCCAGCTGTAATTGCAACGAAAGGTGGTTCTACAAAGTATTGACTGGGGGGGGCTGAATACAAATGCATGCCACACTTTTCACATATTTGTTTGTGAAACATTTTGAAAACCATGTATCATTTTCCTTCCACTTCACAATTATGTGCCACTTTGTGTTGGATGAATGGCATTTACGTTTTTGGTTGTAACATGACAAAATGTGGAAAATGTCAAGGGGTATAAATACTTTTTCAAGGCACTGTATAAGGAAAGGGTAATTGGGACTTTGAATAAAGCATATGTAACCACATCCCTCCATCCCTGATTTGGGCAAAAATAGGGGGGGGGGGGAGAATTAGGACTTTGAATGAGGTAATTGACAGTATCAAAAGTATAATAACATGTTTATTATCATAAAAAGTGTATAAACTTAGCACATTGCAATAAATGCATGTGACATATCAATTCCATATGTATACATGGCGTGGAAATATTACACTTTGTAAAAAGACAGTATAGCACATTTCCAGTTAGGGTAGCAATTTAATATATATAGACAAGGCATAGTGTATACAAAAAAAATGTGCACAGTTCCTGTAAGCTAAAAACATCCCAGTTCTTGCATGGCCAGCATACTCACCTATTGAGCATGTTTGGGATACTCTGGATCGGCGTATACGACAGCGTGTTCCAATTCCTGCCAATATCCAGCAACTTTGCACAGCCATTGAAGAGGAATGGGCCAACATTCCACAGGCCACAATCAACAACCTGATCAACTCTATGCGAAGGAGATGTGCAGCACTGCGTGAGGCAAATGGTGGTCAAACCAGATACTGACTGTTTTTTGGACCCCCCCCCTCCCATAATACAGTAAAACTGCACATTTTAGAGTGGCCTTTTATTGTGGTCAGCCTAATGCGGCGTACACACGAAGGGACTATCCCGCGGGATTATCCTCTGGACTCAAGTCCAGCGGACAATCCCCTCGTGTGTGGGCGCCGGCGGACTTTTTGGCGCCAAAGTCCGGCGGACCAAAGTTTTAAGTTTGGTTTTAAAATTATCCGCTGGACTTGGCAGTCCGGCGGACAATTCCGCCGTCAGTAGGCTAGTCCGCCGGACTTTTGAAAATGAACGGACTTGCCGCTCATCGGCAAGTCCGTTCATTTAGCACGTGACTTCAGGTTACGTAGCTAGCGTAGGCAGTAAATGCCGCCGCGCTAGCTCCGTGACCTGGCATGGATTTAAAGGGACTCCCCACGCCGAAAAACGGCGTGGGGGTTCCCCCCAAATCCATGTCAGACCCTTATCCGAGCACGCAGCCTGGCCGGCCAGGAAAGGGGTGGGGACGAGCGAGCGCCACCCCCTCCTGAGCCGTACCAGGCCGCGTGCCCTCAACATGGGGGGTGCCCTGGGGAAAGGGGGGCCGTGCGGCCCCCCCACCCCAAAGCACCTTGTCCCCATGTTGATGAGGACAAGGGCCTCTTCCCGACAACCCTGGCCGTTGGTTGTCGGGGTCTGCGGGCGGGGGCTTATCGGAATCTGGGAGCCCCCTTTTATAAGGGGGCCCCCAGATCCCGGCCCCCCACCCTTTGTGAATGAGTATGGGGTACGATGTACCCCTACCCATTCACCTAAAGTGTAAAATGTAAAGTAAAGAAACCACACTTTTGATAAAATAATTTATTGCACTGCTCCGGGGGTCTTCTTCCGTCTTGGGGGTCTTCTCGCCGGACTCCTCCGCCATTTACGTAGCTCTTTTACCGAGCTACCTTCTTCGTGGTCGCCGCCGTCGTCTGGGGGTCTCGATCCGCCTTTCGGGGTCTTCGGGGGTTTTCTGGTGTCTTCCGGGGTCTCTTCTGTTCTTGCCGCTGTCGTCGCTTTCTGCGTACGGCTCAGGGGGGGGGGGGGGGGGCGCTCGCTCGTCCCCACCCCTTTCCTGGCCGGCCAGGCTGCGTGCTCGGATAAGGGTCTGACATGGATTTGGGGGGAACCCCCACGCCGTTTTTCGGCGTGGGGAGTCCCTTTAAATCCATGCCAGGTCACGGAGCTAGCGCGGCGGCATTTACTGCCTACGCTAGCTACGTACCTGAAGTTACGTTCGAAATGAACGGACTGCTCCGTGTGTGGGCAAGTCCGTTAATTTTCAAAAGTCCCGCGGACTTTGTTCAGCGGACTGTCTGCCGGAGAAGTCCGGGCGTGTGTGGGCAAGTCCACACGCTCGGAAAGTCCGGCGAAGCCAGCTGGAAAGTCCGGCGGATTGTCCGCTGGACTAGGTCCGCCGGGAAAAGTCTGCACGTGTGTACGCGGCATTAGGCACACCTGTGCAATAATCATGCTGTCTAATCAGCATCTTGATATGCAATGCCTGTGAGGTGGATGGATTATCTCGGCAAAGGAGAAGTGCTCACTAACACAGATCTAGACAGATTTGTGAACAATATTTGAGAGAAATAGGCCTTTTGTGTACATATAAAAAGTTGTAGATCTTTAAGTTCAGCTCATGATAAATAGGAGCAAACACAAAAGTGTTGCATTTATAATTTTGCTCAGTGTATATCAATCATTTCTTCTCAGACATGTTCACACATCCTCTCCTGAGGAAGTGGCTTTTGCCGTGAAACGCGTAGAGAAATACAGGATGTAGCCATGCTTTGACATACTCCTTGTTTATGTAACTTTCACCTCATATCTCTGGCTGTTCTCAAAACATTCAGAATATGGAGTACATAAATCTCCTTACATATGATTAATCAGATTGGACTGCTAGATCATCTCTGTAGAATACATGAATTGCAATCTATTTATGTTTTGTATACACTATGACTTGTGGAAATGTGCTACTATACCGTCTTTATACAAAGTGTAATATGTTTATGCCATGCATAAACATATTACATGTTTATGCCATGCATACATATGATAAGACCCGATTTTCCCCCATACAGCTGGAAAAGCTAATAGGATTTATTAGATTTCATTTCAACTCTCAAGAAGTTACAAGCACACAAGATTACAGGCTAAATCAATAGGTATCTTTCTGTACTTCAGTAGGCCTGAAAGAAGGAAACTACTGCAGCCACCACATCTAAGGACTGGTAAATTGCAATACATTAAACTGCTGCTTTTGGATTTAGAATACTTTAAGCAATATTAGGGGACAATCAGACTTTCCTGAGGAGCATTAGCTGTTCACTGAAGTATTTATTAACTGGAATAGATGACTGTGAAAACATACAGTACAGCCACCTCCTCTACAAAAAAAAAACTGGCAGCACAGACAAACTGTAAGTAAAGGGACTGGAGTATACACGAGTTTTGTCTATGCTAACACACAAGTTCCATTTAAAAATAAAACAAAGCAATGGGTAGTGAGCACATTCCAAACCTGCTCCGACCAGCCATAAGAATGAACTCTTCACTTTTTCTCAGGGGCCCATTTGAAGTCTAGTTACTGCAGCTCCATGACCTTTTTAGATCACGTTTCCATTAAAGTATCTGGATAAAAGCTTTAGAACCAGGTAGGTCTCCAACCATGTTTAGATTATGCCAATCTAGCAATGGTACTTGGGAGAAAATAAAGGATAGGTTTACTTACTGTGGTAGAAGTAATTTGCCAGAAAAGACTCTAGCAGAGATGAATAGATGCTACATATTTCTATACACAAAAGGTTGATATTCATGTAGTCCAGCAATAGACTTGTAAAGCAGTATTTAGCCCAAAATCTAAAATATATTATATTGCAGCTTACCAAGTCTTAGATGCTGTGGCTGAATTTGTTTTATTTTTTAGGCTGTCTTTCTTTCTTTCTTTTTTGACCTAGTGATCCCACAAGTAAGGCTACATTCACACCGGTGATTAGGGCCGGTGTGAATTGTAGCGGCAGTTCCTCATGTGGTTCTCATCGTCTCTCAGCAGCTAGGTGTGGCTGCCGGCCTGGTTCACTATAATGAAAGGTCACCAGAGGTTGCACCTATTTGCACCTCTCTGCACAGCCAGTGATTACCTGCGATGATTGCTGCTGGACCCACACAAAGTGCATCCAGCAGCGATCACCGCAGGTAATCACTGGCTGTGCAGAGAGCCACAAATATGAGGTGTGTCCAGAAAGTAATGAGAATGATATTTTAAAAATCATTTGTTTGAAGAATTTTACAATTGACCATTGTCTTCATCAAAGTATGCACCTTGTGAGTATACACAACGCTCCCAGCGGTTTTTCCATTCTTCATAGCATCCCTGGAAGTGGGATGGTGTTCAGAGCCTGCAGAGTTTGACTTTTGATTTGCTCATTCAAGCTTTCTTGGGATGAGGTGATGTTGGTGGGTGCCATTCTGAACTTTGTTTCTTCATCTCGGGGTCGTAATCAAACACTCAGGATTCATCTCCCGTGATCACTCGACTCAAAAAAATCAGGCTCTCTGTACAAACAGGCCAATAGGTTTTGGAAACTGAGTTGACGGTGTTCCTTCTGATCAGGTGACAAGTTCTTTGGAACAAGTTTTGCACACACTTTTCTCATGTTCAAATCCTGAGTCACGAATTCATGAACGATTGACTTGGTAATTCCCATTTCCTCTGCAATCATTCTGTTAGTGAGCCATTAGTCACGGTTGAGAACAGACCTCACTGCATCCAAATTCTGTTCCATTTTTGACGAAAGGGGGGTCCTTGTCTAGGTCTTGTGCTATCGGCACACTTGTGAAAATGATACAGTTATCTCCCCCAGTTAAGATCCCATGTCAACAGATACAATTGACACTCCCCTTATTCAAACCTGCTACTATAAACAAAGTTGCTAGACTCCTTTCTAATGCCAACCTAACCACCTGTCCCCTATTCCCTCTCAAATATTATGGTCACTCTCTGACTCTATCCTGAACTCTCTAACCCACATCTTCAATCTCTCCCTCTCTTCTGGCATCTTACCCAATGCTCTAAAACAAACATTACTTAAAAAGCCATCCTTGGACCCTAACAGTCTTAACAATCTACACCCTATCTTCCTGCTCCCCTTTTCCTCTAAACTCCTTGAACGCCTGGTTTACAACTAACTGAGTGACCACCTCACTAAGAATAACCTTTCTTGATCCCCTTCAATCTGGATTTCGCCCTCAACACTCCACAGAAACTGCTCTTTTAAAGCTCACAAATTACCTACTAACCGTAAAAAACAACAGACACTATTCTGTACTCCTACTTTTGGACCTTTCAGCTGCCTATACAGTTGAACACCCCCTCCTCCTCAAAAAACTTTACTCCCTCAGTCTCCGTGACTGTGCTCTTCAGTGGCTCTCCTTCTACCTATCCCAATGCACCTCCAGTGTCACTTATAATTCTACTTCCTCCTCTCCTCTTCCCTTCTTTGTCAGGGGCTCCCAAGGTTCTGTTCTTGGACCTCTCCTATTTTCAAACTACACCTCTTCCCTGGGTCAGTTGATTGCCTCCCACAGCTTTCAATTTCTATGCTGCCGACACCCAAATCTATCTCTCCACCCCTCAACTCACTCCATCAGTCTCCTCACGCATCACTAACTTACTAACAGACATATCTGTCTGGATGTCACACCACTTCCTCAAACTCAACTTGTCCAAAACCGAGCTCATATTATTTCCTCCCCCACATGGCTCTTCCCCTGACTTTTGTCAAGAGCAATGGCACAACCATCTACCCATCCCCACATGTCAGGGTGCTAGGTGTTATCCTGGACTCTGTACTCTCCTTTTGGCCCCACATCCAATCACTCTCCAAAGCTTGCCACCTCAACCTCCGCAACATCTCTAAACAACGTCCCTTTCTAACCAATGAAACCACAAAGCACCTGATTCACTCCTTGGTTATCTCTCGCCTCGACTAATGCAACTCCCTCATCATTGGCTTACCTTTAAATAGACTACCCCCCCTTCAGTCCATCATGAATGCTGCTGCCAGACTTATCCACCTTACAAACCGCTCAGTGTCTGCTACCCCTCTCTGCCAATCCCTACTTTGGCTGCCACTCGCCCAACTAATTAAATTCAAAATACTAACTCAATAAGTTATTAGTCCACAACCCCAGCTATATCACTAGCCTAGTCTCAAAATACCAACCTATTCATCCTCTTCGTTCCTCCCAAGACCTCCTGTTCTTTAGCTCCCTCATCACCTCCTCCAATATTCACCTCCAGGACTTCTCCGAGCCTCTCCCATCCTCTGGAACTCCCTAGCCCAATCTGTCAGACTGTCTCCAAATCTATTCACTTTTAGGCGATCCCTGAAAACTTTTCTCTTTAGAGAAGTCTTATCCTCCCTCCACCTAACAACTGCACTTCTATTTTCTTCTTCAGCTCACCCCCCACAGATATTACACTTTTGTATCACTCGAACCTCCCTCCTAGATTGTAAGCTCTAACGAGTAAGGCCCTCTGAATCCTCCTGTATTGTATTGTAATTGTACTGTCTGCCCTAATGTTGTAAAGCGCTTAGCAAACTGTTGGTGCAGTTATAAATCCTGTATAATAATAAATAAAAATAATGATAGCTCAGCTTCTCCATAAGCTTTCCGTCCACCATTTCCAAAGTTTCTGATGCACTTTTACCCAATTTCACACAAAATGTTTTAACATACAGCTGTTCCCAACTCATTTGCATTTTTCTTACTACGGGACACCTGAACAGGGTGTCACAACAAAGAATGTCTCAACTCTGACAGGGCTGGAATGCAACTGATCAGTGTTCTAACGTATACCTGGCACCCCACCCCAAGGGACCTTGGCCAGCTTCTCTCTTCACGGAGCCCTTCTCAAGCATAGGAACTTCATTCTCAATATATTCTGGACATGTCTTGTAGATGTTTGCCTTAAGTAGACCAACCCTTAAGACTCCTGATAGGTTCTGAATGGTCACCTGCAGTCTAGCATAATAGCTATTGGTTTAGTTTTATACACACAGTTATGAAGTTACGGCAAACAGTTGCTGTATCATGCAGAAGCTGCATGATACAGCAATTCATTATGATTCAGATTTTTCTGTTGCATTATCGGAGCGATTTTTTTCAGTCTCAATAATGGACTGTTCAGAAATGTACAGCTCTTATCTTACCTTTCTGAGAGTTCAGTAATAATCTGACATCATAGTCAAATTGATCAGCAGCACACCATCAATATCAAGTGAATCTTTTATTTGCCACTATAAAAGCAAGCAATGTTTGGCTGGGGATGAGAAATCTTTCACAACCTCCTGATCTTCTTCAAAGTTTTCTATAAAATGTCCTCTCTGCCAGCTGCAGAGGGTGGTGTCTAAAACCATGGAACACACAGACTTTGGGGCAGAACCGGACCTAGCTATATTGCTTAGGTGATGGATGTGCTGTTTGCAATATTGTGTGTACCGTGCAGGAGTGTGTATAGCAGAGTTCAGGGGTATGCAATACACAGAGTAAAGGGGTCAGGAGTACATATTACAAAGATTTCCGCAGTCAGAGTCGAGTTTATGAATACATAATGCAGAGTGCAGGGGCAGGAGTGTGTTATGCAGTGAGTGCAGGGGTCCAGGGTACAAAGCAGTGCCCTCCGGCGACTTTCTGGGGCCACAGAGTTGAAGCCATGGTCCATGCTTATAACAGCACCAGGTATGATGTGATGCATAAGTTGTTCAAGTCAAAGGTATTTGTTAAAGGAAATATATTGCTATATACTGTATATGTAATACAAAGGGTTTATAGCACAGTAAGCATAAACTTAAAGCCAGGACTTCAATTGTGGATATCGCTTCAGCAGTACAGCATGAAAGGCAATGGGAGGCAGCAGCCAGTGGTACCCAACTCAATGCCTAGTCATAGTCAAAATGTTCTACAGTGATGATGGGCAGACAGAGGTTAATAAATGCATCTAAAGCTGGGTTTACACTAGCTGCGGCCACGGCTCACAGAGGGGGTCCGGTGCGTTCCTGTTCTCTGTTTCAGGGGTGAATCAGGTCTGAATTTTAGCCTGAATTCGGACCTAAAACTGAGCCAGAGACGCACAGGATAAGGTTTTCAGTGGGGACCGCATCCGCCCAGGAGGTGTGTGACCCGGCTCCATTGAGAGGCGGTCACTCTCCTGTCATGCGAATTGAATGCGGGGAAACCCACATACAATTTGCATAAGTGTGAACCCATCCTAAAGGTTTCATATCGATGGTAACCCAGCCTCAGCATGACAAGTATTGATAAACCAGACTTTGCAACAAAAAAAAGAACAAAAATTCACTAGTCAGAGGAAGTCCCTTCACAACAGGAAGTGAGAGGAAGTCCCTTCATAGTCTGGGCAATACATGCTTAGGGATGGTGTTCCCTGAGCCCTTAAACATTGTTTTCTTTTATGTAGCAAAAAAAATATTTACTCGACATTGATGAAATTTTGGTGATCACTTTTCTTATGGACTTTATTTGCTGGTGGCCCAACCCATCAGTTCACTGCAGCACTCACCTATGGTCTTTGGCTATAAGGAGTGCGTTGGTGTACATTCGTTGGAGATCAGCTGTGCAGCTACTGTCATAGATTCCTATTCAGCTCTATGAGTACCTTTGTCAGCACCTTTACTAACAACATTTCTTTGTGAGCAGGGCTGGTCTCAGATATGAGTCATTAAACAACCCTTACCTCTGCAGTGGAAGCTCTGATTTAAAGGCTATAGATCAGGAAACAGCGTGTGATAAAAGGTACCCAAAACCATAAAGTAACAGTGAGGACAGGACAAGGAGAAACACCCCATTGGGCTTACTGAATAAGGGAAAGTAACCATAAATGATGTACGGGAAACCTTTGCAAAAATAGCGCATCTCAACATCCTTGAGAACAAGGAAATATGGCTGCTGTGCTATACATGCTCTATACTTTCTGAAAGGCCAATCAACACACCAATTCTAGTTTTAGGTAAAACTAGGTCAAAGTACATATATATTTTTATATGATTTATGAAGACTGCAGTACAAATATAATTTCATCAAAATGTGATCAAAATCTCATTAAACTTTTAAATTAACATTCCTCTATCTATATCAAAATATTTGTTTAAAAAAATATGCAAGCTTCACAGACCGGCTTCCATTATCTTCAGTCCAAAAATGTAAATGTAAATCTGCATGCCATAAATCACCAGTCATTTATGACAGAATAAATACAAGTTAACTGTTAGTATGCAATGGATATTCTGCTTTGCCACGGCTTGTTCAAGGAAATCTTTCATACATTTGTTTGTACACTCGTTTTCAGCCAAAACTTTTTTATTTTTTGCTGTTTAGAGTGGAGAACTTCTAAATCAAGAGGGCATTTCTTTTCAGTGAAGAAACGGCAATAAAATCAACATGTCTACTAGGCTTTAGGCTGGCCATACACGGATCAGATTCAGCTGGTTCAGCACGGACTGGACGAATTTTGATCCATGTATGGGAAGGGAGGTTGTACAGAAGTCAATGTACAGGTACAGGGTACAGAAGGAAAAGAAGGAGTCAATAAGAACTGATTAGGGTAAACAAGTTTTTATTTAGCTTTATATAAAGACAGTGGAGGTTATTTACTAAAGGAAAATCCACTTTGCACTAAAAGTGCACTTGGAAGTAAAGTCGCTGTAGATCCGAGGGGGATAGTCAAGGAAAATAAAAAACAGCATTTTAGCTTGCACATGATTGGATGATAAAATCAGCACTTATTTCAGATCTACCCCTTAGATTTAGAGCGACTGCACTTCCAAGTGCACTTTCATTGCACTTTCAAGTGCACTTGCAGTGCAAAGTGGATTTGCCTTTCGTAAATAACCCCCAGTGTGTTTTTTTTACTGACATGTGAAGAAACTGAGTTTACTTCAAGTGCCGATTCACACAGGGGCAACACGACTTCAGCGCGACTTTGCAAGGCGACTTCAACGTGACTTTGAGCAACTTACAACGCGACTTCAAGTCGCCCCCAGGACAGGCGACTTTGGCTGTGGCCAATCAGAGAATAATCAGCTCTCTGGGAGGGAGGGGTTTGCCTGGGAAATCTAATTTCTTTTGCTGTAAAGTCGCTTCACTGTAGATGGAGATCATACTTGGAGGCGACTTCCATTGAATTCTATGGGTACAGGTCACCTACAAGTCGGATTGAAGTCATACAGGAACCTTTTCTGAAGTCGGAGCGACTTCAGTAGTGTATATTAAGACGCCTCTCATTGACTATAATGCAATTCATAATGTCAAGCGACTTGGGGCGACTTGAGGGCTGACAAGTCGCCCCACAAGTCGTTGTAGTGTGAACCGACCCTTACTAACATCATGTGGAAATTAAAGTTCATATCTTTGATTTGCAGACAAATGATACAAAGTAAACACAAAAGTAACAATGTTACTTTGTATCTTTCTATCTTTTGTCTGAACATTGTTTCTAAACTCAGTGTCAGAAGGTCAGTTATTTACAGCAGCTGCTGGAATAACTGCTGTATGCATGGAGCAACTTCAGGCAATCATTTTGACAGCCAGGAGTTTCCAGCAAATGCAAAGGAAGATCAGCAATTAGGCAGGACAGGGCTTACAAGGGAGTAGTGGCTGGGACAGTACTACACATACCCTGTGTACTTCAATTAAATATTTTTTTTGGGCATGTGTAGCATGCCCAAAGTCCACAACTGGTTAATTAGGATTGATGACATGCTGATTCAAGTGAACAGTAATATTTAATGATAGGTACACTTTAAATGAGGAGTAAATGGCTATTCTGGGATTTATGAAGCAAGTGATGACTGCTTTAAGAATGCACCGCTGTACTTCATTGTTACACAATTAAATAGTGAAAATATGGAAACACAAACTTACATCCAGTGAGTCCTCATTAACAACGATGAGTGACATTGTCTGTGACACCAGCCGACACGAGTATCCTGCCAAACACAATATATTCATCATTAGCAAGACAATTTAACAAAGCAGAATGACAGTCAGTCAGCTAGTCTGCACCACTTACAAGTAGAGGTACATGGGGTAAGAAGCTTGGAAGTTTTCAGACCTGTTTTGTATGCCCTTTGAAGTACAGCTTTGCCAATATCAGAATGGAGTTATAGTATATCAATTCCATCACATAAAAACTTAACAAGGAGTTTCATCCCTATAGCAGGATATATAAGGACAGTGGACGAAGCCAGGCAGATCATTCCTTTATGCCCCAGAGGCCAAATGTGTACAAAGAATTGCTTCTTTATAGCCAGATTCAGCCATACTGTTTATACATGTTTTCACTCCCCCAGCCCTACTGCATGGTGTCAATATTCTGCATCCCCAAGCCAAAACTAACAACATTCAAGCAAGTATAATGGACTTAAAATTTTAGGCGTATGTCTGCACTATACTTAAATGGATATTACACTTATTAGCATACTCCTCCTTTCATGCCATGTGTCATGTGGCACTCAGATTTATAGTGCACCACGAAACATGGTAATATTCCCCAGTCCCTCACTCACAAACTCACACCCTCCACTTACCTGAATTGTGGGGTTCTTCTCCCAGCAGACTTTAGTTAACTTAGTTTAGTTAGATTTATTTTTGTTTTTATTTGGCACTGCTGTGCATGACTCCACCTGCACAGCCGCATCATTCCGGGGCGTATCATGAAATGAGTGGGCCCATGTGCAAGATAAAAAGTGGGCCCTAGGCATTGATAAGAAAAAAATGCAGCGCCCGTTGGTAGTATGTGCAGGAGAGGAGTGCTGAGTGTATGGAGGTGGGTAGTATATACAGGGAGAGGGGTGTGGAGTGTATGGAGGTGGGTAGTATGTGCAGGAGAGAAGTATGGAGTGTATGGTGGTGGGTATTATGTGCAGAAGAGGCATATGGAGTGTATGGAGGTGGGTAGTATATACAGGGAGAGGGGTGTGGAGTGTATGGAGGTGGGTAGTATGTGCAAAAGAGGCGTATGGAGTGTATGGAGGTGGGTGGTATGTGCAGGAGAGGAGTGTGGAGTGTATGGAGGTGGGCAGTATGTGAAGGAGAAGAGTGCAAAGTGTATGGAGGTGGGTAGTATATGCAGGAAAGGAGTGCGGAGTGTATGGCAGTGGGTAGTATGTGCAGGAAAGGAGTGGGGAGTGTATGGAGGTGGGTTGTATGTGCAGGAGAGGGGTATGGAGTGTATAGAGGTGGGTAGTATGTGCAGAAGAGGCGTATGGAGTGTATGGAGGTGGGTGGTATGTGCAGGAGAGGAGTGTGGAGTGTATGGAGGTGGGCAGTATGTGAAGGAGAAGAGTGCAAAGTGTATGGAGGTGGGTAGTATATGCAGGAAAGGAGTGCGGAGTGTATGGCAGTGGGTAGTATGTGCAGGAAAGGAGTGGGGAGTGTATGGAGGTGGGTTGTATGTGCAGGAGAGGAGTATGGAGTGTATAGAGGTGGGTAGTATGTGCGGGAGAAAAGTGCAGAGTGTATGGAGGTGGGTAGTATGTGCAGGAGAGAAGTATGGAGTGTATTGTGGTGGGTATTATATGCAGGAGAGGAGTGTGGAGTGTATGGAGGTGGGTAGTATGTGCAGGAGAGGAGTGTGGAGTGTATAAGGGTGGGTAGTATATGCAGGAGAGGAGTATGGAGTGTATGGAGGTGCGTAGTATGTGCAGGAGATGAGTATGAAGTGTATGGTGGTGGGTATTATATGCAGGAGCGGAGTGTGGAGTGTATGGAGGTGGGTAGTATGTGCAGGAGAGGAGTGCAAGTGTATGGAGATGGGTAGAATGTGCAGGTGAGAAGTGTGGAGTGTATGGTGGTGGGTAGTATGTGCAGGATGGTGTCTGTAGGACAGTGGACAGTGTCAGCAGTTTTTTATTTTATAATATTTTACCCAATTTTATTTTTTATAATTTTTGTACAATTTAATTTTGTAAAATTGAGTGCAATTTTTTTTTTATCAGCCCTGTTGGTGGGCTTTTGTGCTATATCACGGATCTAAACAGACCCCTGACATCTCCTCTTTGAGACAGAGAAAGGGACTGATGACAGATTTCCCAGGCCCTCTCAGCAGCCTCAGCATTGAAGATGAGTGGACAGGACACAGAGGCTCCCATTCATTCATAAACTGAAGCACACAGTTTACTCTGCTCAGTTATCAAAGGACACAGGAGCAATTGGTAGCAATTGCTCTCTATGTCCAATTCAGAAAAGGAAGGGGCCGGTAAACTGCATCCATCCTGACGCCCCCACAGCAGCCGGCAGGAGAGGAGTGGAGGGAAGCCGGCTGCGAGGGGGGCGGAGGAGGAGCAGTGCAGTGGGCCAGAGGAGGAGGACAGGGGGCCGGAGAACACGGGGGCGGAGCAGAACATGGGCACAGAGGAGAACACAAGGGGCTGGAGGAGGAGGACACAGGGGACAGTTGGGGGATGATCGTGTGGTGGGAGGGACAGTTGCAAGCACTGATTTACCTGTATATCTTTTCAGCAGACAGCCACAGGAAGGAGAGGAGGTGAAGCGGCTGTCAGCTGAAAATCTATACAGGGAGATCGGTGCTTGCAACTGTCCCCCTGCCACACCGATCATTCCTGACTGTCAAGGGACAATCATCCATGGGTGCAGGGTAGCTCACAGTGCCCCTGCACACATGGATGATAAGCTACTGGTATCATTCATTCACAGGTACATTTACAGGATCTGTGAATGGAAAGACTGCAAGCCCCATTTGTCACTGCAGCAGAAGGACTCATGGATCTCAATGGAACACTATAGTAGTGATGTCATTGACACTATTTACTTCCTCCATCCCCACAACCGAAGGTCTATACCTCTGTTCAGATGTGTGCCCAGGGTAAGAGTTTGCTGCAATGCACTGATTATGGTTGCAATGCTTTGCAAGATACAATCAAAAAATTAACACATGAACATTTTTTTTTCATTAGTGGGTGCATTTATTTGTATTCTTTGAAAAGGTGGACTGTGCTACTAATTTAGCTTTTTGGATTTGCAATGGAAGAAGTAAGGGATTTTCTGGTTCCTTTTGGTCCCCACAATACCCTGGATCTCCTAAATTCTGGGGTGTGCTGATGTGCAAGAATGCCTCGGCTCCACCTGAATCCTTAGCGGCACTATTAGCCAATCACTGAAATCACTGTGATAGGCTCCTCGCAGGCTTAAGCCTTGTACACACTATTTGTTTTTTCCGTTCAACCTAGCATCCAGAACCCTTCGACTAGCACTCTCAGCCATTGGCTGAGAGCGCTGATCAGGAGCCACTTGGCTGCTGGCTTTCCAAATGGCTGGCTTCTGTCAGAACAGCTGGCATACACACGGGCCTAATGTTGGCAAGTTTTTATTGAACCAGCCAATGTCGCCCGGCATTAAGCCTGCGTGTATGGGGCTTTAGGGTAAGGTTAAGCAAAGCTTAAGAAGCAGGAAGCATTGGAGCTGCACTCTTGATCAGGGAAACTTTTTTTATTAGACCAGAAATCACAATTAAACCTAACATTTACCTATATTGACAGCAGTTTCCTGTTTGTCTCCTGTTAAAACCCATATTTTAATTTCAGCTTTTATCAAAGTGGCTATAGTTTCTGGGACTCCTCCTTGTAGCTGGTCCTCTATTGCTGTGGCACCAAGAAGCATTAAATTCTGTAAGAAACACACACAATATTTTACTAAACTTTGTTAATAATTTCCAAACATTTCAGAGCTACATTGGCTACAATTGTACATGCTATATATTACAAGGCTGGGTTGAATTAGACATTTATAAGGGCCATAGTTACACTTGTACCCTCTACTTATGCTAACACATATACATACCCAGGATTCAAAAACAGTAACAGTCTGGAAATGCTTTTAAGATGTCTCATTCAGGGAACCCTACTAATAAGCAGTGACACTAAATGCTACCCCTATTTTCCAAAAATAATTCATGTACATCCACTACTACATGGTCAAGTAATCTTTTTTTCATTAAATTGATTGTTAGAGTGTTCTTCTGCTTCCTTTTACCAGCCTTAGTGAGCTCTTGAACCTCTCCTTTTCCCTTCACTTCCATTTGTATGGAACAAGCAGTTAACGTTACTTGCAGTCACGTGCCTTGCTCTATGCACACTACAAATCCCATAGTCCATCTTAGGAGAAAGTAGGAGAAGGTGGCTACATTCCTACATACAGTGGGACCATGGAGAATGAATACAACCACCATAAGCGTTTTAAATAGCCCAAAATGAAAAACGCCTGGCAACAAAATACGGCTAAATGCTAGTTGCTGTGTTTAGCCGCGTTTGGCGCTTGAAATGCCTCTAAACTCAGCTTCTGAACCCATTTTGCATTCTAAAAAAAGCCTCTAAACTCAACTGCCTAGAAACGACTGTAAAAGACCCTGTGTACATGTACTGATAAGATAACATAGAGGAGAGTTCAGGGGCAGCTGAATAAAATGCCCAACTGCTCCTAAATGTCCGTTTAGCAGGAGCAGTGTACCTGAGGCCTAACAGGAAGTAGTATCACAGCAGTAAAACAAAAGGAATTTGGAGATTTGGAGGATTCTAAATCTATTCTAAAGGGGCAACTCTAGCTAATTACATGTCAATTAACACTGAAGTGCAAAAAACTACCATAATTATGTTTCTAATCAAGAGAGATCCAAGATAAATGACATACTAAATACCCATATGTATTATTAGCTGATTGTATGATGCTACGACAATTGTGGTTCTAGTGTGTGTGTTCATCCAGTGTGTTCATCATATATATGTGGAATCCAGATTGTTAGTTTTTTTGACCTGACGTAATTCACAGATGCTTAATTGGATTGAGAAGGCCAAATCAACACATCAAATCTCTTGAACCATTTTTGGCGTGTGGCCTGGTGCATTATTCTGCCCCCTTACGGTTTCCAAGAAGGAGTGTATTTGGTCAGCAACATTGTTTAGATAGGTGGTATGTGTGAATTTAACAACCACATGAATGGCAGGGCCAAGCAGAATATTTCTCTAATACTAGCATTACACTGTCTCTGCCGTCTTGCCTTCTTCCCATACTGCATCCTGCTGCCATCTCTTCCCTAGGTAAGCAAGGCGCGCACACACACCTGGCCATCCACATTATGTAAAAGAAAATGTGATTCATCAGACCAGGCCATCTTCTTCCATTGCTTCATGGTTCAGTTCTGATGCTCACCTACCCATTGTAAACGCTTTTGGCTGTGGACACAGGTCACCATGGGCACCCTGACCGATCTGCTGCTATGCAGCCCCATAACCAACAAACTGTGATGCACATATTTTCCGCTTTCAACACATCAACTTCATGAACAACTGTTTACTTGCTGCCTAATATATCCCACCAGCTTTCAAATGCCATTGTAATAAGACAATGAATGATATCCATCTACCTGTCAGTGATCTTAATTTTACGTCGGATCAGTGTATAAGAAAGACCACTGGAAGCCTGTTGGCAACATTACTGTTGTACTCGCCAATATTATCTATTAGGTAGATGGGTCCAAATCAATAGCACATCAGGCTAACTAATTTAACCACAGTTTCTTTATTAGTCACTCACTACAACCTTTGCTTTTCTCCAATAATCCATATGTTTCACCTCAGCTAAACCGCTCTGAATGTCAGCTATCCATAACTATTATGTGGGATCATCATACAAGTTATTAATTGGTTTCATATTTTCAGGAAACCCTCTTGGTCCACACAGCTTAACCCAAAGCTCAAGGGAATGGTAGATAGTGTCGATATTCTGTTTTTCTTCTGGCATAATTACAAGAGAGTAATAAAAGGTTAGGGTGTCACCAAAGCTACAATATCAGGTTCATGGTGATGTCATGGTTTGCTATAATAGCCACAGTATGTTTTCCCCCCATGGTCTAACCATGCGATAATCGCTGTAAGAAAATATCTAAGGGATTAAGGGATGTTTGGGGTGGAAGTGCAAATATTTTCTTAAACAGAAAAACAACGGCACCATAATGGACAATATTTTGAATTTTTTTTAAATAAAAACTGGCTTTGCAAATAATGTAAAATATCATAGACTGACAAGCTTCTTATATACACAATGGCATGGGAATGTAACCTTTCCCACCTGTTGGTTGAGGATCCTGGGATTTGTAGTACAGACACAGCTGGAGAGTCAAAAAGCGATGACTTATGCACTGCTCACCTTTTCAATAAGTTCATAACATTCCTCAAGTTTCTGAGCCCTGTCCTTCAAAACGACACTGGTCTCATTTTGAATTTTCAGCCATTCCTTGTATTCAGATTCATCCAGGTCAGTGTATGCTATGCACAATGTCCTCAAACCTTTAAAAAAAAAAGTTTCAAAATGGTAAGATTTTATCTATAGCAGACGCCAAAATCAGTTAAAGATGTAGCACATTGAGGGCTTATAACAGGCAACATATAAGGATTATTAGGGCTTGTGTTGCTGGGAGAATGCAGCACACTTTTAGGTGAATTTAGCTTGCATTTGAGATCAGCATGAGATGCTTTAAAGTTCCATCTCAGTTCCTTTACATGTGCATTTAACCTGGGACTAAACTTTTGGCCTCCTTCAAACTGCTTTTGCATTCCCTTTGGCTTGTTCAGTATGGAGCAAAAATCAGTTCTGAAGCAAACAAAAGCCTGTGTACAGAGGCACTTACTCCAACTAAAAAGTCGCAGCCAGATGGAAGAGCCATCCTCACCATTTGGTGCTTGGCAAAAATGAAATGAATGTGTAATGGTGCTAACCAGAGATGATGTTGTAAACCTCTGAGCTGACAAGATGCCAGCAACTGCTCAAAAAAGGTGCATTGGGGCTCTTTCACGCAGACGTGTCCGTGTACGGAGCCCGCTCTGCACAGCGGGGGATTGCTCCATCGATCTCCGCTGAGCAGGCAGATGACAGGTCTGTCTCTGCACACTGTGCAGGGATGGACCTGTCAGAGCGCCTCTCTCCCCTATTGGGGATCGGGTGACGACGAACCGTAGAGTCCTTCATCATCCGATCCGCAGACGGATGGAAAAGTAGGTTTTTCCTCCGTCACACTTTATCGGATCGGAGCGGGTCGGATGTCAGTGGACGTGTCACCGCTGACATCCGTCGCTCCATAGACCTCTATGGAGCATCTGTTCAGGTCCGCCTAAAAAAACTGACAGGCGGACCTGAACGGATCGTTTGTGTGAAAGAGGCCTTGCTAGGTGAAGGTCTAAAGTTCTCCCACCGTCCATCACAGCAGAGCCTCGGTGAGGCAAATCAACTTCAAAATTAAAGAGCTGCATGCAAAATAATTATTACTTTTCTGTGCAGAGTCAATGAGACACTGAGTTTGAAAAATTCTAGTTACTTTTGCAGTTCCAATGCATACATTTGTCACTGTTTAAGTCTTATGTTGATATCTTTCCTGTGTTGTCCATGCTGCCACCGCCAGAACTATATGCTATTCTCATTAGCTATAATGTGGAATTTTCACGTTGCACCATGAGCAACGTATTTGGGGGTTGACAGAGACGAAATAACTATAAATATATTCCTATATGTCTTAAGGCTGGCAGCTGGCCCACATGGTGCCCATGGTTGTATTGCTGCACAATAGAAAATGTGGCTTTGTGTAACAAAAAAATAGGCAGGGTTGATCCACTCATTGGCTTGTTGACAAATTTTGGGCAAATTTTAGGCATTTTGCCAAGTCATCCTTAAAGAATCCAAAAAGAGTGTCACTGCATCCTGGTTGAAAAAGGCTGCCTTAGAGAGTGGTACAATAGCTGAGCATTATAAGAGAGAGCAATACAAACATTAGATGTTATGTGAGAGTGCTATTATAGCTGTATACTGTATTACCAGAAAGAATAATATGAAAGCTACATATTATTTAAAGTGGTAGTAATCACTGCTTGGTCACTTGTACCTTGTACCTACAGGTAAGCCTATAATAAATCCTACTTGTAGGTAAAATGAATATCTCCTATATGTGCACCATTTAGGAGACACCCTTGCGGCTTGGCCATTTAAACGGCCAGGGTCTGCACACACAGAAGGAAGGCCTGGTGAAGATGGAAGCCTTGTCAGCAGTGACAATGCACCGCTGGAGGGATATCTTTTATGAGTAATTTTGTAATAATATACTAGCATGCAGTGCACACTAGCACATTATTTATTTATTTTTTAAGAATGTACTACTGCTTTAAGAGAGTGTGCTACGGGAGCTTCACCTTGCCTAGGGAGGAATAATGGGTGCTTCTAATCATCTTATTGAAAATGTACTGCCTTACAAGTATCGGTCTTTCCTTTTCCTAATACGAAGAATGGAAGGAAGGAGTTACCCACACATCCACAGCTAAACATAGCCAGTCAAATCACATACAGGATCACAAGTAGTTTGATGATGGGGAGATGTGTCACTGATTCTCGGGGACACATCTCGCCGTCCTAATAAGCACGTGTAGCTACTCTTTGGAACAGGAGGGTAAAAGTTCACACACTCAGGTTTTCTTGGTTTGCCGGCATGTGTAGTCTGTCTATTCTGCCTGTGAATGTGAGACTGTCAAATCAATGTTTTTCTTAGTTGTAGCCTGGCTGACACTATAGTTGAGTATATTAAAGTTGGGAATGGTTAGAAATACTTCAACTTCAACACCATTTATCAACCACGCCATAATTTAAATCCACTTACAAATGTCAGACTTGATAAAAATGTAATTTATTCCCAAGCAGAGCACTTTCATCCAAAAAGTGATCAGCTCTGAAATTTATGATGAAGATAATTTTCTGCTTATCACCAACACAAATTTCCATGTGTCTGCTTACCACATGCATTAGACTTGGAATAATCACAGGACAAGATGTAGGAGAGATATGTACTGTGAATACACATCAATTCAGGTCTACTCCCTCATCACAATCCGCTGTCCACATTACAGGAACTTAATGCACCAGAACCTGACTGGCTGCTGGTGTATTCCAATGCATGTGAGGCACATTTGCTTCAATACAGTCAACTTCAGGTCTCTTGATGAGGTAAATAATGCTTAATAACTTGCAATAAATATGCAAAGCCATTTAACTTAACATTTAGGCCTAATGCACACGGGGCATTAGAAAAAAACAAGCAGCAAAGCTACTACCAACGCCAGGAAAAAGCAGCTGTAAAAACATGCATTTAGTAGCTTTTTGCATTGGCGTTAATGCACGTTTAGCCACGCTAGCTTTTAGCAGCGTTTCTCAGCCTCTATTCAAAATCAATGGTTCCCTATGAGAGCGCATTGATTTGAATAGAAGTCGCTCCACAAGTTGATTCATGATGATTCGACTTGCGGTGCGGCTTGTGCGCTGAGGATCTTGAAGGGGTATGTGGTAATGTATGTTTCCTCTATAATGTATAATCCATATATGATACATGCAGACTCTCAGACATTTGGCTACACATGTCTAGAGTTTCCCTTGACATTAGGAGGCCTACCCATTATATAGCACGAGAAAACACTTATATGCCCCTATATATAAAAATATATCTCTGCGGGATTGGAACAGGGGAAGAGAAGGAGGGAGGGGGGATTTCCTTCCCTCTCTTTTATGTCACAAATATGCCTTTTAGCTTATGAATAATTACTTTTTGTCTTGGCTGCTTCCTTCATGTTTCTTTGTTTCTGTATCCCGATGTATGCTCCCCCCTGATTTTTCTCTTTTGCATTGTAGAGCGATAGTTACATTTCAAATTCAATCACTCTCTTCTCCTGATGAAGGTTCCCACATTCGGGTAACTGGAAACGCGTCGAGTATTCGGGGGTCACATACCTCCATGAGAGCTCCAGTACCACAGTTCTGGTTCTTTGTAAAGTGTTGTTGTCTTTTTGTTTGTACAAATCCTTTTTGTATTGTTATGTATATGTTGTATTGTGTAACCTGTTATTGGACAATTGGGTGACCATTTTTAACACGTTAATAAAACTACTATTTTTTATACTACTCTGGTGAGTGTGGTGATCTAACTAAAGTCCCAACAGTAGGGGGTCCTTTTTTGTCTATATCCAGGGATGAGACCACCACACTAAAAACCTATACCAACAGGGGAGTATGCCTTAATCTTTTTCTTGTGTGCATTTGTGGGTCAGGCAGAGGGTCTTGAATGTGATCCGATCCTTTACAGTTAGCCAGTGTAGAATCCTAAGGGAGGGGAGATGGATTCACATGTTTTTTTTTCCTATGACTAGTCTTGCTGTCGTGTTTTGAACGACTTGTAGGCGTGCAATCTGGAATTAAGGTAGTCCTATGTAGAGTGAGTTTGCGTAGTTGAGTCAAGAGTTGATGATTGTTCCTACCACTATGGCTTTTTCCTTTTCTGGGACGAAGGGGATGCTAAGATCCTAAGCGTACAAGCCACACCGTGATCTGACTTGTGGTGTGACTTCTATTCAAATCAATGCGCTCTCATAGGGAACCATTGATTTTGACATGTCAAAAAAAAAAGCTTGATGAGGCTTAACGCAGTTGTATCCAGCATTAAGCTGCGTTTAGCTGCTTTTAGCAGCGTCAGACATTTCTACAGCTGTAACGCCGGTCCTCAGCACATGCTGGCCCTGGGGGTTTTTTTGCAGCTTGAAAATGCCTATGCCACTTACAGCTCCTAAAAGCCTATGTATGCATGGACACATAGAATAACATGGAGAGGCATTTTTAAGCTGCAAAAAAAAGTCTGACACTGCTAAAAGCAGCTGTAAAAACACCCTGTGTGCATGAGGCCTAAAAGTCATACGAAACATACAATTTTTAAGTTAAAAGCGAAAGAAACTCTGCGCTTAGGATAAAGTAGTGCAGGTGTGCAGCCTCCCCAGAAAAATTAACCCCCTAGGGGGCAAATTTGAATAATAGATAGAAGATAGGGAAAATGGTGCTCCCTAGGATTCCAAGGAAAGGTTTTACTATATTTGACTTGCAGTGAAAATATTATGATAGGGTAGATGGGAGTGAGCACCTAATTGAAGGCAGTAGTACGCATAGACCTATCACCACCTCCTGTGCACAAAATTATGGGCGTTCGCAGCGTGCGCTTCAACTACTGACGTCACTTCCGTTACGGTAATTAGAGGCTTGGAACATGCCGACGTCAGTTCCGGTACGGTAATTAGAGGCTTGGAACGCAGTTGAAGCGCACGCTGCGAACGGCCCTAATTTCTCCGTCTTTCCTGCTCATTTCAAACGTGTGTGGTGGTACTAGCTGCATCCTGTGGGATAGCCTGGACTTTTAATATTGTTTTTATTTTTTACTTCTGTTATTTGTTTTTATTAAATAAAACCACCTGATATCACACATGAGATCTCCTATCTCTTCCTTGTGAGGCATATCCCTCAAACCACGTGCCGGACGCTGGATGTCATTTCCTCCCACCCGTTGAGGCACTTGAAACACCATACACGGGCAACTGGTGAGGATCCACAGGAGATGGTAGCCGACCTGAATGGTGAGGACATCTTATAGTGTCGACTACAGGCGGATCGTCCACAGATTTCTGATATGCTGATAACCCCTGCAGGGGTAGTGAAGTCTGGTGAGTGAGGGAGCCAAAGGGGGCAGCACAAAGTCACCCAATATTGATGGAGCACAAAGTCACCGATTGAACTGCTGTCAACATCAATTAGCATTTTTTCCAAAATCTCTTCACCTGATATTGGACTTTTAAATTTTTTATGAGTGTTTTTTTTGGTTTTGTTTTTTGTTTTTTTCTTGTCTCTAGCATACTAAGAGTGGCATTTCTCACTGTTATCACTTATTTAGAGTGGTCATTTTCACTGCTACCACTTATTTAGAGTGGTTTTTGCCACTGTTATCACCTAATTAGAGTGGTGTTTTTCACTGTTATTAATCATCAAGTTTGGATATATATGGTTTATGGGCTTCACTGGCCCAGGTATATATAACATACACCCCTTATTCACTTAAGCTGGGTATTGTCATTTACTTATTCACATATTTGTTGGTTTGCACTTACTTACACTGACGGGCGGATAGAGATATAGCACAGGGGCTGCTATCAGTCTCCGCTGCCCTGGTGTTCTTTTTCTCTCCACCCGTGCACATACATTACATTCAATTATCTGCAGATTGATAAATTAGAGGTATACTTCTATACATTATTGGTTTATCCCCTCTATTTAGCTCATTTCAATATCACTAATATTTAATACATAGGTCATGGGTTCATAATATACTTGACACCTTTATTGTGCCACTAATCCCCCGCACAGGAGGCGGTGATAGGTCTATGTGTAGTACTGCCTTCAATTAGGTGCTCACTCCCATCTACCCTATCATAATATTTTCACTGCAAGTCAAATATAGTAAAACCTTTCCTTGGAATCCTAGGGAGTGCCATTTTCCCTATATTCTATTTATGAAACATACAATTTTTAAGTGCCATCATCCCTTCTATTTATATATAAAGCTCATGTCCCTGATACCTGTTTCCAGTCCCCCTTTATCTGTTATTCCTGTTTGTTCCTTGAATTTGTGTATACTTAGTTAGCTAGTTAGATGTGTTTAGGGATTCCGTGTTCTTGTGCTTTTTCACTAGTTTGTTGATGGTTTATTGATGTTGGTTGTTTAGTGTGTCTTTATCCTTAATAAATACATTTATTTCCCTTATCCACCTGTTTCCTGATTCTTTATGGTACAGCCTACTGATCTGGTCACCCATGATGGATGCCTGTATATGGCATCCTTGACAGAATTCTGAAGCTATACAATCAGATTGGCTGCACCTGGGAATTCGATCTGAGCACTTGCTCAATTACTGCAAGATGCATCTGGAAGATATTTTGTATTTTTCACTCTTGGCAACAGACGACAGAGATTTTTTGCTATCAGGCGTTGAGATAGCACACTAGAGAGCAGTTGTTAGAATGTATCCGGCTCACGTTTTCATTAATCAGGGCAGTTTTCTGTTTGAGGACGTTCAGCCACTCATTTAGATTTTTGCAGAGTTGGCCCTGTCTGATGCCTCTAGTGGAGGTGATGACTATACACCCCCTTTTAGTGCAGCTCAGGCAGAGTCTTTGGTTTGGCTATTGGAGGATGACTCAGCCTTTTTCTTTGAGCAATACTCAGCTTGTCCATAACAGGTGCTCGTGGAATGTATTGATTCAGTGCAGTCTCTGGTGAGACAAGCAGTGTGCAAATCAGATTTTGTGCAATCATTATTACAGGCCTGGTAAAGTTTGTTGTACTCAACCTCTGTCAGCTCCCAACCACTCATTTCTGTGGCTAGATACCAGCCTGCTCGAATGTCTTCCTCTCCTTCAACCACACACCCAATATACCCTGCTACCAGCTAAGTACCAGTACCCTGTTTCCTCCTGCTGCACCTACCCTGCCTTTAACCCTTCTACTTCTTCTCTGCTGCCTGCAACAGTTCCACTAAATCTCTTCTCAACAACTGTTCCCTCTGTTTTACCAACCTTACGCTCTTCGATTCCATCAGCTGCACCCACTACCTACAGCTCTGTATCCACATACAAGACTTCAGCGGCTAAACCCAAAAAGAAACAAAAGTTTTTTCCCAACCCGTACAATCCTGCCATTATCCAATCCTGTCTCCACACCCATTATTTCGAATGTCCAGGTAGATGGTGTAGGTCGGCTCACACCAGTTCTATGATGTGGAGGACCCTGTTTGGGAGAGAAACATTGCCTTTCCAAGTAGAAAATATAAAAGACCTTAAAATCTAGAGCACCATTAGTACTGAACATCAGTGAAAAGCTCTATACCCATGCTTTTAGTGTTTTTTAGGTGCTGTGCTCCCACTGACTTTTATTACACCGTGCATTTTCATGAAAGTGCATCAAAGTCTTATCTGCAGCATCTTTGATGCATTTTTAGAAAATACACAGTCTAATATAAGTAAACCTAAACCCTACATACAGTTGCACTGAGGCCAAACCTCAGCACACTGGTGTTAACCTGCTTTTAGTGTCATTGTCCTGGTCACGCCTGTGCATTACAGTCCCATAGAACTCTCAGGACAAAAGCCCATAAAAGTCTATCTTCCTGACTAAGGAATGAACAAATATATTATAAATTGTAGTCCTGAAACACAATAAAAAAAAAAAGAAATACAGGAATATATACAAAACACTAAACACTCCCTTTAAGAATTACAAAACATCCGTGAAACGGGGAAGAAGTTCATGTTTTCAGTTAAAATTAAACTTTTATCATTACAATTTACCTTTCTGGGAAACAGAGAGCACAAGACAGCAAAGGACAAGGTCAAATGGTATATTACTAATAATAATTGTAATCATTACCACGGCAATATGTTTTACCTTCAGAAGCAAATTGTTCCAGATGGTTTAAAGTCTGTTCCATGTATTGGGATTCTCTTGACAGCCTCTCGAATATAACATTATCCTTTGAAAGACAAAAAGAAATTAATGAATGAACATAAAAAAAAGATTAACATCATAAGGCTGGGTGCACATTGGTGATCATGGATGATGCCAATGTGACGACAATGTCATGACCCTCCATACTGCAATTAATCGTATGCGATCACTACAGGGAACAAAGAAGTGCAACATCCACTAATGATTCATTGGAAATGATAGCAAAATGTCCCAAATTTGAGCAGTCAATTGGTACTACATGCAAATGCATGTGTGCAGATTGCTAGGTATTCATCACTGGCATTGAGTTGTGTAATGTGCATTGGCACAGATGCTAGTTGTCTCAACAAGTGGGGTGTGTGATAGGGTGACAACATAGGAGCATAGCTGTCAGACCATTAACACCCAATAATAAGAAGAGTCCGAACAAGGATTTTAATGGCAGAGTTACCAGGTTAGTTTAATTATATTATTAAAAGCAGAAAATGTAAAATCATCAGAAACAACTTTTGAAATTACTACACCCCTCTGAGCCTTTGAATGTTTTTTTTTTTTTTTTTACATAGGTTTTAATTAGAAAGAAAAAAATCCTTTAAATAATTTGCACATCCCCAGAATTTCTCCCAAAATATCACAGCCAAAGTCTGCTGATTAAAAAGATTTTATATAAGTGAGAATTTTATGTAACATAGTGGAATGGTAGAGCTCAAAGTGAAAATTTGCATTTTACTTGAGGATAACTTTATTCTCCTTTCGTTGCCACACAGAAAAAAAAGGCTTTTGTAAATTGCTAGCATATAATAACTTATTGCTCATGCAGTTAACACAAATGTAAAGATGATCATCAGTGATTGATCATAAATAATATTTGTTTTTTTAAGCACTGCTCCCTTATGCTGCTTTGTAGCTACAGATAACTTTAATTGTGATTTACTTCTGGCTGTAATCAACCAGCAAAAGATCAACAAAACAACAGTGATCTACTGCTGCAGAGCAAGGTGAAACACTTCCTTAAGCTCTGATTCAGGCAGCCAATACATTAGCATTTTTTTTTTTGTTCAACTATTAGGTTGAACAATAAAAATATTCAGATTCCACCAATCCAAAACCTGGTTTGGATGGTTGAATCCTTCCCGCTGCGTTATTGTATTCTGACAGTGGGGAGACTTCCCTGCTGTCAAAAAAACTGATCTGTGCTGTTGGCTATAGCTGTTCAATTGTGAAAAACCGACAGAGTGGTTGTACAGAAGTCGATTGGTAGATCAACTTCTGTACAACCAACCTGATCATACATTGATTGCAATTCTAATAATAAAACAATCTCCAGCACGCTATGGTGTGATCTGGTTGCTAGCAAAAAAAGGTATTGGCATACAGATCCCACAGTGACAACATAAAATAAGTAATTGCAGCTCCTGACAGTAAAAGCATTCGATATAACCATACTTCATATGACATAAAAATATAAATGTAAAAACAACTTATAAATACATGAGTGCAGAAAAATACACATATGCGCAGAAAAAATAGTCCTTTAAAAATAAAGTCCAGAATCAAAATTGATGCCAAATCTTCCAGTATGTGGATAAACTGCCACCCAATGAAATGGTGCAATGGACACACAGCAGAAATAAAGCTACAGATAATGTAGTTAAAAAAAAAGACCTGCTTTTTTGGAGGCTCTAGACCTCAATACTACCACATCCTTGTGTAAAGCTAGCAAGAGATTCATATAAGAAAAGGCTGCCAGTTCATCACCATCATCAGAGGTGATGGTGACAAGGAACAAGGAACAGAACCTTGTAAGTGAGGGTGGAAAGGAAAATATCCCTGATAGAACCAAGCAGAACCAAATTTAGATCCCATGGAGTCAGAGTTGGTTGAGCAGGAGGAACCAAATGAAAGGCACCTTGTACAAAAGTCTTGACCAAAGAATGGAAGGCCAGGGGTTTCTGTTAAGAGATTCTGAGATAATGAGAAGTGCTGAGATTAGGCGTTTGATGATACTCAAGGCCTAATGTTGCTCCAAACTGGGTTGTAAAAAGGTGAAAATTTTGTATTAAAGTAAGCCTTACAGACCTTACAGGAGGTAGATTTCCTTCAATGACGGTGGGAGGAAGGATTTTCCTAAAAACTGGATTCTTGAGCCACCAGGGCAGAAACAACATGGTTTTCTCTGTAAGTATAATTGTTTTGCCTATAGACAAATAACTGATTAGTCCCATGACAACAGAATGTTGTGTTGAAGGGGTCTGCAGTCGAATGGAGAAAATGGGATTGGCTCAATGAAGGGTTCCATCAAGCGAAGAACTCTCATGCAGAATCTCAGAGTTTGTCAGATCCTAGACTGTAGAGTCCAAGCCTGGGAGCAGAGTAGCAAATGCTTTTTATGAAGAACAAACTTTCACCTGAGCTGTGTCTAGAATAAGGCCCAGATACTCCAAGAAATGTGCCATGCTGATTTCTGAAGGTTTAGGATCCCCAAAAAACTTTTTAGTGTCTGGACTGTCGCAGTACATTGACAGTCAAAGTTTAAGCTTACTGTTCCCATAATAAAAGATTGTCTAAGTATATCACAATTGGAATACCATGAGAGTAAAGTAAGGTAATCACAGGGCTAGAACACACATAGTGTGGACAATAGGTCAAAGGGATGGAATTTAAATTGATAGTGCTGAGTAGGGATGAGCCGAACACCCCCGGGTTCGGTTCGAACCAGAACCTTCGAACGGACCGAAAGTTCGCGCGAATTTTCGAACCCTATACGTTATAATGGACGCGAACGTTCGAAATCAAAAGTGCTAATTACAACGGCCAATATGCATGTTAATGTCATAAAACAGGTTTGGGGACCCGGGTCCTGCCCCAGGGGACATATATCAATGCAAAAAGAACTTTTAAAAACTAACGTTTTTTCGGGAGCAGTCATTTTAATGATGCATAAAGTGAAAAAAAAAAAAGTGACATTTTCCTTTAAATATGGTACCTGGGGGGTGTCCAAAGTATGCCTGTGAAGTGGCATGTGTTTCCCGTGTTTAGAACTGTCCTTGCACAAAATGACATTTGTAAAGGAAAAAAAGAAGCCATTTAAAACCACTTGCGGCTTTAGGTTTGATCTTAAGTAGAATCTGAACAGGTACATTATGAAGTGTAGCTCCATCCCAAAAAAATCTATTTTTAAGCTTTTTGGAGAACATAGGGAGGGGTTATCACCCTGTAACATTTGCTGTCTTTGCACATCTGTTCAGAACATGTCACCTCACTTTCCGTCCCAATGACAAATGTTTTTGGAAAAGTGGGGTTTTAATTGAAACAAGGATTGGTGATAAAGTATCAGTAGAGAGGAGATACCTTTTTCCCAAATTAAATCTAACAGGATAGAATTTCCCTTCCTAGGGGTAGATTTCCTCTCACTTCCTGTTTTCTCTTTCCATTTGCAAGTAGGAGTCGTTTGTAAGTTGGATGTTTGAAAGTAGGGGCCTGGCGTATATACTCTGCAGAAATTTGCCCTATTAGATGTTGGTGTAGCCACAAGACTGGTGGGCACAGGAATGGGCCCTGCTGTGAGTTAATAGATCAAGATTTGTAATTGCATGCACCTGTTGAACAGGGCAGAAAAATTGGGGGTGGTGGTGGTGGTGGTGGTGGACGGTTTTGCCACAAGACTGTAAGCTCTCACAGTTACTCTTGGTGGGCGCAGGAATGGGCCCTGCTGTGAGTTATTAGATCAAGATTTGTAATTGCAAGCACCTGATGAACAGGGCAGAAAAATTGGGCCTTTGGCGGTGGTGGTGGACGGTGTTGCCACAAGACTGTAGGCCCTCATAGTTACTCTTGGTGGGCGCAGGAATGGGCCCTGCTGTGAGTTATTAGATCAAGATTTGTAATTGCAAGCACCTGATGAACAGGGCAGAAAAATTGGGCCTTTGGCGGTGGTGGTGGACGGTGTTGCCACAAGACTGCAGGCCCTCATAGTTACTCTTGGTGGGCGCAGGAATGGGCCCTGCTGTGAACTATTAGATCAAGATTTGTAATTACCCGCCCCTGTTAAACAGGGGCTGAAAAAATTGTGCCTTAGGCACTGGTGCTGGTGCCACAACACTGCAACCCCTCACAGAGACTGTACTTGGAGCACAGCAGTCACACGTGTTGCGAAGCATTTTTTTAAAAAATTGTAAGTACACGCCCCTGTTAAACAGGGGCTGAAAAATTGTGCCTTAGGCACTGGTGCTGGTGCCACAACACTGCAACCCGGCCCTCACAGATACTGTACTTGGAGCACAGCAGTCACACGTGTTGCGAAGCATTTTTTTTAAAAAATTGTAAGTACACGCCCCTGTTAAACAGGGGCTGAAAAATTGTGCCTTAGGCACTGGTGCTGGTGCCACAACACTGCAACCCGGCCCTCACAGAGACTGTACTTGGAGCACAGCAGTCACACGTGTTGCGAAGCATTTTTTTTAAAAATTGTAAGTACACGCCCCTGTTAAACAGGGGCTGAAAAATTGTGCCTTAGGCACTGGTGCTGGTGCCACAACACTGCAACACGGCCCTCACAGAGACTGTACTTGGAGCACAGCAGTCACACGTGTTGCGAAGCATTTTTTTAAAAAATTGTAAGTACACGCCCCTGTTAAACAGGGGCTGAAAAATTGTGCCTTAGGCACTGGTGCTGGTGCCACAACACTGCAACACGGCCCTCACAGAGACTGTACTTGGAGCACAGCAGTCACACGTGTTGCGAAGCATTTTTTTAAAAAATTGTAAGTACACGCCCCTGTTAAACAGGGGCTGAAAAATTGTGCCTTAGGCACTGGTGCTGGTGCCACAACACTGCAACACGGCCCTCACAGAGACTGTACTTGGAGCACAGCAGTCACACGTGTTGCGAAGCATTTTTTTAAAAAATTGTAAGTACACGCCCCTGTTAAACAGGGGCTGAAAAATTGTGCCTTAGGCACTGGTGCTGGTGCCACAACACTGCAACACGGCCCTCACAGAGACTGTACTTGGAGCACAGCAGTCACACGTGTTGCGAAGCATTTTTTTTAAAAATTGTAAGTACACGCCCCTGTTAAACAGGGGCTGAAAAATTGTGCCTTAGGCACTGGTGTGGTGGCATGGATCATTGAGGAGGAGGAAGAGGATAGTCAGTGAACATAAGAGGACAGTCACTCAGCATCAGCATAGGCAGTCTTGAAGGGATGTGACATTAAAAATTATTCGGTTATATCCGCCTCAGGTGCCTGGTAGCTGGTGGTGATCCAAGACTGATTCATTTTGATGAATGTCAGTCGATCAACCGAGGCGGTGGACAGGCGCACCCTATGATCAGTCACAAATCCTCCAGCAGCACTGAATGTGCGTTCGGAAAGAACGCTGGAGGCAGGACAGGCCAGTAGCTCAATTGCATACTGTGCAAGCTCTGGCCAGTGATCCATCCTCAGGACCCAGTAAGCCAGAGGATTTTCGGTGGGAAAGGTGTCCAAGTCTGACCTTGCCCCAAGGTATTCCTGCACCATGTATATCAGACGCTGGCGATGGTTGCTGGAACCGATCATACCTTGGGGCTGCGGACTAAAAAATTGTCTGAACGCATCGGTCAGACGTCCACCTTCCCCACCGCTCCTTCTGCCACTGACCGAAGCCTCAGCAACTCGTCGCCCAGGACCAGGAGTTTGTAGCCTCCCAGTTTCTGGGAACGCGTTGCACAGACCTTTCTGCAAGGCCTCCCTGAGATGTCTCATCCTCTGCTCCCTCTGCGACGGCAAGATAAGGTCCGCAACCTTACCCTTGTACCGCGGATCAAGGAGAGTGGCCAGCCAGTAATGGTCCCTCTCCTTGATCCGAAGAACACGAGGATCCTTCCGCAGGCTTTGCAGGATCAGGGAGGCCATGCAGCGTAGGTTAGCTGAGGCATTCGGTCCGGAGTCTTCTGGGTCACTGAGGATGACATGATCGCCAGCCACCTCCTCCCAGCCACGTACAAGTCCACTGGCTTGTTGGGACTGTACATCATCCCTAAAAGACTGCTGCTGCTGATGCTGAGTGCCAGGCTCCACCTCCATGCTCACACAATCCTCCTCCTCCTCCTCCTCCTCCTCCTCCTCATCCTCTTCCTGTGTGATGGGTGGGACAGAAGGAACACTGTCCGGATAAAGGGGGCCTTGAGAGGCAAGGAAGTCCTCCTCTTCCTGCCTCTGTTCTGCCTCAAGTGCCCTGTCCATTATCCCACGCAGCGTATGCTCCAACAGGTGGACAAGAGGGACAGTGTCACTGATGCATGCACTGTCACTGCTCACCATCCTCGTGGCCTCCTCAAATGGTGAGAGGACAGTGCATGCATCCCTGATCATGCTCCACTGACGTGGGGAAAAAAAACCAAGCTCCCCTGACCCTGTCCTGGTGCCGTAGTCGCAAAGGTACTCATTGATGGCCCTCTGCTGCGTGTGCAGTCGCTGCAGCATGGCCAACGTTGAGTTCCACCTGGTGGGCATGTCAGATATTAGGCGGTTCTTGGGCAGGTTCAGCTCCTTTTGCAGCTCAGTCAGCCGAGCACTGGCATTATAAGATCGGCGGAAATGCACACAGACTTTCCTGGCCTGCCTCAGGACATCCTGTAAGCCTGGGAACCTGCCCAAGAACCGCTGCACCACCAGGTTGAGGACGTGAGCCATGCAGGGCACATGGGTGAGCTGCCCCTGTCGCAGGGCGGAGAGGAGGTTGGTGCCATTGTCAGAAACGACCATTCCTGGCTTAAGCTGACGTGGCGTCAACCACCTCTCGGCCTGCCCCTGCAGAGCTGCCAGAACCTCTGGCCCAGTGTGGCTCCTGTCCCCCAAACACACCAGCGCAAGCACGGCATGGCATCTTTTTGCCTGCGTACTTGCGTAGCCCCTTGTACGCCTACGGAGCACCGCTGGTTCCAAGGACAGAGCACTGGAGGAAGAAGAAGAGGAGGGGGTGGAGGAGAGAGGTGTGTCACAACCAGTAGCAGTAGTCGCGTTTTGGAGGCGTGGTGGCGGGACAACCTCCAACACTACTGCACCTTGTCCTGCATCCCTCCCAGCTGCCAATAGAGTGACCCAATGGGCCGTGAAAGAAAGGTACCGTCCCTGTCCATGCCTGCTGGACCATGAGTCAGCGGTAATATGCACCTTACCGCTGACCGCCCTGTCCAGCGAGGCATGGACATTGCCCTCCACATGCCGGTAGAGAGACGGAATCGCCTTCCGCGAGAAAAAGTGGCGTTTGGGAACCTGCCACTGAGGAACCGCACATTGAACAAACTCACGGAAGGGGGCCGAGTCTACCAACTGAAAAGGCAGCAGTTGAAGTGCTAGCAATTTAGCAAGGCTAGCATTCAACCGCTGGGCATGTGGATGGCTGGGAGTGTACTTCTTTCTACGGTCCAGCAGCTGGGGCAGGGAAATTTGCCTGCTGCATTCGGACGTCGGTGTACTGCAAGTACTTGGTTGTGACACACCGAATTCTACACCTTCAGTCCTCTCAGAGCAGCTTTCAGAGAGGACTGAAGGTGTAGTGGGGATGGAGATCCCAGCTGAGGAGGAGCAGGAGAGGTCCGCTTAGTTCTTTGGTGTGGGTCTTTTATGTGTGCCTGCCAACGAGCTGCATGGCAGGTCGCCATATGTCTGGTCATGCTTGTCGTGCCCAAGCGGCTGATGTTTTGGCCACGCGAGATACGCTTGAGACAAATATTGCAAATAGCAGTGGTGCGATCTGCTGCACTCGTCTCAAAAAAGGCCCACACCAAAGAACTTTTCTGATAACGTGCAGAGGCAGCGCCCTGCACAGGCGGAGCTCTGCGGTGTTGTACAGTTGCTGTGCTGGCCTCTACCTGGCCTCCAGGGGGCATCCTGCCTCGTTGGACATGTGACGCCGCATCCTCCTCCTCCTCGTCCTCCTCCTCATCCTCTCTCCCTTGAGGCACCCACGTGGAGTCAGTGACCTCATCATCCCCTCCCTCTTCACCACTAGAGCAAACCTGGCAGTAAGCTGCAGCTGGTGGAACTGTACTGCCAGATTCCTCAAGCTGGGTATCGTCATCCGAGCCTTCGAATCGTTGGGCATCCTCCTGGAGCATGTACCCAACACTGTGCTCAAAGAGTTCGGGGGACTCCTCAGGAGGACATGGTGGGTCTAGGGAAGGGGTGGCTGATGATGCTCTGTCAGTACCCTGAGCCTGGGTGAGAGAGGATGAGGAGGATGAGGAGGGCTTGGTCATCCATTCTACCAAGCCTTCAGCATGATGCGGCTCCACATGTCCAGCTGCCGAAAACAAAGACGCGCGTGTCCCATGGCCACGTGCTGATGACGATGCACGACCACGTCCACGTCCACGGCCACGTCCACTAGAAACAGAGCCTGCCTGCCCTGTGTTCTTGGCTCTGCACGCTCTGCCTCCCCTTGGCGGTCTTCCAGCCATTGTAGTCGGTAGTCCTGTGGGTGCTGCTGAGAAGAAAATATAGGAGCTCTGTGTGATGCCACTAACACACTAGAAGTCCTATGGGTGCTTCTGCAAAGAAAATAGAGGAGCTCTGTGTGATGCCACTAACACACTAGAAGTCCTATGGGTGCTTCTGCAAAGAAAATAGAGGAGCTCTGTGTGATGCCACTAACACACTAGAAGTCCTGTGGGTGCTTATGCAAAGAAAATAGAGGAGCTCTGTGTGATGCCACTAACACACTAGAAGTCCTGTGGGTGCTTCTGCAAAGAAAATAGAGGAGCTCTGTGTGATGCCACTAACACACTAGAAGTCCTGTGGGTGCTGCTGAGAAGAATATATAGGAGCTCTGTGTGATGCCACTAACACACTAGAAGTCCTATGGGTGCTTCTGCAAAGAAAATAGAGGAGCTCTGTGTGATGCCACTAACACACTAGAAGTCCTGTGGGTGCTTCTGCAAAGAAAATAGAGGAGCTCTGTGTGATGCCACTAACACACTAGAAGTCCTATGGGTGCTTCTGCAAAGAAAATAGAGGAGCTCTGTGTGATGCCACTAACACACTAGAAGTCCTGTGGGTGCTTATGCAAAGAAAATAGAGGAGCTCTGTGTGATGCCACTAACACACTAGAAGTCCTGTGGGTGCTTCTGCAAAGAAAATAGAGGAGCTCTGTGTGATGCCACTAACACACTAGAAGTCCTGTGGGTGCTGCTGAGAAGAATATATAGGAGCTCTGTGTGATGCCACTAACACACTAGAAGTCCTGTGGGTGCTTCTGCAAAGAAAATAGAGGAGCTCTGTGTGATGCCACTAACACACTAGAAGTCCTATGGGTGCTTCTGCAAAGAAAATAGAGGAGCTCTGTGTGATGCCACTAACACACTAGAAGTCCTATGGGTGCTTCTGCAAAGAAAATAGAGGAGCTCTGTGTGATGCCACTAACACACTAGAAGTCCTGTGGGTGCTTATGCAAAGAAAATAGAGGAGCTCTGTGTGATGCCACTAACACACTAGAAGTCCTGTGGGTGCTTCTGCAAAGAAAATAGAGGAGCTCTGTGTGATGCCACTAACACACTAGAAGTCCTGTGGGTGCTGCTGAGAAGAATATATAGGAGCTCTGTGTGATGCCACTAACACACTAGAAGTCCTGTGGGTGCTTCTGCAAAGAAAATAGAGGAGCTCTGTGTGATGCCACTAACACACTAGAAGTCCTATGGGTGCTTCTGCAAAGAAAATAGAGGAGCTCTGTGTGATGCCACTAACACACTAGAAGTCCTATGGGTGCTTCTGCAAAGAAAATAGAGGAGCTCTGTGTGATGCCACTAACACACTAGAAGTCCTGTGGGTGCTTATGCAAAGAAAATAGAGGAGCTCTGTGTGATGCCACTAACACACTAGAAGTCCTGTGGGTGCTGCTGAGAAGAATATATAGGAGCTCTGTGTGATGCCACTAACACACTAGAAGTCCTGTGGGTGCTTATGCAAAGAAAATAGAGGAGCTCTGTGTGATGGGACTAACACACTTCAAGTCCTATAGGTGCTTCTGGGAAGAAAATATAGCTCTGTGTGTGTGATGGGACTAACACACTTCAAGTCCTATAGGTGCTTCTGGGAAGAAAATATAGCTCTGTGTGTGTAATGGGACTAACACACTTCAAGTCCTATAGGTGCTTCTGGGAACAAAATATAGCTCTGTGTGTGTGATGGGACTAACACACTTCAAGTCCTATAGGTGCTTCTGGGAAGAAAATATAGCTCTGTGTGTGTAATGGGACTAACACACTTCAAGTCCTATAGGTGCTTCTGGGAACAAAATATAGCTCTGTGTGTGTGATGGGACTAACACACTTCAAGTCCTATAGGTGCTTCTGGGAAGAAAATATAGCTCTGTGTGTGTAATGGGACTAACACACTTCAAGTCCTATAGGTGCTTCTGGGAACAAAATATAGCTCTGTGTGTGTAATGGGACTAACACACTTCAAGTCCTATAGGTGCTTCTGGGAACAAAATATAGCTCTGTGTGTGTAATGGGACTAACACACTTCAAGTCCTATAGGTGCTTCTGGGAACAAAGTATAGCTCTTTGTGTGTAATGGGACTAACACACTTCAAGTCCTATAGGTGCTTCTGGGAAGAAAATATAGCTCTGTGTGTGTGATGGGACTAACACACTTCAAGTCCTATAGGTGCTTCTGGGAACAAAATATAGCTCTGTGTGTGTGATGGGACTAACACACTTCAAGTCCTATAGGTGCTTCTGGGAAGAAAATATAGCTCTGTGTGTGTAATGGGACTAACACACTTCAAGTCCTATAGGTGCTTCTGGGAAGAAAATATAGCTCTGTGTGTGTAATGGGACTAACACACTTCAAGTCCTATAGGTGCTTCTGGGAAGAAAATATAGCTCTGTGTGTGTGATGGGACTAACACACTTCAAGTCCTATAGGTGCTTCTGGGAAGAAAATATAGCTCTGTGTGTGTAATGGGACTAACACACTTCAAGTCCTATAGGTGCTTCTGGGAACAAAATATAGCTCTGTGTGTGTGATGGGACTAACACACTTCAAGTCCTATAGGTGCTTCTGGGAAGAAAATATAGCTCTGTGTGTGTAATGGGACTAACACACTTCAAGTCCTATAGGTGCTTCTGGGAAGAAAATATAGCTCTGTGTGTGTGATGGGACTAACACACTTCAAGTCCTATAGGTGCTTCTGGGAAGAAAATATAGCTCTGTGTGTGTAATGGGACTAACACACTTCAAGTCCTATAGGTGCTTCTGGGAACAAAATATAGCTCTGTGTGTGTGATGGGACTAACACACTTCAAGTCCTATAGGTGCTTCTGGGAACAAAATATAGCTCTGTGTGTGTAATGGGACTAACACACTTCAAGTCCTATAGGTGCTTCTGGGAACAAAATATAGCTCTGTGTGTGTGATGGGACTAACACACTTCAAGTCCTATAGGTGCTTCTGGGAACAAAATATAGCTCTGTGTGTGTAATGGGACTAACACACTTCAAGTCCTATAGGTGCTTCTGGGAAGAAAATATAGCTCTGTGTGTGTAATGGGACTAACACACTTCAAGTCCTATAGGTGCTTCTGGGAAGAAAATATAGCTCTGTGTGTGTAATGGGACTAACACACTTCAAGTCCTATAGGTGCTTCTGGGAAGAAAATATAGCTCTGTGTGTGTAATGGGACTAACACACTTCAAGTCCTATAGGTGCCTCTGGGAACAAAATATAGGAGCTCTGCCTGCCTGCCACGAACACACTACAAGTCCTATAGGTGCTTCTGGTAACAAAATATAGGAGCTCTGCCTGCCTGCCACTAACACACTACAAGTCCTATAGGTGCCTCTGGTAACAAAATATAGGAGCTCTGCCTGCCTGCCACGAACACACTACAAGTCCTATAGGTGCTTCTGGTAACAAAATATAGGAGCTCTGCCTGCCTGCCACTAACACACTACAAGTCCTATAGGTGCTTCTGGTAACAAAATATAGGAGCTCTGCCTGCCTGCCACGAACACACTACAAGTCCTATAGGTGCTTCTGGTAACAAAATATAGGAGCTCTGCCTGCCTGCCACTAACACACTACAAGTCCTATAGGTGCTTCTGGTAACAAAATATAGGAGCTCTGCCTGCCTGCCACGAACACACTACAAGTCCTATAGGTGCTTCTGGTAACAAAATATAGGAGCTCTGCCTGCCTGCCACGAACACACTACAAGTCCTATAGGTGCTTCTGGTAACAAAATATAGGAGCTCTGCCTGCCTGCCACGAGCACACTACAAGCCCCTCTTTGTCAATCAATCTTTGTAACTGAATCTATCTAACTCAATCTCTGCAAGTGAATCTCTCTAACTATCTAAATGCAGCAGAGTGTCACAGAAACAGCCTGCTCAATCTGCGCCGGAACAGCATGTGACCGGCGCAGACGGCGTGGCGGCGTTTTATAGGGGGGGGCGTGTACTACAGCCCCTGAGCTGTAATTGGCTACAGGCGTCCTGCCTGTAGCCAATTATGGCTCTTCGAGTTTCCGGGGCTGTGATTGGCCAAGCATGCGGGGTCACAGTGCATGCTTGGCCAATCATCAGCCAGCAATGCACTGCGTCGGCCGCGCCGGCCGCAATGCATTGCGGGGCCGCTCGCATCACACGAACGTGATGCGAGCGGCCAAAATAGTTCTGGGCTCGCCGAGCGAGCGAACGCCCGGTGCTCGATGCGAACGTGGGTTCGCATCGAGCACCGGGCCCATCCTTAGTGCTGAGTGCTCATTGCAAAACAAAGGTAGCATTGATGCATTGGAAGAATGAGGGTTTGCAAGCACATGTCCTTGATGTACACCAAGTCTAGAATTTTTTCTTGATGGAGGGGGGCTTGTCAGACTTGGTGGATTCCATGTGGAACTTTTGAGTTCGAATGAAGACATTTAGAGCCTTCAGGTTAAAGATGGGACAAATGCCCCCTTTTGAAACAGTAAAAACATCAGAGTGAAACCCCTGAAACCTTATTGGTAAGGGTACCATGGCAATGTCTCGGTAAGGTAAACCGGACCTCCACCACTAAAAGGCCAGTGCGGATACCTGCTCATGCTCGTACACATTGCACACTAGCTAATATTCATGAGCAAACAACCAACATAATGCCCGCAATGCCAGTTCACAAGTGTGCATGTGCGCACGCTTGCACGCACATGTGCGCGTGTGTGTGCACGTGCACACACCAATTAGCACTTGGCGCCCAGTGGCCTATTTAAACTGCTCTGTCGCTGCAAACAAGTGCTGGATGATCTTCAGCTCCTTCCTGACCCACCAAGTCCTGATCCATTGCTCCTGCTTGTTTGTGTATGACCCGGCTCGCCTTTGGACTCCCCACTGTCTGCTCCTCTTACTCTGTTACCTGGTATCCTGACTTCGGTCTGTTTATTGGACTTGATCTGCCTGCTGACTTGGTACCACATTGCCTGTTACCCAACCTTGGCCTGCCCTCTGGACTTGCTTTTGCCTGCTGATTCGGTACCCTGCTGCCCGGTTGTTGCTGACTACTGCTCGTCTTCTGGTTTCGCTCCTGTCCACGCTCTGGTGCCCAGCTGTTTCTACTTCCTGCTCCAAGGACTGTGACTGCCAGCTCTACCCACCTTCAGAGGGGACATCGCCAGCCAGCTACCCAGCACTCGTGCCACTCCTTGCCTTTACACTTTCTGTTCCCACCTTCAGGAGTGTAGGCGGGAGGAGCAAGGGAGGCCTCTATCACATTCCAGTCTCCACCATGCATGAGCTGCATTGAGGACTGCTAGTCTGAGCAAAGACACAGGTAAGTTAGATGACATGAATCAGGTAGAGGGAAATAAATTAACTCTATCTTGTAGTCCATAGACAATACGACTCTTCTCCAGGCATCAGGAATTCTTTAGGCTCTGGTGCCCACAAAGGCTAACGGTTGAAAAGTGGGAGCATCCCTTCATGCTGAGGAGGATTTATCCAAGTGCTCCATGATTAAATGCTTACTTAAGACTGCAGTTGGGTCATTGGCCATAAGCTAAGTCTATTCCACTAAGGTCTGACAGACCTACATATATGCTATAGCAGATTGCATACCATCAGTATTTTATTAAGGTGATCCACAATGGGTACAGGCAACTTTTGAATAAAATCTCTATCAAATGGGACTGCTAAAGAGGCACGATAACAACTGACTAAATGGACAGAATAGGGACATAATGGCAATTGGTAAAATACCAAAATGTATTATCTCCCAATATTCAGAGCCACATGGCATACCAAAAGGCGTCAAGTGAGACTGGGCACACCAAAGATAGTGCTATGACTTTGTACCTGGAAAGTGCTCTGCAGCTATCTAATACAGTATCAGAAAGACTGGATAGCGCAAACGGCAGAACCCAGTGCCCGATGGCACATTCCAGGGTAGCCCTGCAATCTTTACTCCAGCATGGTCCAAGGTGGGATCAAGAATCAGACGATTCAGCTCAGCCACTCCTACATAAAGTCTTTTTTTTTTAAAGGGGGGGAACTTTGCCCAGAAGGGAAAGGATGTCTGCCCTCTTAGGACTCTTAGGCATGCTGGGAGTGGGAGGGATAACACATGGCTGGCAAGCCCTTGTACTACATAGTTAAAGGTAAATGTAAAGGAAATTGAATAAGAAAAGTGTATAATGTATGGCCAGCTTAAGCCAACATACTCTACTGCTCTTAACAATGCTCTCAAACCAATAACCTACCGAGGTGGGGAAAAGAAGAGCAAACAAACCCTGCACAAAATAAGCACAAATCAAAATAAGGGCCAGGTCCGCTATCTGCATTGCGACCCTAATCTCTGGAGCTGGACCTCTTCTTGGGCTCATGCCAACCACAAATTAGTAATCCTTGTATATAATAATAGAGGCCGCACCAAGAAAGTAATCCCAGCATAAACTTTTATTGAAGTACGAGTTCATACACAATCCGCTTAGACTCCTCCATCTCGTATAGAGCTTTGTGCAGAGTGATGACCAGGCCGTGGCTATAACATTTTTCAGGAATGCACAGATCACAAGACTAACCAATATCGGGGCAGACAAAAATATCCACTTATATACAGTATATTGCAACTGTACACTTAGCTGTTTGCTTCAAGCTCAGATTTTAAACATATCAGCACACAGGGAATAATTGAAAGCAGAAATAAAGGCTGGAGTATTTTTAAATCATGCCTGGGTCAGCGACCCCAGTTCTACATTTAAAAATTGCATTTTTATCATCTTTTTAATGGAGTTACATGTATCTCGCTAATCAAACACAAATCAGCTTAGTTAACAATCCACTGTTAAATCATGGAAATGTCACAGAGTTAGTTTCTATTAATCAGAGAAGGCAATAAGTAAAAGTTGTGGAATGTTGGGAGATTGTGTATAAACAAGGCATTATGTACATGGCTCTAGAAGGGCATGGCTGGGAAAATGCCCTGCTGGGTTTGATATATACATAAGTGTAACATGCATAATGGAAATAGGATCTTTATCTTCTTCTTGCAGACAAATTAAAACAAAGACAAAAGAGTTTCTTTGGTACGTTGCCTCTGGTTTGTATCAAGCATAAAGCAGCTATAAGTCATTGTGACACACAGGATAAATCCCATGTATAAATCACCAGTAATAATAATCCATGCAGGGTGGTTTCCTATAAAGATGTTTTATCGTTGTTATGTGATCTCAATGAAGTGGAGCAGAATAAATTATGCTCATCCTTATCAGTGTAGAATAAAAACTCACTTGTTCCAGCTATTCACCTTATTTAGTTACCATTCACATAGTAAATTCATTCACAGTAAGGGTGGACATGCAGACCTCTGACTGGGAATGGTGGGTGGTAGCAGATCTCATTTTGTTGACTCAAAACCTTTATTTATTCTTTTCACAATCTGGTCAACATTACAGTATGGTACATACACCTACACTTCATGCCAGTAAGCTGGAAGCTGGGAAAACTGAGAAGTAACTAGCACTTCTGAGGTTTCCAACTGTTAAAGAATCAGATTTTTTTGTGTTAAGTGCATGCGTGCTAAGTAATGTGCAAGTGTAAGGCCCCTTTCACACCAGAGGACCACCCATTGTTCTCTATGGGGAGGTGGATGTAAACGGATATGTGTCCATTTACACCTGCCTGCATCCGTGTTCATTTCTGGCCACCAAATACAGACAGATGGGGATCTGTTGTACCCCATCCATCTAGAGGATTGGATTGAATGACAGTTGGATGGAAACAGACAAGTGGTATGTTTCCATCTGACCACCCCATAGAGAACAACGGGTCCTAGACTAAGTTTGCTAGACAGTGTATAGCAGTATGCAGAGGGTTCATCCAGCAGTTTTAGTGTCCTAGACTAGGGTTAAAAAAAACGCCTTTTTAATAATAACAATCAAAAGTTTTTTGAAAATTATACTGCTGCTCTCTATTGTGACATGTCAGGAATTCCTTCATGCAGACTCATAAAAGGTAAAGTTAACTTGAAGTTGAAAGAAAAAACGAATTGTTATCATATTGGTGTGTACATGGCTGATAGATGCATTCTTTGGATGTACACGTGGTTACTGGACTCTCCCGCTCTTGGGAGCTTGTGACCACATCTAGCCGCATAAGGATGGCGAGTGGGATTAAACAGACATCTGTCCTTCAATTTTCTCTGCACTGAATGAAACCAGAAGTGATGATGATTTTGTCACTTCTGGTTTCAGAGCTTCCATTCCCTTGCCTGTACAGCCAGGAGAGCATATGGACTTTTCTTTTTGCTTTTTTCTATGTTTCTTTTTAATGTTTATTTGTGTAACGATAAGTGCAGCTTTACCAAAAGTGCATCAAAATTAGTGCACGCACTACTTAAAAGTATTTACTGCAACCGGGATTGCATGGTACTTCTGTACCATATAATAGGGTGCAGGCAAATGCACTTGGTTTGCAACATGCATTTGGATTGTTGTTAGCATTGCATTGACACCCGCTGCAGATTGCAAGAGCAGTGTGTTTTGAGGTCACAGAACGTGTTTTTCCAGCACCGCGTTCTGATGTGAATGGGCCCTCCTGCAATGTCCCTGATAACTTGTATGATCTAAACATAGGCTGTCACAGAGGCATGCTGATTTCTGTTCTCCCAACGAAATCCAATATGGTGCTGCCGACAGTGCTGTAACTGTGCTATGCCAATTTGATGGATGAGAAAATATGTAGATATGCAATTGTATATTCAGTGTACAAATTATTTTGGATAGAGTAGGAAAAGATTAGAACCCTTAATAAGTTTTTATTGCTTTCTATGTCCTCACCATGTAGAGTGACCATTGTCATCAGCACAAGAAGCATAGGAAAACTTTCCAATTGGATGCCTGTTCTGTTGACAACTTCTGGTGACTGAACCAAATCCCCCTTACTTTTATAATATGACACTTCCCTTTGCATCTCCAGGACAAGAAATGAAGGGAAATCTCCTCAAAGGGAAACAGCAAAAAATAAATTGACAGGGTTTTTTTATCCATACTATCCATATTATCCATACTCTTTCCAAAACGGAAAAAATATTTTTTTTGTTGTACAAACACTTTAACACTGGGGCAGTGTTTGTTTTTTCATGGTCTGTGCATATTTTTGCTTTAACAGCATTTGCCCCTGTGTATGAATGCTGAACTTGGTACTCAGGTGGAGCTGAGAACGTTCATATGTTATTGCAGCATCACATAATAAATAACACAGCACACTGCTTTGGAGATCTCCACGGCAGGGTGAGTAAGTGTGATCTGATGTTCTGTGGCGTGGCAGAAATTTTATAGAAAAAAGCAAGTTTATTTTGGTGGTCAGATTTCTGGGAAACATATTCCAAAATCTCCTGTGGAGCCTCTATTATTTTTTAATGACATTATTTAATGTCACTTCAAATTGTAAATGCATCAAGCTTCCCTAGTAACATATTGTTTTATTTTGTAATTGGCAACCTGGATAATTGTTTTTGTATTTAAAGTGTAAGTTCACTTTTCAGAAAGATTTTTTGAAAATACCCCCCAAATCTACATCCAAAGAATAGAACATACCATAGCTACTGATGTTGGAAATGATGAAGGTCCTCCCTGTATAGATGAGGCTATTTTGGCTTCTCTCCAGAAAAAGCCCCCCATTTCTCTATGCCCTGCTGTTGTAAAATGGGCTGATTTTCACAGTATTTCTCACCCTAACAGCCAGTCTGGACATTTAAACTGCCTGCACGTGCAGTGTGTCCCCTCCTGGCTACATCTAACCGTAGCAGTGGTTGCTTTGGTCTGTTCAAACTCTGTATGTGCATAGTCTCATTCTTTTTTTTTTTTAACTTTATATCTTTATTTCAAAAATTTTTTTACAAATACAGATTATACACAGTCTCATTCATCTCTCTTACCAAGATCGTATTAAACATAGGAGAAAAAAAAAAGCATTAAACATGTTTGGGTGGAATCGAACTCAGTCACACCACCTTGCTTTCACCCCCCATCACTCCCATCCAACCTCTCACTCTCTGCCGGTATCAGTTCATCTGCTTGGTTTTTTTTTTTTTTTTAGGCTAGTTTGTTTTGGTTGACACTATCTAGGGCGTTCTCATGTTCCTTTCTCAATCCATGGATTCCATAGTAAATGGAATTTAGCAAGGCTCTCTCTTTTAATATATGTAGTTCTTTCCTTCATAATGACTCTATCCATATTTTGCTCCCACTCATCAGCTGACGGAGGGGTAGAGGACTGCCATCTCCGAGCAATTAGCAGCCTGGCCTGGAAAAGACAGCGCAAAACCGCAATCTGAACCTCCCCAGGCCTGCCCCCTCCCTCTCCCCCCCCAAGAACGCATCGGACAGGGTCCAACTCGAGATGGGTATTAAATATCTGGGAGACCCTGTCCACCACCTCTTTCCAATATCCATATAATTTTGGACATCTCCAGAACATGTGGACAAGATCTCCCCCCCATCTCCCACATCTAGGGCATTTACAGTCTCATTCTTTAACTGAGCTCACTGTGCGGAGTTTGAATGGCCTGGAGCTGCTGCTATTAAGGTTAGCTGGAGCCTAAAGAGGACGCACTGTGCACATGTGCAGTTTGAACGGCATGGAGCAGATGCTAGGGGACGCTATATTATGAAATTCAGCCCATTCTGCAAACAGCAGGATGGAGAGGAATGAGGGGAAAGCACTATTTCTGAAGAGGATCAAAAAGAGCTGCATATCACCAAAAAAAAAAAGTCTATCTGTCTCGAAAAAATTCCACAAAATGAATTTGCGTACAGTGCTGCATAAGTACGGTAATTGTCAGTCAAACTATCACAGCACTGAAAAATGGCCTGGAAAGGAAGGGGTATTACAGGCTAGCAGTGAAGTAGTTAAATAATCTATCCACAGCTGATGTTTCAGCTGCGGATGGATGTTAGCAATCTTAATTACCACTTCCCTTCCTATATTTATTGGGGGCTTCAGTATTGTGCTAGCTGAATTTCCCAGCTCTGCTTCTTTTCTCATCTGCCATGCGTTCTCCCTTGTCCTGCTGCAGCAAGTGAAGTCTCCCTAGCTCTTCTACATATTCCGTAACACAGAACATATTCAAAACTAGGAGAGGATAAGAAAGGAAGACACCAATGCAATGGCCAAGAGGTCAGTGGAACTGGGACACCGGTTCCTGCAGAATTTCCCCAAAAACATAAAACCCAGTACAACCTGCAGACACCTACACAAAGATAAATCTTATTTTTGTGTGTATGGAACCTTTACAGAAGCCTGTTAACTGTGGACATAGGTATCAAGATGTATTAACAAGGGCTCAGGGGGAATGTTGAACTGACCACAAAGCAATAAAACATTGCGTACTATACCTTGTCTAACACTGTCTTTTTTCATAGAAGGCTTTTGAAATGTGGCCCATTACACTCAATCCACTTTTCCCATGCAGTAAACCATAACAACCCATCATAATCTTTCTTGTACCGATCTAAATTGTGCAGAATTAATTCTGATGCTATGGATTACTGTATTTAAGAATATAAATACTTTATGCTTTGGGTTACTGCATTCATGAATAAGAACACTTTATCGAATAAAGGAGAATAGTGTCCAAAGCTACTAAGGAAAAACTGTCAGTTTTCAGCATGCCACAGCTCCAAACTTGGAACCTCAATAAAATAAAAGATTTCCAATGCTGAAGTTCCAGCACACCAAAAAAAAAAAAAAACACAGTAATCAGTGTTAAGGGAGCTGGCTTTTCTACAAGTGATGTACCTGGTAACTCAATATTAACATTAATAAATCACAACATGGAGCAGAAATGACGGGAAACTTACTGCTCCTTTGCAATAGAGCCTGAGATGCCCTGATGAAGTCCGGACAATCACAGACATTCTTTTTCTGTCGCTGAAAAAAAAGGAAAGATTAATTCTGTCAGTGAGGAAAGAGGGTCATGTCAGTAGCATGTACACAGTTAAAGCTATTGAATGTATCCCATTTATTATAAAACCATGCTGCTATTCCTGGGGCAGCCTGGGATTCCTTCAAGCGAAGTCTGGAATTGTAATGTTTTTAAACCACTGAAAATAAAAAGGGCTTATGAGATTGGAAGTAATGGATTCCCAGGCAATATTATTTCCAAAGCCTGAAAAGTCAGCATGATACTGCTCTGGTGGTGGACAAATAGGCTGGTCAGCAGTGGTGGCCGGTCCATAAGGGGCACAGGGGCGCTGCCCTCTAAAGTTCCCATAGTTAATTTGCATAATCTATTTATTTATTTCAAGTATATAGCGCTGTCAATTTACGCAGCACTTTACATTTACAGTGTACATTCACATCAGTCCCTACCCTCAAGGAGCTTACAACCTAAGGTCCCTAACTCTCATACATACTAGGGCCAATTTAGACTGGATACGATTAACCTACCAGCATGTCTTTTTAGAGTGTGGACATAATCATAGAACAATTTATTTTTAAATAACTGATAATATGACTAACATTTTTTAACATCTTAAAGTTAAATAATGTTAGTTATATTATCATTTATTTAAAAATCAATCATTCTATGTGTGTGGCTGTGCACTGTGCGGGGTGCCGGACTAATGGGTTTCTATTAGGTCAGTCATTTTTTACAAGCATGTGATTAGTGCCTGAGGCTCTAATCACATGCTCTAAACTTGTCCTCGGAGCACAGAGCACTGCGCCTCGAACCCTCCCATTTCTGAATCAATACTCTCCATCGGTTTCCGGCTTCTCCTCCCGGCCAATCAAGACAGCAGGCTGAAGATTTGGAACCCGGAAAGAAGACCGGGTTAACACGGAAGCCGTCTGGTATCAGGAGAGCTGTGAGAGTTTGTATGGTGAGTGAGATCTAGAGGGATTTTTGTTTGCGCCCCACCAAAATTGCCGCTGGCCAGTCAAATTGTATAGTAAAACTGCACCCAGACTATGTACACAAAATAATTTACATATTCTGAGCATGCAGTAAATGTTCTTTTAAAGCCCTCATTCACCTTTGTAGCTAAAGGCGCTCAGGAGAAATTTATCTTTAAAATTCCCAACAGAGGCACTGAAATTTCAGCTATTTTCTATGTACTGTAAAGTAGATCTTGGCAGCCTGCCCATCTTTAATGAAAACATATAGCAGGTGTTTATAAGCTGTTAGAAATATATTTTTTGTTATTTTGAAAACCTTTGAGAATAAATTACTTCACAGTATAGGTAGCTACAGATGTCAGGGATGGCTTGTTTTAATTTGTTTTACTGCTTGTAAAGAATATGTACAATATTTAATGCCCATTGTCTGGTCACTGGAATTTCAGAAAAACACAAATATCTTTTCCATTAGATATTATGGATACGGCCCACTGTTACATTAGCCATAGACAAAGCAACCTTCTTACCAACTCAAATACTTTTATGCAGTATTTGATCAAAAGCATTACCAAAAAGATCACAGCAACTCATTACCCACAGTTTGTATCAAAACATAACAAAGCTATCTTACAGAAAATCTAGAAACATTATCTGTGTCTAAGCAGCACCCTGAAAGATTTACCTTTGTTTTGAATTCCTCATGAAGAACAGTAGTGCAGTTCCTTCCTAGGCTCTTAGGTGCCTTAGAGCTGTATAAGTGCAGAATGGTATCACCTGAGGCACTGCAGCCTCTGACTAGGAGTGAGATTTGACAATGTCAGGGTTGTGCTATTAACTGTTTTCCTTACTGGACAGAAAGCTGTATCTTATGATCTGTAGTGGAAGGATGTCCCCCCTTCCGCTTCATTTATTATGTAGATAAAGGCGGCTGGTTCGTGCATGTGCAGTGGTGTGTGTTCCAGCTCCATGCCACGCCACTGCACATGCGTGAACCAGCCACGGCCATCTTTGATTTGGGAAATTGGTCTACACATGTGATTTGAATTGCTTTTACAACTCCTACAGATTGTGAGTGCATTCATCCTATTAAATATTGCTGTATCTATGTTTTTTTACGCTATGGAAGGTTTCTCTCTTCTTTTATAATAATTTGCCTGTTTTGCTTGTATGAAGCCTCATCACATACTGACTGGTGGGCTACAGTGAAGTGCAATGACCTGTTGTGATCCCTGAAGCAGTTTGGAGGCTGTGTGGATAGGTTATGTTTCATCAGAACCGGGTAAGCCTCCACTCTTTTGGTCTTCGTGGTGGTTCCATTGCTGAAAAGCTTGGAGGCTCTTTTGGGATTCACAATCTCCCATTTCTCTCAGTATACACAAGAGGACTTTTTTTCTTGACATATATTTGACCGGTATACACTCATATGTGAATATTTCGTTTTTTTTCATGTTGGACACTTGTAGGTTATGTTTATGGGATTTTTTATGCGCTGCGCTGAGTTTTTTTCCAATTAGAAGCACCATTGCTAAGAGTTATATCCCAGGTTTAGAAGCACCATTGTTGAGAGCGGTTTCCCATCTTTAAGAGTACCAGTGCTGAGAGTGGTATCCATGCTTTAGGAGCACCAGGGCTGAGAGCCATATCCCTGCTTTGAGATCACCATTGCTTAAAACAGCATTCCTGCTTTGGGAGCACTAGTGCTAAGAGCAGTATCACCACATTTGGATTGGCTGTGTTGAGAGCGGTATCTGTACTTTGGGAACACCTTTGCTGAGAGCAGTATCCCTGCTTTGGGAATACCAGTGCTGAAAGCGGCATCCCAGTTTGCCCACTTAAACTGAACGATATAGAGCCTGCACTCTGCATGGTGGGCAGCTGCACACTATCCAGCTCTTCAGACATTGGGGTGGCAAGCCATGTTTTTTTCTTTATATAAGATACAAATATACACCAATATATAGTTATAATAACTATAAAAGGAACCTTTCCGCCACCCTATCATACAGGATGAACGCTAGGCAACAATTCTTCCTATAAATCACTTGACAGTAAAAATGAATGATAATCTCACACGCAGTATAATTTAATATTTGAAATTGCTACGCAACATCAAATTCAAACTTTGCATTAATTACTTTAATCAATCAAATGCTAATTAGAATGTGTTTTGGAACAATATTATAATCAGGGATACTACTCAGCTAAATGGCAATTGATGCATCACGCGCAGTATTTATAAAATCCTAACGATCTAAATGCTCCATCACAAAAAAAAGGATTCTAAAAAACTGGCTTTAATTTTCAGATGATTGAAAATACAAATGTTGCACCATACAGAGAGTGGTCAACCTCAGTTTTTATACAGGCTCGGCTCTAGGATGATGTCAATAGCATAGTAGCATGCAGTAGCTTGATGGCACAAGCTATAGCATGACTCCCCCTGTTAAACAAACACACTTTTGCTCAGAAAAGATGGATGGCTCGTAATTTTTGCTTGGCAGAAAGACCTGGATGTGGGTTCCTCATTAGTTGGACTTTCCTAGAAGACATTAAAGGTAATAGGAGGGAGTCAGCACTAGCTCAGGAAGCCTGGTCCTGCCCTGGGAGTAATGAGGACTTTGTTCAGATACACATTATGCTATTTATCTTCAACTGTTGTGTTACAGTACCTATAGCTGTCTTATCCACATTACTGCTTGTGCTCAGGGATCTTCCTGTTAAAGTAATTTCTAAATATAAAGAAAGATATACAAACAGGCATAGGATAGATAGAGAGATTTAAAGTCAGATAGATAGCTATAGTATAACAAATTTACAGCACAGCCATCTCAGCCTAAAGTGATATTAAAGCAGAACTTAAAGCCCCGTACACACAGGCTGAATATGGCAGAGAGTACTGATCAGAGTGTTCTGGTGAGGAGGCCGTCCCTCTGTCATCGCTAAACTAACCTTGCATGGTTAGTACAGCGGCTCCGACCGGACCTGACAGTTTTTTTTTCCGTTCAACCCCGCAAAATGAATAGTATGTAGCCAGCTTAAATGTATCTGAGCACAACACCACATTATTTTTTAGTGTTCAAAACAAACTCACCCATCCATTAGTGTCGCCATGCTTTATTTTGTTGAGAAATCACTTTGAAAAACACCCCCCCTAGCACTTCTAGTGGTGGCCATCTTAAGTAAGGGCAGATGATTAATGTAGCATTTACTTAATGGTATCCATCTGCCATTAGCTGAGGCATGCAAGCAAGGGGTGTGCATAGCTTAGAAAACCCCTCCTTCAGATGAAAAAAAAAAAAAAGGTCCATGAAGACTCCTGGGATGTATGAGATAATTTTGAACTAGGCCAGAAAACAGGAAGCAACTGAAGAGAACATTTAAAACTTGTATATATAGCATACCTTCAATTTACTAATGCTAGTAGATTAGAAACAGGTAGATTTGATTAACAAAGTTCCACTTTAAACCCTAATGCTGCGTAAACACGAGCAGAATGTCCGACAGAAAAAGTCAGACGGAAGCTTTTCATCGTATATTCTGATCGTGTGTATGCCTCATCAGACTTTTTTTTTTTTAAATTCTGATGGACCTAGAAATGGAACATGTTCTAAATATTTCCGAAGGAACCAAATCCTATCGGAAAAAACGCTCGTCTGTATGCTGTTCTGACGGACAAAAAACGACGCATTCTCTGAAGCAAGTACGAGATGGCAGATATTGGCTACTGGCTATTGAACTTCCTTTTTCTAGTCCCGTAGTACGTGTTGTACGTCAGACTTTGGTGTAATCATGTTTACGCAAGACAGTTTCAGCGGAATTCCGTCAGAACTCCATCGGAAAAACCTTCAGAGTTTATTCCGACAAGAAAACCGGTCGTGTGTACAGGGCATTAGTCTTTTTAAGCCCTTTCAGAAGCTGATGTTTTCCCTTACTGAGTATGCAGCGTCTTCATTTATTAATCCTTGCCTATATTCGTGTTTAAGTTGGTGCCATACTGCTCAAGGTTTCCTGTTTCATTGTGGCTCATTTCTCTTGCAGTGTCATATGGAGCCACCCTTGCATGATTGGACTAGAGCTTTGTCTACCTATGCTGTGTGAAAAACACACAGCCCCATAGCCTAGGGTGGAAGGCACTTCCCTGCTCCTCCCTTCTCCAAACGAACAAACTGACTCCACATGGCACTGTTCAGTTATGGGTGGGGCTTAAGGGACTCTAAAGGGGTGCTCAGGAAACTATGCTCACTAATGCCTAACTAAGCCGACGGAGGCCGCAGTCATGAGGAATTAGCATTAAGGCACCACTTCAACTTAGAGGCGAGCACGTCTTGGCATAATTAAGCTTTTGTGTTTCATCCACTTCACAGCAGCGTTCCACTTGACTAACTGTACTCAGACTTCCTTACATGGTGCAGCACTTTTGAGGGGATACCACGGAAACCTGTATCCCACTCTCCAGACTAGCTTTGATGCCACCTCACTCCCAGTGAGACTTTACATAAGTTTTCTAAGGTTCTGTACTTCTGAGGAACCTCTCTCATATTCTTCTCCATGACATACAGACTAGATACATGGGGGCTTCATGCTACGGTTCCAGTCTTGAGTATGGGGCACCAGTCGCTAGGGTGGGAGTTGCGTTTAAAGACCCCCTCGCTATCGAAGTACACTCTGATCCCCGTCAAGTAACTGTATGCTTGCAAGCTGGCGGATTCAGCCACGAACACTCCTCTGGTTACTCATGGCAATGGCAAGGCAGTCTTTCTCTTTCTGCAGCATTCATCACTTGTTAACCCTTGGTAGTGTACATCTCCTGTTGTAAGCCCTGTTTTTCTGTATGCCTTGTATGCACTCCCTAGTACGAACTTCAAACCAGGCATTTAGTAACTTTGAGAACTCTTACTTACGCTTCTTGCAAATACAGAATTAATGAGGCACAGTCTCTCCCATAGAGAGAGCAGATCATTCTCCAATGATGGACAACAATGTGATGAACGTTGAGAGCGAGGCTTGGATTAATTCTCTGAATAAGGACAATAAAGATTCCCTTCTGGAGGGCATGGAAAGGTGTAATATTAATCTTGTACAGGCTAATGAAATATGGTTGCCCTCATGCAGACTGGGTTGGAGAGGCTCCTCTACTTGGGACAAAAATATTTATCAACAATATCCCTCAAGAAATCTATAAACATAAATTAATTCAAATTTTTCAGACTGCTGGAACCTTGTATGAGCTTTTTCCCATAGACTATGGTAGACTGGTGTCAGACAGTCTGAGGTGAGTGAATGAATGAATGAATAACTTATATAGCGCTACAATGCGAACTGAATTGCCTCAAGGCGCTGTATTCGTGCTTTGTTGTCAAGCTTCTAGAAGAGGTAGGTCTTGAGTTTCTTCCTGAAGGCCTGATGGTTTTCTTCCATGCGGATGTCGGTTGGTAGAGCGTTCCATAGCCGTGGTCCTTGGACAGCGAATCTCTGTTCCCCCTTTGATTTGTAGCGGGATTTAGGAATGAGGAGGAGATTTTGATTAGCCGATCGAAGACTGGGATTGGGTATGTAGTGTTTTATTTTCTCGAGAAGGTATTGCGGAGCGTCTCCATGTGTGCATTTGTGGGTGAGGCAGAGGGTCTTGAATGTGAAGGTGAGGTGGGACCCCTAATTAACCAAAGCATTGTCTAGGTCAGTGGTTCTCAACCCTGTCCTCAAATACCCCCAACAGGCCATTTTTGCAGGTTTTCATTTATCTTGCACAGGTGCTTTAAATCAGAGTCAATGGCTTGGTATTTTGGACAGCTATTTTATCTAAGAGAAAATCCCCAAACATGGTCTGGGTTGGGGGTACTTGAGGACAGGGTTGAGAACCACTGGTCTAGGTGATTAGTTGTTATTTAGGTAACTGTTTCATTAGAGCACTGTTTGTTTATGTTGGCATGTCCTCTTAGAGGCTCCTACATAATGAAATCTTGTGTCAACACTACCTCATTATATAACCATTGTGTGATGTTTTGGGTAATATTTGGTTTTATTGTTCATGTTGGTGACTGCCCTACTTTTGAAGTGTATAAAAATCTGTATTTCTGTTCAATAAACAGTAATTTCCTCTGGTTTTAGCTCAACATCTTGTCTGTGTATGATGCTTGGGATAAAAGGGCTGGGTATTAGCTCTCGGTCTGCCAGAAGGGTTTGGAGAGCAGGAGGCGCTGGTTGGCGGAAGCACCCAAGTGGGGTGCCAAGGGTCTGTCACAGCACCAAACTGGTAAGGCTTATTTTCCTAATCATAACCAGTTTAATCAACAGACAAAAGGCATCGGCATTAGGCCCACTTACCACGATGGTACCAGAACTAGTAAAGCTTATTTTCCTAATCAGGACCAATTTAATCAAGGGACAAAAGGCAATATCATTAGGCTACCTGCAAGTGATGGCACCAGAACTTGTGAGGCTTTTTTCCCCCTTAGTTTATATGGTAAACTGGGAAGCAAAGACATGTCAAGAGGCGAGTCTCATTTTTCAAGCAATTAGATCATTATGATTCTTTGAAATCCTTAGTTAAATGAAAAAAATGTAATGCCTTATATTTAACCCAGACCCTCCTAATGATATGTCTCCATGCTGACAGGCTCATTCCCAACAGAACTGTGATATTTCTTCCACAAGCGCTACAGATCATCATACAGTGCAGTTTGTTCATATAAAAATACTGACTTTTTTTCCTTGTGTAGTTCTGTTTAAAAATATTCTTGGCTGACAAATGCAGTCTTAGGCCCCTTTGGACCTTTATACACCAACACATATGTTTTAACACACACTATCTGTTTTTGTGTGTGAATGATACAATTGTTTTTGTGCAATTCATACACACTTTTTGTGTCCTCATGCAAAGCAAGGGATAAATATTAAGAATAGAGTCTTTCCATAGCACAGATGCATTACAAATGTACAAAACTATATGATTTATGCATTGTCCCTTCATTTCAATGGGTCTGCTTCACAGCATAGCATATCCTATACTTTAAAAACATTCTAAGCTGAATCACATTGCTGTGAACTAGCCACATAGGAATGAACAGGATATTTACTTCAACTATCGGTATATTTTGAGCATAAACTGTATAGTTTCACTGCATTAAAATGGACAGGTGTGACCAGACCCAACCTTAATAGTGAAAACTCTACCCCAAAAAAGGCAAACGGAGGACAAAGGCTAGCCAATGGTGGTGCCTGCAGCTAAACGTTAACCCATTGACTTAATATGTTTTGCATTGTCTGAGTAGAGACATTTTAGTAGAGAAACAGAGCTTCCTCATATCAGAACTGCCCCCCCCCCTCCTGATGACTGGTTGGGAAATAATCAAGAATCAGCAGGAGAGGTGTAGAAAGCACATGTCCACAGAATAAATAAAACAAGAGCAGGAGGATCCTTCCACTGCAGGTCATTAGGTACAGATTACTCTCCAGCAAGGAAGAACAGTGAGCAGCACAGTGTTAGCATCACCAAATCCCACTCCAAACCTCATGAGAATAGCAGTTAGAGGGCACAGTTCTTTAGATCACTGCAGATATACAGCTATGCATTTCAGGAATTAGAGGCAAAATGGTACTGCCTAAGCACTAATAACATTTCTAGATCTTTACTATAAAATTACATATCCTAACTTTTTGGAATTCAGTTCCATTTAAGAAAGTGAAACAAAGTAAAAGAAAAAATATTAAATAAGTTCTGCAACCCAGTGTAATCCCATTTCTGTATACTGACATTAGATCAGTGATAAATAAAGTGTCATTAGTTACTATTGGCCATAACATTTTGTACATAGTCACAGCATTGTGAACTGCCTTACTAAATAAACCCCAACATGTTACATTTTTACATAATTGAAAACACTAGTAAAACGTTTCTGAAAAGAAAGGGTCCTACTTCGTTCATAGCAATAGAATAATTCTTAAAATTCTGAAAGATTGCAAAGGGACCCAATCTTATCCAATGGTCTCAATTTTAGTGGGTGTATTGCTACTGCTGAAAGGCACAGGATCTGCCAGCCATAGGTCTAAAAAAGAATACTGTCAAAGACCGTAAAGTACTGTTGAGACCGAATTTAGAAAAGATCAGAATGAGGCTTATTTTTAAAGTGTTACTAAACCCACAACAGTAAAATCAGTCTGTATATGCAGTAAATCATTTGTGTTATACTCACTGTGAAACCTAAGGGGTTAATCCTCTGCATTGTATAAAAAAACTGTTTTATCCTGTCTTCTCTGTTCCTACCCTTCTTCCACTGTCCCCAAACCATCTCCTGATAGAAGAGAGCCTTGGGGACAAGCTGCACATGCTCAGTTTGGTATGTATTACTAGAGAGTTGTTGTTTTTTGGGAAGAGTGCATGTGATAACCACTGTCCAGACAGCAGGTCAGGGGTCCCGCATCCTCATAGGACAGTCAGAGCAGAATGAAAGCTCCTCGTACAAGCTTTAACCAGACACTGATAGAAGTCACAAGACTGCTATATACTGCTGATGAGAAAGGGTATTTAGCAGTTTATATTTACTAAAATAATTGTATTTTCATGTTTTGTGTACTGTGGGAGACCAGATATAGTCCTGGGTTTAGTAACACTTTAACTTGTATACTTAGCTAAAAAATAATAATAATAATAATAATTTTGGATAGAGTACTGAAGAGTTAGAGCCTCTGCTAGATTTTTTAGGCTGCCTGTGTCTCATTAGATAGATTTCACTTCATATCCCAGTGACATAACAGGAAGTGAATAGAGATCCTTCGAAAGGGAGGGGGAATTCCCTCTTGGACAATTGGCCCAGAACATTGGATGATTTCCCCCATATTTCGTTCTGGCACCATCATTGGTTCCAGTTTCCATCACTGTTTGCCCCGTGACAATGTAAACCAGGATAGAAAGGGAGGGTGTATCTCCACAGCAGGGACATAGATAGCAATAAAAAAAAAAAAAACTGTCAGGGGTTCTAAAAAAAGTTTTGGATACATTTTAAAGGTTGGGAGTTATGGTTTATATTCAAGGGGCCACTGTGTATTACTTCTGATGTAAGCCATTTTCAAATCTAGCTTTCCTATTTCTTTAAGATAAATGTTCACATTTTTGGTCCAAGAAAAAGGAAATATGGTGACCCAAAATAAAAAGCAAATTCACACTTCTTCAGTCACTGCTTACACATTAGAATTTCAAAATAGAACTCCTAAGATTTACCTAAGGACTTAACAATAATCAGTTCATTATTTTCCTACTCTGAGTTTATTATAGTTGAACATTAGATGTGTAAGAGATACTCTGTGTTCTCTTTCATTTGCTGGAAATATTTTCCTTGTGGTAAGAGGGGTAATGTGAACCAATACACTGTTCTCTTCTCAATGATCAAATAATGATTTCATAATATACATCACGAGGCACAATATTGATTGAACTAACAGATAGCATGAATAAAAAGATAAATACACAGCACAAGGGAGAGCTGCAATTAAATTAGCGATAAGTGGTGGATAACGTTACCTTGAGAATTCCAGCACGTTGAGAAGTTCAAAGCTCTGTTCGGTGCCCATCTAAAAAAGAAAAAAAATATATATATATTTTTTTTTTCCAGCCAAGGAAACAAAGTTACGTTTGAAAATGCTGCCACCTTGTGGATAGTCATTATACCTACACACAAACTCTGCAAAGTAAATGTTCGATCTGCATGTCCACATAACACCCAATCAGAAATGATCTATTACTGCTCTGCTATAAACTGACCAAATGATTTATCTGCTCTGTTGCTATGCCCTTCTTTCACAATTCCAGCAGCTAATGAGGACACTTATGAGATATCTGAAGTTTGAGCATATGAGCAGAACATTTGGGGCATTTATATACATGCCACTGGTTAACAGAAACCCATGAGTGTAAAAAATATCTAAAGTCTAATATTTACAGCAGGCATTTTAAGGAGCACCCAAACCAAGTCACTCCGACATCCCCCTCCCAAAATATAGAAGCTGTAGGCCAAAGCTAAAGAGTTAGTCAATACTTGCATATAAAGCCCCATACACACGGTCGGACAATCCGCGGACCAGGTCCGTCGGACCATGTCCGTCATACTTTGTCCGATGTTGGTTTTGCGTACACACGATCGGACAAAGTTGTCGGAAAATCCGATCATTCTGAACGTGGTGACGTTTGTTGCCTACGACGGGACTACGTAGAGGCTAGTAGCCAATAGCTTTGGTCTTGTAATGTGATCTGAGCATGCGTAGCACTTTGTCCGGTCGGACAACCGTACACACGATCGGATTTGGTGTGATCGGACCGTGTTGTCGGCAAATCTTTCCAGCAGGAGATAAGACTTTGTCCGTCGGACAAACCGACGTACACTGTCCGATGGTGCATACACACGGTCTGATTTTTCAACAACATTGTCCGATCGGACAGAATCCATGAAAAAGTCCGACCGTGTGTATGGGGCTTAAGAGTGTCCCGATTTATGGAGCTCCCAGAGAGCTGCACAGGAAATCAAAAATGGCACACAGACCCCGGGAGGTATATACAAAATAAGTGTTATTTTTATAAAATGTTACCCACAATTAACCACTTAAGCCCCAGACCATTTGGCTGGCCAAAGACCAGAGCACTTTTTGCGATTCGGCACCTCGTCGCTTTAACTGACAATTGTGCGGTCGTGCGACGTGGCTCCCAAACAAAATTGACGTCCTTTTTTCCCCACAAATAGAGCTTTCTTTTGGTGGTATTTGATCACCTCAGCGGTTTTTATTTTTTGCGCTATAAACTAAAAAATAGCGACAATTTTGAAAAAAAAAATGCATTATTTTTTACTTTTTGCTATAATAAATATTCCCAAAAAAATATATAATTTTTTTTATTTTTCCTCAGTTTAGGCCGATATGTATTCTTCTACATATCACAGTAAGCATTTATTGATTGGTTTGCGCAAAAGTTATAGCGTTTACAATATAGGGGATAGTTTTATGGCATTTTTACTCTTATTTTTTTTAATTAGTAATGGCGGAGATCAGTGATTTTTATCGTGACTGCGACATTATGGCGGACAGATCGGACACTTTTGGCGCGATTTTGGGACCATTCACATTTATACAGCGATCAGTGCAATTAAAAATGCATTGATTACTGTGTAAATGTGACTGGCAGTGAAAGGGTTAACCACTAGGGGTTAACTAGGGGTTAAGTGTGTCCTAGGGAGTGATTCTAACGGTTGGGGGGAGGGGCTGTGTGTGACACATCATTGATCACCGATCCCGATTACAGGAAGCTGTGATCAGTGCTCTGTCACTAGGCAGAACAGGGAAATGCTTGTTTACATTAGCATCTCCCCATTCTTCCTCTCCGTGAGATGATCGCAATCACGCTCACGAGCCTCCCAGCGGGCGTGCGCCCGCAACCTGCCTCTTAAATGGCAACATGCAGGTATGTGATTCTGCCTGTACGTGCCCTTCTGCCGCAGTATAACTGCACGAGGCAGTCGGGAAGCGGTTAAAAAGTAAGTTAGCATTGTTTAATGAATACACACACATAATGACATTTAAACAAGCTGATAATTTTGCATTTGCATTTTGATATTTTTGGTCTCACAAAGTAATAAAAATAAAGAACAGTTTTGCATTCTAACATTCAGATTAAATCTAAAAATCTAAATATTAAAGCCGAAATCCAGGCAGCTTTAAAAAAAAAAAACACCACTCCATGCAGGTATGTTTTCATTACAAAACCAATAAAAAAAATAATAATCTGACCTGGTATCAGCCTCTTGAAATTCTCTGTACAGCAGAGCTCAGACTGGGAGAGGGAGGGCAGTACTAGGATTCAATCAGAAGTGTTGGAATGCTCATATGCTAACAAAAAACATGTTGATATGAGGAGAGAGCAGGGTGGCAGAGAGATGAGCTCATCAGTCTACAGCTTCAATGTGCAATCACAGGCAGAGGGCAAGTATAATATCTACCTGTATTACTTAAAGTAATATTAACCACTTGCTTACTGGGCACCTAAACCCCCCTCCTGTCTAGACCAATTTTCAGCTTTCAGCGCTGTCGCACTTTGAATGACAATTGCGCGGTCATGCTACACTATACACAAATTACATTTTTATAATTTTTTCCACAAATAGAGCTTTCTTTTGTGGTATTTGATCACCTCTGCGGGTTTTTATTTTTTGTTAATTTTTTTTTAAAAAGACTGAATTTAAAATAAATATATATATTTTTCTGTATATGTTATAAAATTTAGCAAACAGGTAATTTTTCTCCTTCATTGATGTACGCTGATGAGGCACTGATAGGTGGCAGTGATGGGCACTGATGGGTGGCAATAATGAGCACTGATCAGTTACACTGATAGACAGCACTGGTGGGCATTGATAGGTGGCACTCGTTGGCACTGTGGGCACTGGCAGGTGGCAATGGCAGAGGGTACTGGTGTGCACAGATGAGGCAGATGTACCTCCTTCCTCTTCGAGACTGATGTCCCTTGAACATAAGCCGGTGATCAGCTTTTTTTTCTCCTCACGCTATCAGCTTACCGAGCTTTTGTTTACATCATGTGATCAGCTGTCATTGACTGACAGCTGATCACATGGTAAGGGGCCTCAGATCGGTGATCACCCGAATCTCAGTGACTAGGTGATGACAGCGCGCATGCTAGGAGCGTGCAAAGGGGAAGTTCAGGTCCGCGCTGTGGCCGTCATTTGGCTATAGCGCGGACGGCAAGAGGTTAAAGTCGCACTTTCAATAGCGGATTTAATCACACGGAGTATGCAACTTCTTTATCTTTTAACGCTTGTGTGTTTTCCAGTTTATACTGGTGCCATGACCGCTGGCCCAGGTTTTCTGTTTAAGGGTGGCTCCTTTCTCTTGCAACATGCTATGGAGCCACTTAAGTTGTGTCTCCCTATGCTCTGTGCATCAAAAGAAACACACAGCCCCATACCCTAGGATGGCAGGCAATCCTTCTCTAACACCAAACTAACAGACTGGCTGGAGACTGCACTGTCCACTGTTAACTCTTGTCTGTGGAGACTGGAAGTTCAGGGAAGCCTCACTGGGGCAGCAGGAGCCAGCAGCATTGAAAGTTGTGCACTGTAAGTGCTGAGTGAGAATTTTAATAAAAGGTTTACTGGGGAATGTTTATTTTGTTGTACTCAATGTGTTAAAGGATAGGTTCACCTATACCTAGTGACATGTTACACCCGTATTTAGGGTGTAACATGTAATATGTTACTAATGTTACTAATATTAATGATCTTTTCCTGAAGAAAGACAGGCAAATAGCTAGACTTGTGTGGCTGAAACATCCATTTTAAATATGACATCACTTCTATGGGCGCTCCTATATAGATAAGTATGGTATAGAGAGTTGACGATATTAATACATATTGTCATGTCGTGTCATTGGTGAACGATGCTTCTATAGTAATTGTATAACATTGGGAGTGATTTGAGGTAGAAATATATTTTCTTTTGCTACCAGAGGGCGCCATGATGCAAACAACGTCATGGCGCACGCACGTGACATATACGGCATTACACACGGACATAGCCACTCCCCTTACCACACATGATAAATAGATCTGGTTACTGGAGGCATCCACCAATTGCGATGTGCTCTGTATAACACTACAATTCACATTGCACCCCTGATGAAGCCTTGTTCAGAGGCAAAACATGTTGGGTTGAGGGATTCTTTTGTTTTTTATTTTGTATTTTTTCATTTTTATTTCAGTTTTTATTTTGGTTTTCACTTTGTATGAGCACTTTTCTCAGTGGGGTATAAGAGGAGGCATAAGGGGGACTCTTATATACTGGCAGAGGTAGTGGTGAATTAGAGCAGAATTTCTACTAGGCTGGAATGGGCACTGTAGTATGTTGGGTCTTAGGTAGGCAGTCAAGCCTTTCAGTAGCTACAGTGACCATTAGTACTAGTTCAAAATTGTACAAAGTGGGGACTTTTCAATATACTGATGTTCCCCAACACACTACTCACTACAGACAACAGGATTTTTTCTGATATGTTTCCTGATATGTCTTGTTATCTAGCTTTGGATGGAGGCATTTGTATATAACCTCCAGGATCCTAATATTATGTCCCTGCACTAGTCTCATATTGCCCTATAAGTAAGGTGACACATCTGACAGTTCTCTTTGACTTCTCTATACTCCTAATACCATGTGTTTTATATAGATACTTATTAAAAGTTATGTTTTAGGCGATGGTGGGTTTGATGCATGGATCTGTGTTTGTTTGCTGATTAGTAATTCAGCTCACCCTTTATCTTTTTGAAATGTTACTAATGTAGCACCCCTGCTCACCCCCCTCACCTCCACTGTGACATCAAGAGGGGGTTCCTCTCCCCAAACCCGCTGTCACAATTTAAAAATAGTGCGGCTGTGCGGGGCTATGCCCATGCAGCCACATCATTCATTGGAAGGAATCTGTGAATGAATAAACTACAATTACCGTCTGCCACCACAGCAGATGGACTTGTAGAATCAATGAACTGCAAGCATGTTAATCAACACTCTTGTTCATTCACACTGCCTACTGCTCAGGAACTGTCTGCCTATACAGAGGTATGGGCAGAGAGATGTAGGCAGTGTGTGCAATCCATTGATCATAGGTGCAATGCTCTGCAGGCTTCTGTCAACAAAAATAATAATAATAATAAATGCACATTTTCTTCTGCAAAAAAGATGTGCATTACTATTATGATTCTTTTTGAAAGGTGAACTTAAGCTTTAAACTAAAAACACAGAGGTTGTAATACTACTTTAACTACCTGGCTGTGCTGTCTGGCAGAGCTGTGTAAATATCAGGAATGAATAGAAAGAAATACAATCCCTTTGGAAAGTAAAAGAGTTCCCGTGTATGTATTTTGTGTGTGCCTGGAATTCAGATTTAACTTTTTTAGTTTTTTTTATACAAGTCATATACCGTATGTCCTGTTTATTATAGCTATTGCTGTACTATTATTATCAACATCTGTTTTTTGACAGAAAGTTGTAATGCTTGTAATGTAATGCTGTAAAGTTGTAATGCTGGCAATACGTGAATAGATCTTCTGCCGATAACCAAAAAATACCCAGTTATTAGTCTTTCTACAAGTGGCCACCAAGCAGGCATACTGGTCCAGTCTGTTGCAGCTTTGTTTTTTTCTAGTGTAACAAACAGCCCATAAATTATTGTTCCTGTTTTTCAGCAGAGAGCTATTTTACGTAAAGCTTTTGTTAACCCCAAAAAAATAATAATATGGATCTGCTCATTTAAAACATGTTACACAGCACAGTGCTTGTGTAATTTGGCACCCCTGTACCACCTGTAATACCTGGCTGATCCTGCCAGTTTCTCCCCTCCACTCTGCAAACTGACCACGATAATCATGGCTGCTGAGCCCTGAAATTGTTGTCTGTTTGCGTCCCTCCATCATCCGCAGCCTGCTATCCTGTGTCTCCTCTGTCCCCCCTCCTCCCCTCTTTGCGTGTCACCTAGTCACAGTGCAGCCCCACCCCCCTCCTGCTGCAGGAATATACAATATATCTTCATACTATCTGTTCTGTCTCCTCATACAGTGCCCTACTGTCTGTGTTTTATTAAAAAAAAATCCTCCTTCACAGTATCTCACGGCAGCTCCCAACGGTCACGTGACCGGCCGTGTCTCTCTCCTCCTTGCGTCTTGCTGAAGTCAGCTAGGAAACCTTGGCCCCACCCGCTGCTTCTGCAAGACGGGCAGAGAGAAGACACAACCGGTTACATAAGCGCCGGTGTTCTGCCGAGAAAGTTCCCCTCGGCAGATAAGGACCCCCCTGTACTGCGCAGGCGCAGCGCTTACGCAGTGCGAAGCACAAGGAAACCGCTGGAAATAGCCGAACCAGAAGACAGTGAATCTCAGCTGTACACGACGCCTGTAACAGGGCCCCTCGCGGGCTCGATACGTTCGCCACGCTTCGGGCACGGCCTCGCTGCGCTCGGCATATTTTTATTCTAACTCTGTGTCCACTTGGATGGTGGGGCTCGAACCTGGACATAGATTAGAATGTAGTGTGCAGGTTCAGCTTCGGCTATTTTCGGAAACTCCGTTGTGCTTCATTGTGCTTTGTACTGCGCAAGCACAGCGCCTGCGCAGTACAGGGGGGGTCCTTATCCGCCGGGGGAACTTTCTCGCCAAGACACCGGGAGCCGCCGTGAAATACGGTAAAGGAGGATTTTTTTAATAAAACACAGAGACAGGGGGGCACTGTATGAGGAGACAGAACAGATTATGTAAACATAGGAAAGTGGGTTAACAACCACTTTAATAAATTCCCACTCTGACAGCAGAAATGTTTCAGCATACAGGAAGTTTAATTGTAAATGAAGCTACTGACATCTATCAGTTTTTTAATGTTCCTGAGGAGTACATGATATTCCATATATTTCCATGTTCTCTTAAAGTGTAACTCCAAATTGTATGTTTTTGTTTTGTAAAGAACTAGCCTCTGTCTATTTTTTATTAATGTTTGCATCCCAGTAGGCAGAGAAAATTGAGTACTGTCCGTAATACTTTTTTTATTTGCACTAACCTATAATTTTTCATGGACGAGCTTTCGGGGTGTGTCCCCTTCTTCAAGGTCTAAGCAGTACTCAAAGTACTGCTTAGACCTTGAAGAAGGGGACACACCCCGAAAGCTCGTCCATGAAAAATTATATGTTAGTGCAAATAAAAAAAGTATTACGGACAGTACTCAATTTTCTCTGTCACAATTGCACTAATACGGCTACAATCACTTCAAGCATCCCAGTAGGGGAAGACTTCCATTCACTTTCTGCCCCAGAAAAATAGGAGATGAGAAGGAATATTCCAGAATCAGGACAAATCCTACTTTGAGAGTTATCGCCCTCTACTGGGATTTCCACTAACATATAGGAAATGAAGGAACATTTCCCCAGGTGAGACCCAGATAACAGTGCTAACCTGACAAATATTCTAACTCAGAAGCAATCAAATTTATATTTAAAGATACTGCCTATGATTTAAAGATGCTCCTCATCTGGACTCATAAACATAGCAAAATTTAAAACACTACATACAGTACATCTTTTTTTTCCAGGCAATACTTACAGCATCTATAATGACGGAATCTGGTGTCCTTCCAGTAAATGCATAGCCCAGTTTCTTTGCTCCTTTTACTAGAGCTCCTTCATCTACAAAAACAAGGGGGATTGTTACTCATTCATGCCTGTTAACCTAATAACCCTCATACTATAAAGTGAACCTGTGCCCAAAATATGCACACTTTTCTAGAGGAAAAGAGATTTCATCTACAAATACGGAAAGGTTTCTTCACAGTAAGAGCTGTGAAAATGTGGAATAGACTCCCTCCAGAGGTGGTTCTGGCCAGCTCAGTAGATTGCTTTAAGAAAGGCCTGGATACTTTCCTAAATGTACATAATATAACGGGGTACTAACATTTATAGGTAAAGTTGATCCAGGGAAAATCCGATTGCCTCTCGGGGATCGGGAAGGATTTTTTTCCCCTGCTGTAGCAAATTGGAGTATGCTCTGCTGGGGATTTTTGCCTTCCTCTGGATCAACTGTGGGTATATAATTCGGTGTACTGGATTGTACGATATATTTTATTTTGTCTTTTTTTTATGGTTAAACTCGATGGACTTGTGTCTTTTTTCAACCTAACTAACTATGTAACTAGTATTTACATTTTCTGAGCAAGCAGTAAACACAATTAAACTATATCTATTCTCCAATGTGCACATTTAATTTAAGGAGTATGTAGACCCAAATGTCATATTCCTGATATGTGCCATGTACTTGTATGAGAAAGTATCCTGTTCCCTTTGCATTGCTACCTTTGTGTGAAATCCCTGGTGTTCTGCTTTCCTATTAGAAAACCGACCACACCAGACAGCAGAGCACAGGGTGGTCAATTCTCTAGCTCAGCCTAACTCAGCCTGCTCTCCTCCAATGATAAGACTTGTCCTGACACGCCTCCCCCCTGCACAGCCATTCACTGACAAGACCAGTGTACTGTTGATTCTCCTCCCCCAGCTCTTATGCAGATGAGAACAAAGGGTATGTGATCACTTATAAAAATATATATATACACACAAATGTTTGCCTTTCGTTTCTATTCCTGAATGGGTTGTTTTACAAGGTGGGGATTTACATATACTTTATTAGAACCCCTCTCTGTTTTTTTTTGTTGTTGCTTTTTTCCCTGTTGCAGAATATACCCAACTTCCTGTCTTGTAAAAGAACAGAATGTGAGGGGAAAGCTCTCTAACAGAGCCCCTGACAGCAGTAGACCTGGCAGAGGCTCTAACCCTCCCATTTTAATCAAAAACTATACTGTTTAGATACATGTTTAGGCTCCATGCACACTAGCATTCTTCATAAGCTTAAAAAAAAATAAAAAAAAAAAAAAATAAAAAACGGATTTTAGTAGCTTTTAGGAGCATTGGCATTTTATTAGCGTTTTTTCAGTACATGGAAGAAAAAAAAAAAACCATTAGCATCTTTCTGCCAGCTTCTAGTAGCATTTTAGTAGCTTTTAGGAGCATTAGCCTAAAGTAGTGTGCATGGACACATAGGATAACACTATAATAAGGCTTACCTATAAGTACTGTAAATATCTTCATGCACTGTTTAGTAGATATTTACTGTAGATGCAGCCAATGACATCACTGGCGCATGCGCTCTGAAGGAACAGTCACCTAGGCCATTCCTTAAGGCTGGGTTCACACATATGTGAATTGGATGAGGTTTCTCCGCATCCAATTCACATGACAGGAGAGTGTGACCGGTTTACACAGTTCTGGACTGGCCGCGGTCTTATAACTAAAAACGCATGATCTGTTTCTGCAGTGCTTTTTGCTGTGCGTTTTTTCTTATACGTGTTTTTTGATGCATTTTGCAATTTTTATGATTTTTGCCCAATATGTTGTTGGGCAGATTAAAAAAGGCAAAACGTGTCAAAACCTCATCACAAATGCATCAAAAACACACATCTTGCTTTACTGCAGCGTCTCCATTGAAGCCTATGGAACCAAAAGCACACACCGAATTTAAAAAGTCTCTGGCCCTTTCCAAAAACGCAAATGGCTGAAAAAAGCATAGATGTGAACGTGTCCCATAGGAAACCATGTTAAATGGACTTTTTCTACAAAAAGCACCAAAAATACATAGGTGTGAACCAGGCTCAGTTCACACCTGTGCAATTTGCATTTGATCCTTTTGCGGTGGTTTTTGCTGTGCGCTTTGCGTTTTTTGCACACGTGATTTTACTACGATTTTGCCACAATTTACAGTTTTTCATCTTTTAGCTTTTTTTTTATTTTAAAAACCCAAATTTAACAGCAAAGAAAAACCAAAAAAGCAAAAAAAAAAATGTTTTCATTTAACCAAAAAAGCAAAAAAAAAACAGTTTTGCATTTTAAAAAGTCCTTGACCCTTTCCAAAATCGCAAGTGGCTGAAAAAAAGTTTGCATTTGATCATTTCTGCAGTGATTTTTGCACACGTGATTTTAGAGCCATTTTGCCGCTAATTGCCTTTTGCATCTTTTATGCTTTTTTTTGGCCAATTTGTTCTTGGGCAGATTAGAAAACCCATATAATTGCACTATATGCTTTTATGTAGCTTCTCCACTGAAGTCTTCTGACCCATAACAGCAAAGAAAGCACTGTTTTGCATTTTAAAAAGTCCCTGTCCTATAGGAAACCATGTTAAATGAACTGTAGTGCGTTTCTGCAAAAAGCACAAAAAAATGCATAGGTGTGAACCAGGCCTTACTGTCCTGATCAATAATGCCACAGAGAATGAAAGAGATCATAAATCCAAAATTTTGATTTGCCACCATAACAGGAACAGAAGTTAAATAACAGGAACCAGAGAATCTAAGAGGTATTTCCCTCTCAAAGGATATCCTGTCACTTTCTGTTAAGTCTACAGGACAGGAAGTGAAAGGAAATCTCCTTGAGCCACAGAAAAATACGTGACAGTGGTTATTATAGATCCAAAATCTAAAAATGAAATTTTGGCTTTAGATATACTTTAAGAGTCTTAGTGAATGTTGTGAAGCCCTGCTTACTACCATCATCCAATCAGATGCAACCAAAACTGTTATTATTGTTTCTCCTTCCATGTGATTGGATATTTTTTGCAAATGAAATGGCACTGCATTCAAGAAACACTGCAAAAAACGTCCTTGCACAGTAAACAGCCCACTTGCCTTTAGTGAATCAACCAGCTGTATTGAAGTTTGGCACCTGCTGTTTAAATTGTTTTGAATCAGATAGGCTCTCTAGTTGTCAGATCTATCTTGATCTTTTGTACCTTCAGCCTAGGTTCACACTGAGTGCGGGAATGAAATGGTGATTCACGATTTCAGAGACATCTGTGCGGGTTTCTGTTAGAAATCGCACCCCGAAACCACAAAAAGTAGTACAGAAACTACTTTTTTAAATCGGTGCGGCACCGCAAGTGCGGCATCACCCCGATTAGGACGGTGCCATTGCCGCTAATTGCCGCCGATTTGACATGTCAAATAACATGTCAAATTGCACCAATGTGAACCAGGGCTTAGATTATGACATAGAGCGGGCAAGTGCCAAATTCAGGTTTTTGCACCATACAGCATCTCGTTCTTCTCTGTCCTTCAACAATAACAGCTGTACCACTACCTAATAAGTAATGAATGGCCAAAAACATGGGTTGATTTACTAAAACTAGAGTGCAAAATCTGGTGCAGCTCTGCACAGAAACCAATCAGCTTCCATGGTTTTTATTGTCAAAGCTTAAAGTGGGTGGAGTCGTGATGTCAGTAGACCCCCCGCCCACCTCGACACTCCCCTTATCAACATGCATTTTCTCCTGTGTATTTCTTACACTGAACTTCTCTAAGATCACTAACATCCAGTCAAAACCCAGAAAAGTCTCCACATGACTTTAGCATGCCAAATCACGCTGAGGTGTGGAACAGCCAATCCTTGCAGAGCTGCTGAAGAAAGGAGTGGTGGTGAGAATTAAAAAATAATGCATGTCTTAGGCTAGTGCACGAGATATGTAAATCACCTGTCAATCACAGCAAGGGGGAAGAACAGACAAAGTTTTCACAGTTTGTCCGTTTTATTTCACTGAAAAAAGATATGAGGATTGCTCAGAGCTGGATTAACTCTTTGTGGCAAGACTGGGCACAGCTGATCTGAAATCCCATACTCTACATTGTGCCAGACAAAAAAAAAATAAAAAATGTGGGTTTACATCCACTTTAATGGAACAAGCTGAAGTTAGAAGCTGATTGGCTACCATGCACAGCTGCACCAGATTTTGCACTCTCCAGTATTAGTAAATCAACCCCACAGTGTCATACCTAATACATACCTGACAGGAGTGTGTACATCCTGCTGGAAGAAGAGAGGGGTGCAGGCTTTCCAACACCGTTAAAACCTAGTATTATTAATGTTCTTGCAGCATGGCATTATTCAGGCATTGGTATAAAGATACCACATATTGGTATCAGGTGGTAGAATGATATCAAATACTGGTAGCAAGGGCTTACTCAATCACTGGTATAAAAGTATGCTTCAGGTGACTGCAGAATAGCATTCCTAGCAATTGTGATTGTCATTATTGTTATGAGCCTAAAAAGAATGTAAGTCAGTAAGTCTATGGGGTTGATTTACTAAGACTGGAGAGTGCAAAATCTGGTGTAGCACTGCACAGAAACCAATCAGCTTCCAGGTTTTTTGGCAAAGGTTAACGGAACAAGCTAAAGTTGGAAGCTGATTGGCTACCATGCACAGCTGCACCAGATTTTTCATTCTTCAGTTTTAGTAAATCAACCCCCATTGTGTTGTCCAGAGTAACTTATCAGATGCTTGCTTTCATATTATGTTGAACAATAGTAAATGACAGCTGGAACCTGACTGGTTGCTCTAGGGAACTACGTCAATATACATTCTTAGTGCTTTGCATATGAGGACATTAGGTTGCCTATTTAGCCATATATTTGGTCTTACTCTTAGAGAAATCACTAACCTGGGGATGAGGCCTGGTAGATGATTTTGTCTCCATCTTTTTCAGGAACAACCGTGTGACATACAGCAAGCAGAGTTAAGAATTCCTTGATCACCAAGGCTGTGGGCTGAGATTGACAAGATGTAGTAAATTAAAATCAACTAGATAAGTAAAAGAAATAAAATACACCTAAAATACCTTAAGAAAAAGTCACCTTATATGTATGGGCAACTTGAAGGTGTATTACATTGCAAGAACATGTAATCTTAGATCCTATGGAGAGGGTCCCATTTTTTAACAACCCCCCCCCCCCCCCCCCCCAGCCAATCAACTCCTTATCAGTGAAGACTCAGCTAGGAAATGCGGAGGATGGCCCACACACATGACTGTTCCCCAATCTGACCATAAACAAACAGATTGGGCAAACTTACTCAATGGGGTTGTTTTACTAAAAATGGAGATTGCAAAATTTGGTGCAGCTGTGCATAGAAACCAATCAGCTTCCAGTTTTTCTTTGTTTTGTTTTTTGTCAAAGCTTAAAGGGGTTGTAAACCCTCGTTTAAAAAAACAAAAAAAAAAAACAAACGTCATACTTACCTCCACTGTGCAGTTCGTTTTGCATAGAGTGGCCCCAATCTACCTCTTCTGGGGTCCCTCGGCGGCTCTTCCCTGCATCGAATGTCCATGTTGGAGAAGCGCTCTCCTTGGTGGACACCCGTGCGGGCACGCTCCAGAGTCTCGCATCTGTGTCCATTCACACAGAATGCAGGACTCGGCGCCGCATCACTGGATTTGATTGACAGCAGCGGGAGCCAATGGCTGCGCTGCTATCAATCTATTCAATCAGGCCACGAGACACCAGGTAGAGCTGGTGTGCTCGTTCCCGGCCGGAGAAGGATCGGGGTCAGGTAAGTAAAACGGGGGCTCAAAGGGGGCTGCAACATCACATCACAGAAGGTTTTTCACATAGAATGCATTAAGGTGAAAAACCATGAGGGTTCACAACCCCTTTAACCGCTTCCCGACTGCCAACTGCATATATACGTCAGCAGAATGGCACGGCCAGGCAAAATCACATACGGGTACGTGGCCCTTTAATTGCCTGGCCGTGGGTCGCGACCCGGTCGGGAGTTCAGTGACCCCGGCCGCGGGACCAGTGGACTGGATCGCCGCTGGTGTCCCGTGATCGGGTCACAGAACTGAAGAACGGGAGAGGTCGGTGTAAACAAACCTCTCCCCGCGCTTCCTACTCTGCCTGTCATTGATCGGCTGTTCCCTGTCATCAGGAAAGCCGATCAATGATGTCAGACGTCAGCCCCGCCCCTAATGTAAAAAAACACACACGTCACAGCCCATAACCCCTCCCCTCCCCCTAGTGGTTAACTCTTTCACTGCATGTGTCATTTATACAGGAATCAATGCATTTAAATAGCATTGATTGCTGTATAAATGACAATGGTCCCAAAAATGTGTCAAAAATGTCCGAAGTGTCCGCCATAATGTCGCACTCACAATAAAAATCGCTGATCGCCGCCATTACTAGTAAAAAAAAAAAAATATTAATAAAAATGCTATAAAACTATCCCCTATTTTGTAAACGCTATAACTTTTGCGAAAACCAATCAATAATCGCTAATTGCGATTTTTTTTACCAAAAATATGTAGAAGAATACGTATCGGCCTAAACTGAGGAAAAAAAATATTTTTTTATATATTTTTTGGGGATATTTATTATAGCAAAAAGCAAAAAATATTGCATTTTTTTCAAAATTGTCGCTCTATTTTTGTTTATAGCGCAAAAAATAAAAACCGCAGGGGCGATCAAATACCACCAAACGAAAGCTCTATTTGTGGGAAAAAAAGGATGCCAATTTTGTTTGGGAGCCACGTCGCACAACCGCGCAATTGTCAGTTAAAGCGACGCAGTGCCGAATCGCAAAAAAGGGGCCTGGTCCTTTGGCTGCCAATTGGTCCGGGGCTCAAGTGGTTAATTGAACAAGCTGAAGTTAAAAGCTGACCATGCACAGCTGCACCAGATTTTGCACTCTCCAGTTTTTAGTAAATCAACCCCAATGTCTTTGGGTCCTTTAAGAGTTTTGAAAATATGACAGGTGTTTTATAAGCTTTGTTTCAACTTCAAACAAGATGTAGAGATCCTGTGATGATGACTTAAACTGCCCTTCTTTCTATAAGAGGTTGTCAGGTGAACTGGCGTTTAACGTAAATGGATTTTGCATCTACACATCTTTATACAAAGCACAAGTGTCTGCACGATTGTATTGTACTGTAACATATACAACATATGTTTAGCTAAATGGAAATATAAGTAGATATAACTACACACCAGTGATCCATTCGCTATTATTATGTGCATTATATTAAGCATCAAATGTGCTCAAGCTAAATGCCACTCACAGTGATGAATTTCTAGCCTGTGAAAGGTCATAGTACTATATGTCCAAAGGTTAAGTTATAAAACTTAGAGGACTACTATACCTAGAACCATAAAAAGATTAAATATGTGCACTACTATATGTGAATACTTCCAATGATCCCTCACAAAATTGCAGTAGATGTAACTACACCTGTACAAAAAAGTGGTTGTAAAGCCTTAAGGTTTTTCACCTTAATGCATTCATGCATTAAAATGAAAAACCTTCTGTGCAGACTCCCCCTTTTTCTTACCTGAGCCGATCCGATCCAGCGATGTGCACAAGAGCAGGGGCTCCAGCCGCTGTAGTTCTCCTCATTGGACAGATTGATAGCAGCAGGAGCCATTGGCTACCGCTGCTGTAACCTGCACCATGTTTGTTATTTTAAAAATATATAAAAAAAATAAGGTTTACAACCACTTTTGTTTTTTTTGGCCCAATAATAAAAATATGAATAGCCATGATAGTAATATTGCATACTATGCTGAACCCCAAACTGTGTGGAGAGAATGGGGTCATATTATAGTTTGTTTTTTTTCTATATTGACCTACAGCTGTAGATTTCATTAATTTTCCATAATTCTTACTGTAATTGAGTTAAGTTAAAAAAAAATAATTATACTAATGTATGAGAAGATACCAATTAAATAGATACCAAACATACCAATTTTACACAGTCCAGAAGACTAATAAGGCACACTGAACCTCCAAAAAAAATATGCATAAGATTTATATCATTTTTTGGTGTCTGATAAATTGTATTTTCATTCTGCTAAATAAATAATATGCTTTTTTGCCAGACTGTGAAACCTGGCCAGATTGAAATGTAGATGTATTCATATTCATAGATTATTGGTGGCATTAAGAATTTGCCTCTTTGAAGGAGCTACCCTAGTGTAAACTCTGCTACATTCCTGTCTGGACACGGCAGCAAGTGTTAGAGACAAGTCGGTATTGCAACAGCCAATACTGTAACCAGTGCATGTTACCATTAAAACATGTATTATTTGATAAAGGGTTAACTGCTCAAGTAACCTGCCACAGTGATGATCACACTCAGTCTGTTGGTGCTTAGATTGGTGAAACTGTAAAAATGTTTTATGTACAGTGGACCTTTAAGCCAGTGCCTGAAAACTGTATGTTTTATGTACAGTGGACCTTTAAGAGTAATAGGATAGTTGCACATGCTTTGATAGTCCTGGAGCTGTCAGAACAGCCACCACTGGTATCACATTCCTGACAAATAGGATTCACAGATCCCAGACACGTTGCAGCGCCAGAGAAGGCAGCTTTACCTCCAGTATGTACTCATTTAGTATAACATTACATGTCTTGTGAGTGGCGTCACACGAGGAATGCCTTAAATACCATTTAGTATAAGTGTTACTCAGATAACAGCAGCCATTTAATTAGATCTATCATAAATCACCCTCTGGTCTCTGTTCTGCCGGAAGTTATTATACAACCACACGTAATGTTTAATTTCTATTCCTCTGAGATCTCTATATCTAAATGGGTTGTTTAAAGGAGCCATTCATTGCAGATACATGGGATGAAAAATATATGAAAGGGACAGATACACTCCTTTTCTACAGTTAGGAGTCAAAATCTTTGTTTCAGTGTTGTGAAAAGAATGACAACTGAAGTCAGACTTGTTCCTATGTGCAGGAACAATATATTAATTTAAAGCTGGTGTTACACAATAGCCCCAGTGTCCCATAATGATAATATACAGTTCACGTAACACAGCATTCCTGTTCAGGCAGTGTATAAGGAACATGGAGCTGAAAAAACAAATAATGTGAATGTCCTTTAGAAGAAAAACTGGATTAATGGACCATAAATGTTTCTGTCCTTGTATGCTTATATCCATCCAAATATTATAAGAAACAAACTCCAGTTGTCATTTTTGTAATGCAAGTTCAGTTGTACCTTATTTATTGCAAATTTATATTCAGCAGATATATCACTTAAATATGCATACCATAAGTGATTCCATAGTGTGACCTAGCTAAACTCTATCCTGAAGTGGCACAGAAAACATCAATTTGCTTCATCCTGTAGAAGGGGGCAATTTGCTTAGAAACGCGTTGCCTGTTTATCCCAGTTTATCCTTGTCCCGGTGATCATGCTCCCTTATCAGGCTGGATGTTGCTGTTTTTAACATTATTATTATTATTATTATCAACATGTAAGCAGATGTTTTTTTATCCCCAATAAAGTGTATTTTAATGCTAACATTGTAATTAACAAGTGTATTTTAATGCTAACATTGTTCTGCGCTCTGCCTTTTGTCTCCTGTAGAAGTCTTCTCTGTATACTGGTCTGCAGGAGTCTAGTCAGTGGGCAACGTATCTGCTAAGTCTGCTGCTATATACAGTATGATGTAAACCACTTGGACTTTTCATGTGCATCTCTGTGCATCCCAGCCATGCTTATCTATGAAAATAAAGCATCCCGACAGAAAATTGGAAAATCACGGAGACTAAAATATAGGTTTTCAGCTTCTGAAAATTGGCATTTAAAAATGCTTATCCTCAATGTAACCCCAAACGGAATGTTTAATTTTTTTTTTAATTATTTTTATTGGTTTAAAAAGAATTTAAGTGGTACAAAACAGAGCCTCTGGGCATTCCCCAGTGGTAAACAAAACAAACGTCTCTAATTATCTCCAATCAGCTCAGTTAGAAGGAGTACACAGTTAAAATTAGGTTTTGAGGATTCATATCACAATGCTATGCTATGTTGCTCCAGTCTTTCCTTACTAAACACCCCCTAAGGGTGCTAGAAAAATGGGAAGGGGATGTGGGCCAACTCACAGGAGATCAGTAGGGGGAAACTCTTTAGTCCGTGACATCCTGCTCGTTAAATGTGACACAGAGACTAACTCAGCTATACATTCTTCTGAGGGTATTTTATACCCCTCATAGGTTGCATGCTATGGGTATGAGACCAACACCTGAATGCTCTAGATGTAAACGGGATCACGGCAGTTTGATCCATATGAAGATGCCCAAAATTACATCTGTACATGCGTGGAGTGGTTGATACCTTGAACAGGGTATTGCAGGTATCTCTCCCTCTTGACCCAAAACAGTGCTTGCTCAGTCTGTTAGATGAATTTGAGTGGGAAAACCCCACTAGGGAGGCCATAGTCAGAGTCCTATTCTTAGCTCGTAAATTGATAATGATACACTGGAAGTCTGAGGACTCTCCTACAGTTGGGGAATTGGTAACTAATGTTGGTAATGCCTTAAGGATGGGAAAGGTTATATATCAACACAGAGGTTGCCCGCACAAGTATAAAAATGTATGGGCTCTTTAGTTAGAAGTCCCTGGGCTAGCCTCCGTGGACCTGTTCATGGATAGCTTGCTGAAGCTTAATGTTGGGTGATGTCGCTTATGGCGAAATGGGAATGTATCGTTGATGATTTCAATGACGCTTACTATGTAGAAATTGCCCTTACTGATAGTGACTGTTTTATGTACAAAAAGTAAAGTGAACTGTTTGGCATTGTTGCTTCATGCTTTTTTCAATAAAGCTTTTTTTTGGATAAAAAAAGATTACGTTTTGAAATAAAGAAAAATGGAAGGGCCTCTGCATTATCCCCAATACCCATGTTGCAGCACATTAGAAACTTTTTTAAATTCCCCAGATAACCACTGAGATTTCTCAGATCACCTTTGTTCGGAAATCATCGAGGATGCAATCAGCCAATAACTATAATATAGGATACTATGTGGCCATGGATGGAGAATCTAGCCAAGTCCCACACCTTGTTGAACTTTCGAGAACACCCACGAGATTCATAAGTTGTTTTATAAAGGGGTATTACCTTATTTACCTGGATTTTCCAAAATTGTAAGCTAGGGCCCTCTTTAGACTTCCACTTTAAGGTAATGGCCTTACGGCATAAAAAAAAACCCCCAGAAGGACAAGGGTCCTAAGAACCTGACGGGGGATCAATGTGCCACCAGCCCGAGCAAACATAAATCTAAACTGAATGTTTAATGCCACGTACACACGATCAGACTTTTCGGCCGGACTATCCGGCGGACAATCCACCGGACTTTCCAGCAGAGGTCTGCCGGACTTTCCAAACGTGCGGACTTGCCCACACACACCCGGACTTTTCCGGCGGACTAGATCCGGCAGACAATCCGCCAGACTTTTACACGGAGTAAAGTCCGTTCATTTATAACGTGACTCCAGGTAGACGGGACTAGCGAAGGAAGTCAATGCCGCCGCCTCGATCGGCAAGATTGACACCTCGCTAGCCCCGTCACCTGGTATGGATTTAAAGGGGAATCCCAACGCCGAAAAAAAGGCGTGGGGGTCCCCCCAAATCCATATCAGACCCTTATCCGAGCACGCAGCCTGGCCGGTCAGGAAAGGGGGTGGGGCGAGCGAGCACCCCCCCCCTCCTGAGCCGTACCAGGCCATGTGCCCTCAACATGGGGGGTGCTTTGGGGAAAGGGGGGCCCTGCGGCCCCCCACCCCAAAGCACCTTGTCCCCATGTTGATGTGGACAAGGGCCTCTTCCCGACAACCCTGGCCGTTGGTTGTCGGGGTCTGCGGACGGGGGGGCTTATTGGAATCCGGGAGCCCCCTTTAATAAGGGGGCCCCCAGATATCGGCCCCCCACCCTATATGAATGAGTACCCCTATGAACGATGTACCCCTACCCATTCACCTGGTGAAAAAAGTGTAAATAAAAAACACAACACAAGTTTTTAAAATACTTTATTAGACAGCTCCGGGGGTCTTCTTCCGTCTTGGGGGCCTTTTTGCCGGACTCCTCCGCTGTCTTCTGCTAGCTCTTTTACTAGCGGAGGAGACCGGCTTTCTCCTTCGTCGCCGCCGCCGTCTGGGGGTCTTGTTCCGACTTCGGGGGTCTTGTCCCGCTCTTCTGTTCTTCTTGCCGGGCCTCCGCTATCTTCTTGCAGTTCTTTTACTAGCGTTGGCCCGGTCTTCTGTCGCCGTCGCTGCTGTCGCTGCCGCCTTCTGCTTCTTCTTTTTTCTTCATCCGATGTTGAGACGACGCTGTCTCCGCTTGTATTGGCCGAGACATGTTGCACGGCCACTTATATAGGGGCAAGGGGCAGGGTCACGGCTCATGTCACATGGTGACCCCGCCCCCTTATGATGCTCCGGGATGCATCCCCTGGGACTGTGACATCAAAAGAACTGCAAGAAGAAAGCGGAGGCCCAGCAAGAAGAACAGAAGAGCGGGACAAGACCCCTGAAGTCGGAACAAGACCCCCAGACTGTGGCGGCGACGAAGGAGAAAGCCGGGCTCCTCCGCTAGTAAAAGAGCTAGCAGATGAAGCGGAGGATTCCGGCAAGAAGACCCCCCAAGACGGAAGAAGACCCCCGGAGCTGTTTTTTAAAAACTTGTGTTGTGTTATTTTTTTTACACTTTTTTCCCTTAGGTAAATGGGTACATCATACCCCATACTCATTCACATAGGGTGGGGGGGCCGGTGTCTGGGGGCCCCCTTATTAAAGGGGGCTCCCGGATTGCGATAATCCCCCCGCCCGCAGACCCCGACAACCAACGACCAGGGTTGTCGGGAAGAGGCCCTTGTCCTCATCAACATGGGGACAAGGTGCTTTGGGGTGGGGGGGCCGCAGGGCCCCCCTTTCCCCAAAGCACCCCCCCATGTTGAGGGCACACGGCCTGGTACGGCTCAGGAGGGGGGGCGCTCGCTCGTCCCCGCCCCCTTTCCTGACCAGCCGGGCTGCGTTCTCAGATAAGGGACCAGGTGACGAGGCTAGCAAGGTGTCAATCTCGCCGATCAAGGCGGCGGCATTGACTTCCTTCGCCCCTTAGTCCCGTCTACCTGGAGTCGCGTTATAAATGAACGGACTTTACCCTTTGTGTCGGCAAGTCCGTTCATTTCAAAAAGTCCCGCGGACTAGCACACAGATGGACGGAAAATTATCGAGTCCGGCAGACAATTTTGAGTCAAAACTTGTTTCTAAGTCTGCCGGACTTTTGGGAAGAAAAAGTCAGCCGGAGCCCACACACGGTCGGATTGTCCGGCGGATTTGTGTCCGGGGCATAACAGTAACCCAACCTCCAATACTAATCTAGGGGGAGATGTATACTATCACTGCATCAAATACACTATTTCTAAAGGCAGTAAATACTTAAATGGAAATAGTAATAGCAAAAATACTATCATAACACAAATGTCATTTGGTGAAAGTTTTGGAGCTTACAGTAATATAATATGCCAAATTATTGGTTCTGGAAAACATAAAGGTCTTCATTCCCTTTCTCTGCTGGAAGCTGATGATTACAAACTACACAAAGCAAATTGCAGATCTATAATCAGGCACGATCCAGACATCTTTTATGTAAAAGAACAGCCGCAATTATACAAGTTCTAACATCTAGGTTGATGATACAGAGAGAGAGTACTGCTAGATTTTCCTGGTGTGAGCTCATTAGGAGGTATACAATAGTGATCAGCTGAGGGAAGCTAAGACTTTTTAGCAATCGTTTCTCGTCATCTTTTGTGTTGTCATCTAAATGAGCTAAAACATTTTCAGAGCTGAAATTATTTACTGCTTCAGGTGTAAATTTTTTAAACAAATGTGCTATATATCACAGGGAATAAAATTTTGTTTTTCATAACTTTAGGAACATTTTGTCTGTACTTGCTGAGATCTTTCAAATTCCTAAACATGCAAATCATTTTTACTTTCAAAACTGACAACCACAACCAATTTGTTCTTGTCATATGAGTCAGTGCATTTCCCCAGGGAGGGTAGGGCAGTTTATTATATTTATTAATATATTGTGTATTGTATGCTTCTGCGTCCCTTGTGTTTGCGTTATAGGGTTCTTCTTTATTGGTGCTGCTGATCATATAATTCCTATTAGCATAGTACCCTCTAGTGGCTACCGAAGAGACGCACAACCCAGGTTAGAAGGATGGCAAAGGATACCTGTGTTATAAATATGAGGTGTGTCTAAAAAGATTGGTGAATAGTCCGGTACCTCAATTGCAATATGGACCAGGTGCGCGCATGCACATGGCTATCCAGAGACACGTTGAGAAGCGCCACCTAGAGTGGAGTACATATGACCATCAGGTAAACCCGCTGTGACCAGTTAAACATAGTCAGTGTGAGAGGTAGGGTCACAGTGCAATGGAGCAACAAGTAAACATCAAGTTCTGCTACAAATTAGGGAAAACGGCGACAGAGATGCATGAAATATTGGTGCAAGTGTACAGGACGGAATCCATGAGCAGAAAATGTGTTTACAACTGGTTCATAGGCTTTCGTGAGGAAGGAAACGACTGAGAATGAGCCACATTTGGGTTGGCCGTCAAAAAGCAGAACCCTAGACATGATCGAGCAAGTGAGACAAATGCTGGCACGGAGTCAGCGACAAATGATGGCGGAGGAATTGGGCATTAGCAAGGACATGGTGCGCACTATCGCCCGCAAAGATTTGGGTAAGCGGAAGATCTGTTCCCGATTTGTACCGCACAAGACAGACGAATAGATAGTAAAACAGATGGAAACCTCTGGAGATTTCATTACCATGTGTGACCAAGATCCATGCTTTCTGGGAACCATTATCACGGGGAAGACACCAATTCTTGGCTCAGCGAGGTGTACCTGTTCTCGATCATCCACTGTACTCCCCTGATATGGCGCCTGCGGACTTCTTTCTGTTTACCCGCCTGAAGAGCATCATGAAAGGCACATTTTTTGTGGACGTGGCAGCAATCCAAGAATGTGGGACAGCGGTTCTGCAATCGATTCTTAAAGAGGCCTTTGCTGACAGTTTCCAGAAGCTTTATGAACAATGCAAAAAGTGTGTTGTGAAGAATGGTGATTATTTTGAAGGCCGATAAAAGTAATTTGTTTGTATTTTCTGTTTTCTTTGATACCATTTGCGAAACTTTTTAGACACACCTCATATGTTGGTATGACTAAAGCCCCATACACACGGTCGGACAATCCGCGGACCAGGTCCGTCGGACCATGTCCGTCATACTTTGTCCGATGTTGGTTTTGCGTACACACGGTCGGACAAAGTTGTCGGAAAATCCGATCATTCTGAACGTGGTGACGTTTGTTGCCTACGACGGGACTACGTAGAGGCTAGAAGCCAATAGCTTTGGTCTTGTAATGTGATCTGAGCATGCGTAGCACTTTGTCCGGTCGGACAACCGTACACACGATCGGATTTGGTGTGATCGGACCGTGTTGTCGGCAAATCTTTCCAGCAGGAGATAAGACTTTGTCCGTCGGACAATCCGACGTACACTGTCCGATGGTGCATACACACGGTCTGATTTTTCAACAACATTGTCCGATCGGACAGAATCCATGAAAAAGTCCGACCGTGTGTATGGGGCTTTATACCTGTCAGCAATGTGAGAAGTCCTAGCAACACAAGAATGCCAGGAGGGTTGTAGCTTTTCTGAAAACTAAGTGGATATTTGTTAAGGGTACAGTTTTAATAAAAAATAGGGCATTCCACAGTTCTTCGTTAACACTGAAAATCTAAATACAAACTCTATAGTACTTACACTTTCACCTTCAATATTCTGAAACAGTTTAGGGTCATCAAAGTCACACGATTCACTTGTAGAAGGTAACTGGCTAAAGAAAAATAAAAAACAATGTCAACATTTTTTTTTTTTTTTAAATGTTAAACATTAGCATAGAATATATTGTAATGTCATCTTCAAATGTAAACTTCTCAATAGTTCCCAGTAGAAACCAACAATTTATGGCAGTTTTTGTACTTTTGTATTAGGTGAGAGAAGAGCACTAAAAAGGTATCTTAAGGCTGGGTTCAAATATATGCGGCTGTGGTTTGCAGTCTGAAGTCCAGTGCATTTCTGTTCAACGTTCAAGGACCATTTTTTGGCCAACACAGCTGAATGCCTTCTAATGGAAAAAGCTGTATCTGACAAGTAATGGCTGTAGTTGGCCTTCCTTGCAGTTTAAATGCACCTCAATAGGACATGTTGTGTCCAAAAAAAAGTAGCGCAACACAAAACAGATCAAATAAAGCCTCCAAACTGGCATGTGCCCTGCTCCATAATGCCGCATACAATCCGCCAGACTTTCCGAGGGGGGACTTGCCCACACACGCCCGGACTTCCGAGCGTGTGACTTGCCCACACACACGCCCAGACTTCTCCGGCGGACAATCTGCGGGAAAAAGTCCGCCGGACTTTTGAAAATGAACGGACTTGCCCACACACGGAGCAGTCCGTTCATTTAGAACGTAACTGCAGGTAGACGGGGCTAGCGCGGCGGCATTCACTGCCTTCGCTAGCTCCGTCTACCTGAAGTCACGTGCTAAATGAACGGACTTTCCGATGAGCGGCAAGTCCGTTCATTTCAAAAGTCCGGCGGACTAGCCTACTAACGGCGGGATTGTCCGCCGGACTGCCAAGTCCAGCGGATAATTTTAAAACAAAACTTAAAACCTAGTCCTGCCGACTTTTGGCGCCAAAAAGTCCGCCGGCGCCCACACACGAGGGGATTGTCCGGCGGACTCGAGTCCAGCAGACAATCCCGCGGGATAGTCCCTTCGTGTGTACGCGGCATTGGAAGCAATGGCAATCTTCTGTGTTTGAGGTGCGTTTCAAATACACGTCAAACACAGGAAAATGATACACGTGTACATGAACCCTATTACTGTCATCATACACAATTAGGATTCCTACCTTTTAATTTTCCAATCTTAAAGAATATTAAACAGCAAAATTAGAGACAAAACACCACTCCATTAAACTGCACAAACACAAGCTAAACACAATAAATGAATGCGCTAAATGTCTGCTAGAAACACAACTCAATACACTGGCTAGTCTCCTCCACTGTGGATCTTACTGCTTTCTTCTAGAAATCCCTCCACAATGTTAAGGAGTATGTAATTCTCTATAGTCAAAGAAAAAAAAAAAAAAAAAACATGGTCATTGCAGTTTCAAAACCAGTGGAAATCTTATAAGCTAAGAATGACGATGCTTTAATCTACAGATTTTGAAGGGGTCTTTTTAAAGAATCTGCACTGCATCATAAAACAGCTTCTAATGGCAGACAGGATATAAGCGCTGAAGCCTTCAGCCAAAATATTAAATCGTCGGATAGGAATTTGACTGAAACTAATTACTATGCATAAGCCTTTAAGTAAACTTAAAAAAAAAGAAAGACACATAATCACTGCATGTCATATGGGTTTCACCAGATTACTTTTTCTGTGTATTTAAAGTAATGCACGTGGTCATATATACATATGGAACAGCGCATACATATGTGGATGAGGAGAAAGGCGGGCAAACACGGACATCTCCTCGCTCAGTAAAGTCTCCAGTGGATTAAGAGCCTGCTAAGAAATTCTGCACAGTATAAACCTTTCAGCTTTGAACGGGGAAAGTTTTGGACACGGCTAAATGGAATATTTTCTGCCAGATTTGTGCTAAATATGGGCCCACTGACCGCTAATGACAGTATGCCAATGTTCAGCGTGAGGAAGTCATGCCAGGAGTGCTCCATGGCTCACTGTAAAGGGTCACTAAGTCTACAATGTGGCTTAAAAAGTAAAATTTTTCAGACAGATATGTAAAATATCTTTTTTTAAAAGATTATTAAAACCACACGCTGAGAATAGACGGATTAAAATCTGGCCAATACAACAGGGACCAACCAAATTTCGATCTGTGTATGGTCTTACTTGTTTAACAGAAGTTAGTTCTTAGGCTGCATTCACACCTGGGCGTTTTGTAGCTTGAAGCCTGAAGCTACAAAAGCTAGAGGGGAAAAAAATACATTATTCTCTATGGAGATGGTTCACATCTCCACTCCAAAACGCCTGAAGCCCTACGCCTGAAGCTCAAACAAGTTCCGGACCCTTTTGTTGTCGCGCGAATCGGGCAGATTTGGACGTTTTTATTCTTTTTACATTGGTGACCTTTTGCTCTGCACAAAATTCGCGGCAAAACGCGGTAAAAAACGCCGCGAATCGCGGTAAAAAAACGCCGCAAATCGCGGTAAAAAACGCCGCGAAAAAACGCTGCAATTCGCGCGATTTTCTGCCTGAAAGGTGTGAATGCAGCCTTAGATCCACTTCTGTTAAATGGACACACTGAAAAACTATTAAGTAGTGAATGTATTGGCTGTGCCTTTCTTAAACAAACAATAAGTGCGTGTATATACATAAACAATCCTAATCAGTCAAAATACATAATAATGACATAATCCTTTTCATGTGAAAAAATCCAAAATAAAGTACACAGTTCATATGTGACACTTTCCGCTGAAATTATCACATTCTTCCAGATGTGCACCTTATATTAATCCTCTTTTAGCCTTTACCCTTGTGTATCCTCTGTGGTTGCAATACATTGTGACTCCCTTCCCCTTTCATCACTGTGCTCACCTCCAATGAAGACCTGTTTCCTTCTCTTGTCTCACTAGATATGTCTTATCTGGATATCCCATGTGTGGCCTTTCAGTGCTATTTCTTCCACCATGTTACCTTAGTTAAAGGGGTTGTAAAGGTTTGTTTTTTATTTTCTAAATAGGTTCCTTTAAACGAGTGCATTGTTGGTTCACTTACCTTTTCCTTCGATTTCCCTTCTAAATGTTTTTTTTCTTTGTTTTCTTTGTCTGAATTTCTCACTTCCTGTTCCTTCTCAGTAAGCTGTTCAGTAAGCTGTTCTGGCTGACTAAACACCGCTCGGATGATGGTGTGAAGTTTACTGAGGAGAAACAGGAAGTGAGAAATTCAGACAAAGAAAAAAAACATTTAGAAGGGAAATCGAAGGAAAAGGTAAGTGAACCAACAATGCACTAGCTTAAAGGAACCTATTTAGAAAATAAAAAAACAAACCTTTACAACCCCTTTAAAGCAAATACGCTTCCATGGTGTAGTAATTTAAAACTTCCTTTCTTGTAATATTATACACAATCCGCAATCAGGCCACAGCTAATATCATAAGTGTAGGCAGGTCCAAATCGCTAGCCATCATGTTCTTCCGGCGCAGGCTTTTGCAACTATCCCTGCAGCATCAATTCAAAGTGCACAGCATCTATATCCCGGGCAAGTGCAAAGACTCGGCCGACGCACTATCCCGCTTTAACTTTGCATCATTCTTCTTGCAGGAACCTGGAACCGACCCGACCACATATGTTATCCCACCTTGGTCACAGCTGACACTGGATTAAAGCAACACCTACGTGATGCAACCTGCCTTGTAAATCAGTCGTTATCCTGCAACACCCTGTAGGCCTATCATACAGCCTGGAATTCATATGGCAGGTTCCTAGCCCCAAACCCTGGGACAGTGTTGGGAGATCTTAAAAACGTCCTGGCTTTCATATCATACTGCCACACACAGCTGGCTCTAGCACATAATACCATCAAACTCTACTTAGCTGGCATCCAGCATTTCGTCTCCTTACAGGATCCTACCAAACCATCCTTGTTATCTGCCCACGCAGTCAAAACCATCCTACATGGTATCCACAGGCAGCAACCCCAAAACTAGTAGCACTAATGGCACTAGAGCCATCTTCAGAGACAAGTCTACCATCCTGTCACGTTCCCCCTTCAGGTTACTGCTCAGCCTGGTCCAAGCAGCCATCTACCTGACCTCTGATGTCTTCTTTCATCCGAGCAAGTTCACTGTCATTGGCCCCGGCTGTCAGGTACTACGCAGACGCCATCTGACAAGCTATTCCGCCATCAAGCTATTCCGGACTCACAACGCCTGGTGCCCAGTGGCCATTCTAGACCAGTCGTTATCTCATCTGCCTGACCTGTCGGAGTCTAGCCCATTACTACCTTTCCTTACCAACCCTCTGAATGGTAGCCAGTTCACGAGACACATTAGGATCCTCTCGCTTAATTAGGCCTTGACCCCGGCCAATAATATGGATATTCCTTCCAGATCGGAGCAGCATCCGCAGCATCACAACACAGGGTACTGGACCAGGTCATCAAGAGAATGGGCAGGTGGAAATTCCACTTGCTTTGCCCGATACAATTCGAATCCACAAGAAGAAACATTACAAGCCTTCAGCAAGCTTGCCCAGTAGTACATTATCAGCTCAAATAAATAATTACCTCCCTAACCAAGTATTTTGCCCCCTTCTCTTGGCATACCGTCCAGCAGACCAGGGCACACTTAAGGTCTACTTTATGTTGTTAGTCTTGTGACGTGTTTATGTGGTTCACATCTCTTCTGGACATAGGGCTCTGAATATATATATATATATATATATATATATATATATATATATATATACACATATATACACAGAGACAATTATTGTTTGTTTAAGAAAGGCGCAGCCAACACATTCACTGATTATTTGATTATTAGTTGTGGGAACACAATAATTTGGTTTGCTGCCATACCATAGCTCTTATCACTTTTAGGAACACACGGGATAATACACTAAAAACATTCGTTAATCAGCCACTACAGCCAATTAGCAGCTGCCTATGTCAACATTCAACTCCCGGTGGATATCAAAAACTTCCATGTAACTGAGTTATGGACTCAGTCATAAAAAATATTACATTTATTTTAACATAGCGGTATGAAACACAAGAATGAAATATCAGAGAAACTTCAAGGGTTCATTGCCATGTCTAGCAACAAATTCCAACAGAAACCAGGAATAATAGGCACCAACAATGGTGGAGAATACATAAGCAAAGAAGTGGCCTCGTATCTGAAGAGACAAGGAATAGTACACCAGACAACTACACTATACACTGTCTTCTGGCAGATCCATGGCTTCTGGTGTAAATCAGTTCAGGAAGCCCTTGCTTTTACCTTCAGATGTGATGCTTTTCACGTTTGCTAGCAAAACTTTGTCTTTTGCACTGCAATCAATGTTTGTGAAGAAGGTCTCATCGCTAGTCATGTGGCTTGTCGCTCCTGAGTCTATGCACCAGCCGCGTGGCTTGCCGCTCTGTGTCACTTTAAAGGTACCACTCCATGATGTGTCTGAAGTTTCCTTTGTGATTGCTTTGACGCTTTCTTTTGTGGATAGCTTTAGCTAGAACAGTCCTTTTTTAAGTGATTAGTCCTTTTACAGCGAAAACAGGCTCTGCTTTCTTTGTTGTGCTTTATGCCTTTGTACACCTTAAGAGCTTTGTTATTATGGTGCATATTTTCTTTCTGTCATATTCATCGATTCATTTGCCTTTGACATACGCTAGTGTTAGCTCCTGCTCAGGTCTGGTTTCTAAAGCGTTATTAAGAGCAGTATATGTCTCTGGAAGGCTGCAGAGGAGCAAGGCAACAATATGGTTAACTTTGATGTCCTCTCCGATGTCACGCAGCTGCACTATGATCTCTAGTATAGCATTCAAGTGGTCACACATTTGCTGGCCTTCTTTTAGTCTCATCTTTTATAACTTTCGCAGCAAAAAAAGTTTGCTGTTTAGACTTGAACGCTCATGCAGTTTCTGTAATAAAGTCCACATACCTTTGGCCGTTTTCTCTGTTCTTATGTGGATAAGCTGGTCATCTTACACTAGTAAGCTTATGAGCGCTTTTGCTTATTTATCCTTCCTATCCCAGTCCTCTGTCTGTGGGTCTGTCTGTCACTTGCCACAAGTCATCCATGCTAAAAAGCATTTCCAGTTTAAACTTCCATAGCTGGTAAATGGCATTGTTCAGCTTTGCTATTGCAAACTTCACATCTGAACCACTTGCCATCTTTCAGTAGCTTACACACAGTACTCACTGATTCACTGTAGAATTCTTTCCAGTGCCTGGATGCCTGCTGGGGTATACTATCCAATGCCTGGGTGCCTGGGACCCATAACCTATTGTGCAGAGTATTGAAATAATTGGCTGAAAACTTCTTGTATACAGCAGAACACCTTTACTTTCATGGAGGATATCTTTATCATGGCTTTACAACATGGAGACAGAAACAGGAAGAGAATGACAAACAAGTGCACAGAGAGGAAAGGAAACACTTCCTCTTAGTACAATACCATAGAATACATATTATAACACTGCAGTGCCACCTGCTGGATAGATAGGAATAATGCACATATATAATATAGACAGTTTATCAAAGCAGCTCTGCTGCTGTTCTTTCAACAATTTTATGCCACGAGGATCACCAGAAGGCCCTCCACTTTGATCCAGCATATTAGTCAAGTTTTTGAGCTTTGAAGAACAGTAAACCCTCCTCCTGCATGAAAATCTTGGATTCTAAGGAGGGCATAGACACCTCTTCTATTCACGTCTTCATTCTCCTCCTGTAACAAGGCATCAGCCAGGACAGAGAATAACTAAGGAGGCAACACAGAAGAGGGGGCCTTTTCTGGCCTCGACAGGCCTATGCTTCCCACAGAGCAGTGACCCTTTCCATAAATTCTGTCATAGAGGTGGAAAATTCCTCCATGCTCAAACAGTAGAAATAGGACACTTCTGAGCGGCCACAAAGGTTCTGAAAAAGATAGGGGCCCTAATGGGGAACACCCTTCCCCCCATGTCTAATAGGGTCCCCAGGGGACATAAGAACCCCCCTTTCCAATCAAGCAGAAAGTAGTCATAAGAGCTCTTTCATCCAATCTCCCCTTTTTTAGCTCAACAGCAGCCCTGAGAGGGGGCTATTCAGTTTCTCACAACCACTGCAGTGAAGAGGTTAACAGCCATGGGACTCACTCTCAGGCTGCGGATGTCCAATCTGGCCTGTTGCCTGAGCCACAAAAAAGACACAGAGGAGAGCAGAAGTCTAGTAGTAGTGTGTTGCAGATGGAGCCAGACTGCAGCAAAAGTGAGGGCAGAAAGGTGACCGAGCCTTGGAAGAGGCTTACAGGAAATTCTGTAACTGTCAGTGTGGTACATGCAGCCCTCCATGGTGGTGAAACAGTTTAAAAACTATCCCAGTTCATGCCCAGAGCTGCAACGCAAATGTCATAGCCCTGGTCCCTGAGCACTCAACAATTCAACTAAGTGAAAACACACACAGCACTCCACATGGCAGAAAATGGTATGTGTTTAAAAGGACATGCCCTGATTCACCACCCAAGAAACATATGAGCCACAAAATATTTTAGGGGTCTAAAACAACACTCCTATTTTACCCGCTTCAAAAAAGGTATCCTCCAAGGGCATCTTCAGGAAAACATGGGACCAGCCTGTAATGTGCCTTTGGGCACTGGACACTGAGTTTGGTGTTTCTCCTCTGCACAATGTGCAATGTGCAGAGTAAGCCACAGAGTGCTATAAAGGTCCAGGGCAGTGGCCATCTATTATGGTAGTTCCAGTCTATCCATCACCTAACAACACCAGCAAAAAACTGATGATTGCTGGGAGTGGGAAGGGTTATATGTGGGTCTTTACAACTCTGCTTTGCTAGTGTCCAATAATCTGAAGATGGAAGCATATAGCCCAGTCATCTAAGACTCCGCCTGTGTACTGTATGACTGGGCGATTGAATTCAGGAAAGTTTTACTCAGAGATTGGAGACTATTATTATTATTATACAGGATTTATATAGCGCCAACAGTTTGTGCAGCGCTTTATATCAATGCTGACCTCTAGTTCTGAAAATGCTAGTTACTTGGCTGACGGGACTCCAATAAATTCTAATTTGTGTCACTGAGCTAAAACAAGTATACAGACCAGGAGTTCTGACTTCATTCTGATTTACAATAGTTTGATTTAGGGCCTATGCACACTGGGCTTAAAAAAACGCCATATACAGTGTTTTTTTCATTTAGGAGCATTAGGAGCATTTTTAGGCATTTAGGAGCGTTTAGCATTTTTTTCTGCCAGAAAACTACTCTCCAAAACGCAAACCAGAAGGTTTTTTTTTCTGCCTCTAAACACTAAGCTTAACCATTTACAGTATGTACATAGGCTGGATGGGATGCATGTTGATGGACATTTCTTAACATCGTTCCGCATCGGAGGCTTCTGCGTGGCTCACAGAGCGTGCACCCGGGAGCCCGGTGATCGGCGTGTTCTTGTACCATGTCATTGCTGTGTCCAATCACAGCAATCACATGGTAAACAATAGAAACCAAAAGTAAACATCGGTTCTCTCTGCTCTTACACAGATCGGCTGTGAGAGCAGAGAGAACCGTGGCTGCAGCCTGTGAGTGTGCAACAGCCTGTCAGATTGTTGCAATGTCCAGAATTTGGGCTAAATTTATGATGACATTTTTTTTTTATTTGCAAAATTCTATAACAAAAACTAAAAAAATCATGTTTTTATTTTTTAAATTCCTGGTATTTTTTTGTTTATATAGCAACCAATAACAAACCTAGTGGTGAATAAATACCACCAAAAGAAAGCTCTATCTTTCTCAAAAAACTATTAAATCATATGGGTACAGTGCTGAATGCCCGAGTAATTGTCACTCAAACGATGACATCGCTAAAAGCTGAAAATTGTCCTGGACTGGAAGGGGGTCAAAGTGTCTGAACTTGTGGAAGTGGTTAAAAGATGTGTCTAAATGTCCTAATGTGCATGGGCACATAGGATAACATTGAGCTGCTTCTACAGGCAAAAAGCCAAACTCCTGTAGAAGCAGCATTTTTTAAGCCCAGTGTGCATGGTCCCTTAAAGCGGAAGTAAACCCTTTGATTTAAATAGTTTAAAAAAAAATGGCATGCCGGAAATGCTACCCGTCACATTGACTATGCTTTCAACCAAACTGTCAAACCATCCAATGGCTGGTGTCATAACTGATCACATGTGCAGCATCATGGCAGTTGAAGATTGAACAGAGGCCAAGATGGCAGCTTCCTTGGCTGAAAACGATAGGAGGGTTTACTTCCACTTTAAAGTTGAATTCCAAGCGCATATAAAATGAAACCAATTGATGTCGTTTTTCATTTATTAAAAATGTAATGAAATGTTTTCTAAAATGGGGGAGCACAGATGGACGTGCTCATCAGTTGGCTGCTGCTCTTTCACTGTCCACTCACAGAAGCAGGAGGGTGGCTAAGTTTTCCTACTCTAACGGCAGTATTGGAAAATCAGGACACAAATTGTGTACCAGAATTGTTTAAATGTTGGGAATGGCTAGACTGAAATACAAATACATTGTCAGGTAAAATACAGTGCATTGAAAATGTATTTATACCCCTTGAAATTTTCCATATTTTGTCATGTTACAACCGAAAATGTAAATGTATTTTATTGGGATTTTATGTGATAGACCAACACAAAGTGGCACAGAATTGTGAAGTGGAAGGAAAATGTTAAATGGTTTTCAATTTTTATTACAAATAAATATGTGAAAAGTGTGGCGTGCATTTGTATTCAGCCCCCCCCCCCCCTAAGTCAATAGTTTGTTGAACCACCTTTTGCTGCAATTACAGCTGAAAGTCTTTTTGGGGATGTCTCTACCATCTTTGCACATCTAGAGAGTGACATTTTTGCTCATTCTTCTTTGCAAAATAGCTCAAGCTCTGTCAGATTGGATGGCTGCATCTCTGATTAATGCTCTCCTTGCCCAGCCTGTCTGTTTAGGTGGAAGGCCATGTCTTGGTAGGTTTGCTGTTGTACCACACTCTCCATTTTCAGAGATGGTTTGAACAGTGCTCTGTGAGATGTTTAAAGTTTGGGATATTTTTTTACCTAACACTGCTTTAAACTTCTCCACAGCTTTATCCCTGACCTGTCTTGTGTGTTCCTTGGCCTTCATAATGCTGTTTGTTCACTAAGGATCTATAAGAAACCTCTGAGGGCTTCACAGTACAGCTGTATTTATACTGAGATTAAATTCTATTTACTAATTAGGTGACTTCTGAAGGCAATTGGTTCCAATAGATTTAGGGGTATCAGAGTAAAGGGGACTGAATAAAAATGCACGCCACACTTTTCAGACATTTATTTGTAAAAAAATTTGAAAACCATTTATCACTTTCCTTCCATGTCACAATTATGTGCCACTTTGTGTTGGTCTATCACATAAAATTCCAATAAAATAAGTTTATGTTTTTGGTTGTAACATGACAAAATGTGGAAAATTTCAAGGGGTATGAATACTCTTTCAAGGCACTTTAGATTTCTTAGTTATATTTCAATCATGTACAGGCATACCCCACTTTAAAGTACGCAATGGGGTTCATTTACTAAAGCTGGAAAGTAAAAAATCAGGCTTCTAACTTCTGCATAGAATCCAATGAGCTTCTAACCCCAGATTGTTCAATTAAGTTTTGGTAATAAAACCTGGAAGCTCATTGGTTTCTATGCAGAAGTGAGCCTGATTTTGCACTTTCCAGCTTTAGTAAATAAACCCCATTGTGTACTTAACCGGTTCCCGACCGGCGCACGATGATATACGTCGGCAGAATGCCACGGACAGGCAGGAGGGCGTATATATAAGTCCCTCCTTAATGCCGTCCATGCCATCGGGAGCGCGCCGGTCGGGACCCCCTCAATCGCCGCGGGGACACCCGCGATCGTCTCACGGGAAGGCAGAACGGGGAGATATGGAAATAGACAGCATCTGCCCATTCTGCCTAGAAACTAGTGACGCCGATCTCTGCTCCCTGTGATTGGAGCAGAGATCAGCATTCACTAGCTGACAGCCATGCCCCCCCCACAGTAAGAAACACACCCCTAGGCATACTTAACCCCTACACTGCCCCCTTGTGGTTAACCCCTTCACTGCCAGTGTCATTTATACAGGAATCAATGCATTTAAATAGCATTGATTGCTGTATAAATGACAATGGTCCCAAAAATGTGTCAAAAATGTCCGATGTGTCCGCCATAATGTCGCAGTCACAATAAAAATCGCTGATCGCCGCCATTACTAATAAAAAAAAATTATTAATAAAAATGCTATAAAACTATCCCTTATCTTATAAACGCTATAACTTCTGCGCAAACCGATCAATAATCGCTTATTGCGATTTTTTTTACCAAAAATATGTAGAAGAATACGTATCGGCCTAAACTGAGAAAAAAAATGTTTTTTATATATTTTTGGGGGATATTTATTATAGCAAAAAATAAAAAATAATGCGTTTTTTTTCAAAATTTACGCTCTTTTTTGTTTATAGCGCAAAAAATAAAAACCGCAGGGGCGATCAAATACCACCAAAAGAAATCTCTATTTGTGGGAAAAAAAGGACGTCAATTTTGTTTGGGAGCCACGTCGCACGACCGCGCAATTGTCAGTTAAAGCAACGCAGTGCCGAATCACAAAAAGGGGCATGGTCCTTTGGCTGCAAATTGGTCCGGTCTAAAAGTGGTTAAGTGGGGTATGCCTGTATATAGCTGTTGGTCTGCATTCGGTTTTAAGTAATGCTAACTATCATTTTAGGTTTACTGGCCCTTAAATGATACAGGTCATATTAAGTATTAAGAAGACTGAGGTAATAGTCTATAGGAATGCTATTAGCAATGGTCACAAATTTCCATAGTAGTAGATACATTTTAATAAGAAACAACTAATGAGGACCAGTTTTGGCACATTAACCCAATTCACCTAACAAAAAGAAGGAAAATGTATTTGAAACATAAAGGGTTTTTTTCTTTCTTTAACAAGGACTGTTTACATTCAGACTAGTCCTGTTCAATGCATATGCTTGTATGTAATATAAACAGAGAGAGGCAGAAAGCATATTTCGCCAGTCCTCTGCCAAGGAGACCCACAAAACTCCCCTCTGTTATGCTGGCTAGACCTCGCCTGGCATTGGATTAAGGAATAAAATAATTGTGTGCAAAGAATAAATAGGAAGATTAAAGCATTTTTGTTATACAAACATAGCAAATAGAGAAGAAGCCTTTAAGTGTTTCACAGAGTGACTTTGGAAATAGAAGAAACAAGGTTGTCTAACGCTGGGGCTTTTCAGTCAGGAATAAGACAGTTACAGTTCATATAAATGGAGTTATAACAAAAGAGTGCATTTGCCTTAAGGGTTTTCAGTGGAAGGGCATGACGTTCTCCTATGTTAGTGAATCAAGCACACTCACGGTTACAGGAAGTCACCTAGGTGGGATATATAAAACAAGAAGTGTATGTATATTGGCACCAAGTACAAAAAAATTACTTGTAGGCTGAAAATGGTGCAAAGAGCAGCTGGGTAAAAAAAAACAGCCAATAGCCCAGCGTATGGCTTGGAAAAGATCATAAACTGGTGAAATCAGAACAAATCAAAGAACGGTGAGCTAGGTGCAAAGTATTTTTCATGGAAAAAGGAAAGTAATAGTAAAAGACTTAATATAAGACTGTGGAGGCAGAACATCAACCTGTAAGTTCTGCCTCTAAAGCCTTTTAATAAGTCTTATACTGTTGCTTGCCTTATTCCACGAAAAATACTTTGCACCTAAGTGGGATATAACTGGCTTGCCTAACTAGACACTCAAATCAAAGTACAAACCACTCTTTTATAGAAGATATTAAAGAGGATGTAAACCCTGATGGGATTTACTTCCTCTTTATTTCCCTGCAAAGGTAAAGCATAATGAGCTACTATGCACTGCATAGTAGCCCATTATGTGTCACTTACCTGAAAACGAAGCCTGCGATGTCACCGCTGTCCCCACTAGCAGCGAGTGTCCATCTTCACCCCTCTTCCTTCCGCGGGCCGCAAACTCCGGCTCTGTGACTGGCCGGAGTCGTGTGACGTCACTCCTGCGCATGCGCCCGGGAGCACCCAGTCACGGCATGACCCCCTTTAGAAAGGGCACGATCTGCCCTTTCTAAAGTGCGCATGCGCTGTAGCTATCGGTGCCTGGCTTTATTGTAAATATCTTCTACACTGTGGAGGTTTAGGAGATATTTCCAGCACCTACAGGTAAGCCTTAATATAGGCTTACCTGTAGGTAAAAGTGGTTGTACAGGGTGCACAACCACTTTAAGGTCACTTCTTGTAAAGGCCATTCCCCACAAGTTCATTTCTTTTCTGTGTAACCAGTCCTCATTTCTGTCAATATTCCCCAGGAGACCCCCACACATCCCACAATATAATAATGCACCTAATTAACTTACTATGTAATGTCTGCACTGCACTGTGAGATTAGTACTAATACTCAAAATTGGTGTTTTTGTAAAAAAAAAAATCAGGTATACATATATTAGCTAAAATTATTGAATTTCTTTGTTTTTAATTAAGATACTAAGAAACTGACTACAGAATGAGGCTCCCCATGCACACTAGTGTTTTTTTGTTTTAAATCTTATTTTATTAAGGTTTTCATTTAAAAATACAGAATCGCATTTATGATATACAAAATAGAATGGATATATATATATATATATATATATATATATATATATATATAAAAATAAACTTGTACCAGTGTTTGTGATGCATTATATATCTCTTGTACGTCAGGTGTATATATTCCTCAATTATCATGCCAAAGGTACCTGTTTTGATACTCAAGAATAAAGAACTTTTCATTTAGTATTAGCTATTTATATATTCTACAATTTTTTGGGGATCACATCTTTATGCATATTGTTCAGAATATATTCACTCATCACAGAAAAAAAAAAAGAAAAAAAAAAAAAAAAAGCTCAAAAACGCTAGAAAAAAATGATGGATGAAAAATGCTGATAATAAAGTTTCTGTGCCAACTTGTAGTAGCGTTTTAGTGCCTTTTAGGAGCATTGGCATTTTTTTTTGCGTTTTTACATTACATGAAGAAAAAAAAAGCTTAAAAAAAGCGGTTTAAGTAGCATTTAGTGTTTTTTTTTTTCTGCTGGAAAAATGCTCCAAAAAAACTACAAATTTTTTTTATTTTCTGCTCCTAGATGCTGAAGCTCAAAATTGCTAACAGCCTAGGGCCTGGTTCACAATTTTGCATTTTTTAGTGCGTTTTCAGTTTTGCAGAAACACACTACAGTCCATTTAACATGGTTTCCTATGGATGTAGTTCAAATCTGTGCATTTTATGGAGAGGGCCAGAGATTCTTTTCTGGTTTTTGGTTCCATAGACTTCAGTGGATCAAAAATGTGTATTGAAAAACGCAAAATGCACCAGGAATATGCAAACTGCAACCTGCATAGATGTGAATCAGGCCTCGAGGAGCAGACAAAAAAATGCTAATAACAGCTTCTAGGAGCTTAACAAAACGTTAGTGTGCATGGAGCCGGAAATGGAAAATGGACTTTACTAATATTAGGGGTGTATTTTATCAATGTTTTTGCTCAAGGTAGGCCCAAAATACAAGGGTGAATATTGACTTTGTGGGGTTTTAGATTTACTAAAACTGGAGAGTGCAATAATTGGTGCAGCTCTAACAAATACTCTAACAAATTGAAGCCAAACTCTAGCTCACACTGCAGTTACAGTAACAGTTTTTTTTCTTTTGGGATAAAGGTTTTACATCAATAAATAAAAGTTGACCATTGCAGGCACCTCTGTCAGTGGTAAATGGTTTTTAACTGATACATTTGCAGGAGAGTGTATTCTGTTGAAAAACAGCAGAGTTACTGGCCAGATCACCACTTGAAAATAAAATAAATAAAACCTAAAAAACAAAACTAATGCAGTCATCACATCTAAGATTTGGTAAGCTGCAATATAATAAATGTTTTCTTCTGGGTTTAATTTTGCTTAAAAAAAATAAATAAAAAGGACATTCTGCAGCTCTCCGTGGTGCTGAAACTGCAGATTCACCTAGTAAAACATTTATTTTTTTCTGCCAGTAAATACCTTATACAGCCCATTTCCTGTTTCTTGTCTGGGGAAAAAAAGCCACGGCTTATGACAACCAGTGGCGGCCCGTCCATAGGGGAATGGGGAATTCGATGTGACACAGGCAAGGCTGCATGTGGTGGACACAGGCTGCATTTGGTGGACACAGGCTGCATGTGGTGGGACACAGGCTGCATTTGGTGGACACAGGCTGCATTAGGTGGACACAGGCTGCATGTGGTGAGACACGGGCTGCATGTGGTGGGACACGGGCTGCATGTGGTGAGACACGGGCTGCATGTGGTGGACACGGGCTGCATTTGGTGAGACAAATGCTGCATGTGGTGGACACAGGCTGCATTTGGTGAGACACAGGCTGCATGTGGTGAGACACAGGCTGCATTTGGTGAGACACAGGCTGCATGGTGGACACAGGCTGCATTTGGACACAGGCTGCATTTGGTGAGACACAGGCTGCATGTGGTGAGACACAGGCTGCATTTGGTGAGACACAGGCTGCATGTGGTGGACACAGGCTGCATTTGGTGAGACACAGGCTGCATTTGGTGGACACAGGCTGCATTTGGTGAGACACAGGCTGCATTTGGTGGTGAGACACAGGCTGCATTAGGTGGGACACAGGCTGCATTTGGTGGGACACAGGCTGCATTTGGTGAGACACAGGCTGCATTTGGTGAGACACAGGCTGCATTGGTGGACACAGGCTGCATTTGGTGAGACACAGGCTGCATTTGGTGGACACAGGCTGCATGTGGTGAGACACAGGCTGCATGTGGTGAGACACAGGCTGCATGTGGTGGGACACAGGCTGCATTTGGTGAGACACAGGCTGCATTGGGTGAGACACAGGCTGCATTTGGTGAGACACAGGCTGCATTTGGTGAGACACAGGCTGCATTTGTGACACAGGCTGCATTAGGTGGGACACAGGCTGCATTTGGTGGGGACACAGGCTGCATGTGGTGAGACACAGGCTGCATGTGGTGGTGAGACACAGGCTGCATGTGGTGGACACAGGCTGCATTTGGTGAGACACAGGCTGCATTTGGTGGGACACAGGCTGCATGTGGTGGGACACAGGCTGCATGTGGTGAGACACAGGCTGCATGTGGTGAGACACAGGCTGCATTTGGTGAGACACAGGCTGCATGTGGTGGGACACAGGCTGCATTTGGTGAGACACAGGCTGCATTTGGAAGGGCACAGGCTGCATTTGGTGGGACACAGGCTGCTTTTTATGGGACACAGGCTGCATTTGGAGGGACACAGGCTGCATGTAAGGAGGGACTCCGCTGGGGGCACCTAATGTAAGGACGCACTCCACTGGGTACACCTGATGGCATCTGGTGGCAGGCGACGTGGCTAGTGACACGCTCAGGGCTCCCACTGATTCTGCATTATAGTGAGTTGAATGATTTCATTTTATATTACAATGGAATAATGGAAATAATGCGCTTTAATCATCCTGACACCATAACAACCATGGTGCCGGGATGATTGAAGTGCTAACACCAGGTATTTAGAATATCTTTATCTGCTCATTGTTAAACTTTCTAGAATACACATATTTCTATTGTTGTATAGGATCTGGGCCTGCTGTCCCTCCATCCCTATCTCCCTCTCCCTCGTTCATCTCAGACGCTAACCACGCCACCTTAGAGCCACGCCCACCATTTTGTTGAAACCATGCCCATTGTCACCAAGTGAGGGGGGTCAAAAAGGAAGGGCGGGGCCCCCCCCCCATCCTAAAACGTCACCAGCCGCCACTGATTACAACATGCAGAGCTCTCTCTATCACTCTTGTGAGAGTTTGCCAGCAAGGGGGGGGGGGGGGTGAGTCATAAGAGGGCCAATGAGAGCTGCAGAGTTGGAGGCATGCCTCTGTGTGTTTGTGTAAATCCAGGAAGTGAACAGGCAGCAGCTTCAGCTGCCCACAGTTAAAATGATTTCTGCAAGTACAGACTCACGGTATATATAAAATAATATGCAAAGTGGTTGGAGGGAAGCTTCAGAATGGCAAAGATGTTTTTATTACAAATTATGTGAGAAGACTGCCATTTCTCTTTAACCGGCAGCTACATTTAATAATGCATGTTCATCTTATAGTAATTACGGTGATTGTGACTGTGAAGTTTGGGAAAAATACACTGAATTCTACTTATCAATTATTCACTGGTGAACAGCCCAGCGGATTATTAATAAATATACCCATAAATAGCAAAATGGCATGTGCTGTAATATTATATCTTCAGCAAATGTGGAGTATTCCTTCAAGTGTTGACATAGATTTAAACTGAATGTATGTTCAGGCAGTTTATAGTTTCTATTATAAAATGACAACCTAATCTCATTCATTATTTCTAAATGACGTTCACTTTCAGCCAGTGTAACATCCATGCTGCTCTAAGGTCCCTTCTGCATGGGGAGGGCTCAGTTGGGGACCTCCTGCTTAACTGTCTGCTGATCCCCACTGAGCAGGCAGATGGCTGCCATCCGATCCAATCTGTCAGACTGGGGATCACCATCCGTGTGTTTCTTAGCGGATAGGATCGTATTGGATGTTGGTGGGTGTCAATGGACACATGTTCGTTGACACCCTCCACTCCATGGAGGAGACTGGAGGGTCCGATTGGGTCCGCCTGACAAAAACATTGACAGACGGACCCAATCGATCTACTAGTGTAAAAAGGGGTCTAAGGCTGGCCATACATGGTCGAATTTCGAAAAAATTTTCTTTTGAAAATCAGAAAATTTGAGCGTTTTGTGATCCGATGGTGCCACCATTGATTTCGAAATTATGCCAACCAAGCCTTCAATTTCACCTCGTGTTGCTACAGAAAATATTTTTTGTGGCTGGGAATCTTCTTTTCTTCCCGGGAATTTTCTTTTCTTGCACATGCGCAAATTTCCAACATGTCCGATTACTCAAATTTGATTGCCGCACGAAAATCGGCTGTTGTTACAGCCCACTAATGGTGCGAAATACGAACGGAAATTCTTATATAAGATTTTCAAAAGAAAATTCTTTCAAAATTCGACCCATATATGGCCTGCCCTAAGGACTACAGAGCCCACCTACAAATTATATTGTTTCCATTTAATTAATTCCAGTTGTTATGCTCCTGTACATGATTTTGTACTAGAAAACCTGAACATTCAACCTGTTTGAAACAATATGGTTGGTAGAAGAGGTTTTAACACGTGTGGTCAGCTTCAGACCCCAGGCACACTGTATTTTTTTAATATGGCTCTAAGGAGCATCTGGCTGTTTTTTTTTTTTTTTCTGTCTCTAAACACCCCTGCATGTTAGCCTATGTGCCCATGCACACATAGGTGATTAGAGGAGTTTAGAAGAAGGAGCGTTTAGAGGGAAAAAATAAAAATTTTACAGCCAGTGCATCCAGGAGCAGCAGTATTTTGGCTGAAAAACGCTCGATATTTGTAAACAAGTGTATTCAGTGATTGAGTGTTAATTAATTTCAATGGCCAGAATCAATGATTATACTGGACAATGAAATGAGTTAACGGCCAAATGCTTGATGGGCCTAAAGGCACCTAAACGCATTTACAAACGTATTTGTCAGGAGGAAAGGCATCTAGGAGAGATGGCAAAACGTCCCGTGTGCATGAGGTCATACAATCTGCTCAGATCTAATCAAACATTTCCTCTTTAATCAATCATTGTTTCAGTGATATAATAAGCTAATGAAGATTCTATAAGTCCATTGAGTTGTATATATATATATATATATATATATATATATATATATATATATATATATATTACTAAACATGCTTTATTTAGTGTTTTACAATAAGTAAACAATAAAAAAGATCATATACAAACAAAAACATAACCCCCTTTTTGTGTTGTCCATCATAAAACAATTGTTACAGGACTATACACTTGCAGATACAGCAGAGATTATCAGCTTGCACTCAAACTGAATTGGATCTTATGTTCTGGATCAAAACGTTGCACAAACTGTTGGCACTATATAAATCCTGTATTATAATAATAATAGTAATAATAGTAATATTATATGAGCGCATGCATTTCTAGTACAATTTTAGTAGACTATAAATTTCAAGTGTCTGACTTGTGGCCAATTATTAACATATTCTGAACAAGTCTCCATTCATTTCTGTATCTATAAGCATTGTGGAGAAATTCATTTTTAAAGTTCACAACACAGGCAATAAAATCTTAGCTTTTTCTATGTTAGATCTTAGCAGCCAGCCAGCAGATGTTTCTAAGTTGGTAACAACAACCTTAGAGTCTTTGTTGGAATCTTTGGGGATGTTTGAGAACGAATAACTTTACATTAAAATCAGCTAGAGAGGTGAGTGACAGCTTGTTTTAAAGAATATGTAAATCGTTTCATGTCCATAATCTGGCCATAGGTTCACCTTAAAGCGGAGGTTCACACAAAAATTGAACCTCCGTTTTTCGGAACACTCCCCCCGCCTCCGGTGTCACATTTGGCACCTTTCAGGGGGGAGGGGGGTGCAGATACCTGTCTAAGACATAGACTCCCAAGGGAGTCTAACGCCTCTTCCCTTCCCCCCACGCTGTCTGCTGGGACACACACGGGTCCCCGAGACAGCAGGGATCATTTGGATTGCGCAGCGTGACTCGCGCATGCGCATTAGGGAACCGGGAAATTAAGCCGCAAGGCTTCATTTCCTGATTCCCTTATAGAAGATGGCGGCGGCAGCATCCGAGGACCGAGGGACGGTTCAGCCTCGGGTGCCGACATCGTTGGACCCTGGACAGGTAAGTGTCCTTATTTTAAAAAAGTCAGCAGCTGCAGTATTTGTAGCTGCTGACTTTTTAAAAAAATAATTTTTGCGGGACTCCCGCTTTAAGATGATTTATCAAAACTGGAGGGAGCATTTTGTTTATTTCAACAAATCAGATTTCTCTTCACATCCACCCAAGCAGGGTAGTGGCTTTATATTACAACCAATTGGTACATGTCCACTTTTACAATTTCCATACAATTAATACTGAACAATAATTAATACAGTCTTAACACAGAACAAATAATGTAGGACTTTTTATTGGAAAGCTAACTCGGAAATGTCTTAAAATGAGACAATAAAAAAAATTATATTTACCTGAAATCTTCAGAGGAGCGTTCTCTCTCAAATTCTGGAAAATGTCTTCCAGGTATGTGAAAATAAGAAACAAGGTGAAATATATGGAAGTGTTTATGGATCATGAATTATTGATAACTACACATATACATTGTTAGGCAGTGTGCAAAAAATAAAAAAATGACAGCTGCTGTAGGAAAGATGTGTAGGGAAGGCATGGTTTAAGTCCTAACCTCAATGCTTCAATGTCTTACAGTCTACTCTTATGTTATGTTTTGCACTTATTTAGTGGAGGGCTGTGTTCAGTTATACTTTCTTATTCCTTCCCATGCCACCTACTCTAGCTGTATGTAGTTTAGAATAAATGGCTTTATAATTTGAGGATGTATCTGTTCTGTAAACCAGCACCTCTGTACACTTCCTGCCATAGGGGTTTCCCTAAACAGTTTGATAAAGTCTGGTTCAAGTGGCTTCAAGATGACTACTGCCCATATGTAAAGGGCCTTTCAGTTCAGTGCGAATGTTTCAGGTGTCCTTTTAATGGTAAGGAGTTGGGGGTGTTTGGTGAGGCCTGGGGAACAATAAGTTATCTTGATTGCATCTGCTAATTGGTCTAATGGGACACACACACACACACGAGTAATGGAAGTCTTCTATTGTTATGCAGTTTTTTTTTTTTTTTTATGATAACATGCTATGTTTTGTCGGATGTTCAGAGGACGCCAAGGTTGGCGCGGGTTTTAGTTTTCTTCTAACCACTTTTGAAAATTGACAATAAAAAGATTAAAAAAACAAAAAACAAACCTCTGTATGTACAGTTGGCTACGGGGGTACAAACAAATGATGTGCATGGCTCCTCCTGCTATTCTAAGATGATGAATAGTCCCTTCAATTACTTTAAAGCCTAGGTTTAGTCAAAAAAAATCAGCACAAGGAACACTGCTTATAGTCAATGTGATTTATCCATTGTGTTGATGGCTGGGGCTTAAGTTGAAATCTTCTATCACCTGATGCCTCCCCTACCCCCACCACCTTAAAGCCGTATTAAAACCCAAAACCAAACATGTAATATGCTGCTGCTTACCAATCATTTGATGTGGTGGCTGCATTTGTTTTTTATAGTTTTTTTTTTCCCTCTGTTTTCACCTAGTGATCTGACTAGTAACACATATCCTCTATTAGGCTGGTTTCACACTGGGGCGGTGCGGGGCGGCGACGGTAAAGCAGCGCTATATTTAGCGCTGCTTTACCATCGTTTTAGCCGCGGTATGCGGCCGCTAGCGGGGTGGTTTTAACCCCCGCTAGCGGCCGCAAAAGGGTTAAAAACCTCCGCAAAGCGCCGCTGCAGCGGCGGTTTGCGGGCGGTATCCCCGCGGTTTCCCATTGATTTCAATGGGAAGGAGCGGTATAGGAGCGGTAAATACACCGCTCCTTCACCGCTCCAAAGATGCAGCTAGCAGGACTTTTGTTGCGGTCCTGCTAGCGCACCGCTCCAGTGTGAAAGCCCGCCGGCTTTCACACTGGAGTGAATGGGGCCGGTTTTTTCAGGCGGTGTACAGGCGCTATTTTTAGCGCTGTACCGCCTGAAAACCGCCCCAGTGTGAAAGGGGCCTTAGAGTGACTCCACTCAGGATAAAGAAGCACAGGGGGCACATTTGGACAGCAGCATTATCAGTTTGAGGAAGGGGAGTTTTAGATGGACTAGAATATTAAAATATATTAACAAATTGAAACCAAATTTCAACTAATACTTTTTAAGCCGTTACGTTACAGCAGCAGTTGTTTTTTTCCTTTTGGGATAGAGGGTTTACATAGTTTACATAGATAAATAAAAACGGATCACTGTCAGCGCCCCTGTTAGTGTAAAATGGTTTGTCCCATCCCTGTAAATGGATACAGTGGGTATAGAAAAGAATCCCCCCCTTTTAAAATAATCACATGCTGTTGCTTTGCAGTCTGAAATTAATACACACAGTTTTTGTTTTATCCAGCTGTATTTACTCAGTGCAACTTATAACATCCAAGGGAAAGATATAACACCAACATATCAGAAAAAATCATTTTAAAATTTTAAAACAGAATCACTGAGTTGGAAAAAGGCTCACCCCCTTATGTAAGTATTTTGTTGGATCACCCTTTGCTTTAATTACAGCCTTTAGTCTGTTGGGATTTGTCTATACTAACTTTGTACATCTAGACTTTGCAATATTTGCCTACTCTTCTTTGCAGAACTGCTCAAGTTCAATTCAAGTAACTACACAGATTTTCTATGGGGGTTTTAGTCTGAGCTCTGACAAGGCCATGCAAGGACATTCACCTTATTCTCCTTCAACCACTGTGTGGTCTTTTTTTCTGTGTGCTTTGGGTCATTGTCATGTTGGAAGGTAAACCTTCTTCCCATTGACAACTTTCTGGCAGAGGGTAGCAGATTATTCTCAAGAATTTGATGGTATTTTGCCCCATCCTTTATTCCTTCTATACTGACAAGTGCCCCAGTCCCTGATGCAGAGAAACACCCCCATAACAGGATATTACCACCTTCATGCTTTACTCTAGGAATGGTGTTATTTGGATAGTGAAATGTATTGGATTTCCGCCAGACTTATTGTTGGTGTTGAGGCCAAACAATTCAATTTTATCTCATTTGACCATAGCACCTTTTTTCCATGTGGCCTCAGAATCTTCAAAGTGTGTTTAAGGTGGTCAGATGAGACTAAAGGAAGACCAATACAGTTTATCATCCAAATAACCCCATTCCTACAGTAAAGCATGGAGGTGGTGATATCCTGTTATGGGGGTGCTTCTACAGCTTCTATGAATGAAAAAGCCGGCATAGTTGCCAACTGCACTTGCAGAGGGAAACTGCACTTCCACAATGCACAGTCTATTTGCATTTATTAAATCCACTCCAATATGTTTTTTGTGACTGAATCATATTATTCGACTAGAATATAAACAATCATAAAACACAATAAATGGAGAAACGTTCTTTGCTAATTCATCTTTAAATAATACCTAGCCACATAGTCTTGTGATGGTGTTTGAGTAATGTAAGAAATGTAATTAACCCATTATCTCTCTGAACACATGTACCTTTAAACAGGATACTCCTATTAAACTGATGATCTACTGCGCAAAGTAGATCAAGATCTCATAGCAAGAGAACAGAACAGAAAATGCTAGATTACAGTTAGATTAGAGCAGCCTTTTCTCAACCTATTTAACACAGAGTTATAAATAATTTTCCTGCTAAAAAATACTATATCTACAACTCATGATGCATTAGTGTGATGGTCAGTGGGAATAATGATCCTTACACTTGTGGATAGTGGGAAGAATTAGCCCCTTATAGGTTACTAAAAAGATCTATAGTGTCAGTGGGAACTTATCTGAGAAATACTGTAAAAACTGCTCATTGCTCAAGGAACCCCTCACAACTTCTGGAGGAACCCCAGGGTTCCATGGAACTCTGGTTGAGAAACCCTGGATTAGAGTGTATGGGTGCCAGTTTGATGGTCAGCAGGTTTTTACTACTGTCCATGATCCCAGAGTGAAGACCTACTAATGTCCTATCAGGAAATCGACTGTGAGTTGGCCTTTATGGTTTGCTTATATTCATATGGAAGATTCAGAGCGAAGCCAATGTCACTTCATTATAGTGTCACCGTTAGCAGATGCTTTCTAAGTATGTATGGGACCTGCACTCCATAGAGAAGAGCCTACAGGAGCCCTGGCTCACAGACAATAAACTCTCCCTCGTATTTTAAAAGTGGCAAATTATCTTTAAAAAATGAATCCTATTGTTGCAGAATGTGTCTTTCTAGGTGTCAAAAGAGGATCACAAAGTGGGCAAGTCGTTGGCCAGTTATTTAGTGATATCTGGCAAATTATGAATTCTATGGTCAACTGTCCACAAAACAATCTAATCATTACAGTATTCCTTGGAACTGGATGCCAGCCCCATCCCAGTGGTAAAAGATAACAGCAAATATTTCTTTCTGCATGTTCTAAGCTATCCACCAATTATTGCTATGACCTTTCCATTACATGTCAATCTATACTGGCCTAAATAAAAGGAGTTTAATAATATCCTCCTTGTACATGCAGAAAAAAAGCCTGGTTTGCACAGTGTGGAATTACTTACCCGTATGTAATACCACCAATACTGCATTTCTTGAAGTTCATGACATTGCAGGTTAAGGTTCCAGTTTTGTCCGAAAACAAATACTTCACCTAGAGAGGCAACCAGATACCATAATCAATCTTCTATACAAATAGTCCCTAAAGTCCTCACACTAGAACGCATACGTTTATGTGTACTCAATGAAGTGCATTGGCATGTTTTAGACATATTTTGCTGTTTTATTTTATAGACTCTTTTTGATAAGAATGGCAAACTGAAGATCAACAAAACTAAAATACCACATATGCAGGGCTTTTTCCAATGCAACAGTGTGAAAAGGTTCTGTTGAAAACAATGAATTTTCTCATGTCTATGCAACTGAGCTGGAAAATGCAATAAAGAGCATTACAAGGCATTGGATATACTGTAAATGAGCACCACAGTGCAGAAACTGGATTCAAAAGTTAGAAAATAAATACATTGCAAAACAATAAACAATGAAAAAATAATATTACAATATACTGCAATGTACCTATAGCAGGAGCATATAATGCACTATTATTTCTACATTTTATATATTTTTTTCCAATATACAGTAATAGTTTTGTAGTATGGTAAAAGGAAATGTTTACACTTGCTTTTTATTTCTCTGTGGGTTCTTCTGTGTTGGAATCACTCTAACTTTACGGAAAAATCCAAGTTTTTGATTACAGCGTTTAGAGGAGAGATCTCACAAATATTGCCAACTATATCATTTTTTTTAACATATGTTACTCCCTATGATTAAGGACAACAATCTGTAACTCATTTGTTAATATTTCAAGGCTTTTTAAAAAAAAAAAAAACCTTTGCTTTATGGAGGATTTCCACAGATGTGCTGGTAACTATTTGTATAGTGACACCCTCGGAAAAAAACACATACCATGTGCTTTGTGAATTAGGAGAAAAGGACTTTACATCGAGAACAGATGCTTGTACCACTCAGCCATGGATAGATGAATTTTGAAAACAACAGACATTCCTATTTACATGACTTCATATTTAAAGGGGGAGTAAAAATTTAGAAAAAACAAACAAACATCCATACTCACCTCCATGCTGCAGCATACGTGTGAAGCTGCCGCTGTCCCATGCTGACTCTTTACACCAAGAATTGAGTGATCACATACTGCCAGTGGCGTCGCTAGGGGGTGGCTACTGGGGCTATAGCCCCGAATGTGGGGCCCATAGCCCCGAGTCTCTCATCGGGTGCAGCAGTGCCATCAGCGGCGGACATGGGCACCATGCAGATAACCAACATCTCGGCCCGTTTTATTTTGTTCTGCCACTGCACACTGGTTGCTAGAACCGCCCAGCATCTAGCAACCAGTGATGTCACGTCACCTGAGAGAGACAGCGTGAGCCTGAGGCACAAGCATTCAGAGCGGAGCTCCGCACCGAATGGTTTAGCTCCGCTGGCCACCTCCTCTATCTTCTCAGGCTCAACGGGCGGCATGCTCAAATGGAAGGGAAAAAGAACCAAGGACTTGAGAGCACTTGTCTGGTATGAGGTGAGACTGACAGAGCACCGGGGATGCATCATGTGTGTCATGAGGGAGCTGGGCACTGCAGAAAGACCCATACAAAGAGGAGGGTTTCATGCTGGGACTTGTAGTCCTTAGCTTTTGGGGTTATGTGGCCCCCCAAAAGTGAAGGACTACAGGTCCCAGCATGAACCCTTTAGAGCTCAGGCTGTGTAACACTGATGTCCTGAGGGGGGTCTGTACTGATGGAGGGGGGTGGTCTGTACTTAGGGGGGTCTGTACATATGGAGGGGGGTTGTCTGTACTGATGGAGGGGGGGGTCTGTACTTAGGGGGGTCTGTACTTATGGAGGGGGTGGTCTGTACTGAGGGGGGGTCTGTACTGATGGAGGGGGGTGGTCTGTACTGAGGGGGGGGTCTGTTCTGATGGAGGGGGGTGGTCTGTACTGAGGGGGTCTGTACTGATGGAGGGGGGATGGTCTGTACAGATGGAGGGAGGTTGTCTGTACCATGCCCACAGCCTCTGACATCTCCTGTATCATGCCCGCAGCCTCTGACATCTCCTGTATAATGTCCACAGCCTCTGATATCTCCAGTACCATGTACACAGCCTCTGACATCTCCTGTACCATGTCCGCAGCCTCTGACATCTCCTGTACCATGTCCGCAGCCTCTGACATCTCCTGTACCATACACGCAGCCTCTGCATCTCCTGTACCATGTCCGCACGTCCTTTGCATCTCCTGTACCATGCCTGCAGCCTCTGCATCTCCTCCTGTACCATGCCCACAGCCTCTGCATCTCCTGTACCATGCCCACAGCCTCTGCATCTCATGTACCATGTCCGCACAGCCTCTGCATCTTCTGTATCATGCCCGCAGCCTCTGACATCTCCTGTATAATATCCACAGCCTCTGACATCTCCAGTACCATGTCCACAGCCTCTGACATCTCCTGTACCATGTCCGCAGCCTCTGACATCTCCTGTACCATGTCCGCAGCCTCTGACATCTCCTGTACCATGTCCGCAGCCTCTGACATCTCCTGTACCATACACGCAGCCTCTGCATCTCCTGTACCATGTCCGCACGTCCTCTGCATCTCCTGTACCATGTCCGCACGTCCTCTGCATCTCCTGTACCATGCCCGCAGCCTCTGCATCTCCTCCTGTACCATGCCCACAGCCTCTGCATCTCCTGTACCATGCCCACAGCCTCTGCATCTCATGTACCATGTCCGCACAGCCTCTGCATCTCCTGTACCATGCCCGCAGCCTCTGCATCTCCTGTACCATGCCCGCAACCTCTGCATCTCCTCCTGTACCATGTATATATATATATATATATATATATACACACATTTATATTATATACATGTGTATGCCCCCCAAGCGTATGACTTTCTTTACTTCACTTCTATGGGCTCTAGCCCAAGATCTTTTGTCGACCTAGCAATGCCCCTGCATACCACTGATTGTTCAGTTCTTGTTCAGCTCCAAGTTGAGAGCGGTGACTGTCACGGGAAGCCAACTGTCAATCAGCACAGCATGACAATATTGTTGGGACATTTATTTCCCATCAGCTGGTAGCAGGAAATAGCCTGCTATAAGCTGATTATGGGTCAAAAGGAATACAAAAGTAAATTCTTCTGTGAACCACAAGAGAAGTATGGCCAAAAAAGCTTTAACCATACTTCTCCCTAAAGGTGTACATGTGGCTTTCCTTCACACAAATTGAGTCCCAATTGCACATATAGCACAGACACAGGAAATCAAGCATAGAGATCTCACCAATATAGAGTTTCAGAGAGATAAAAAAAACTGTCACATGGGCTTACTAAAAACTAAAATATCAGTTCTAAAGCCCAGCTCAAGGAATTTGACAAAATCTACCCTTGCAGTGCCCCCCAACCACACACACACACTGCAGGGGTAACTGCTTGTTCAATCTAGGTGTGCAATAATAATGTGTAACACCTACCTTATTCCAGCAAGTACCCTCCAGCGATGTGACTGGTCCCCTGAAATCTCTTCTCTAAGGTCCTTCAGTCAGAGTTGCACTACCTCCTCCACGTACAATACAGGGTTAATAGCCCTGCATTGTACGTGATGACAATTAGGGACCACCCATAGATCAGAACAAGAGGGAGAAGAGGAGAGCTCTTAGAGCTGGCTGGGTAAAGTAAGGGTTACAGCCTTATCTCCCCCCTAAACTGAACCAACATTTAACCCTTGCAGTGCAAGGGGGGTTTTTGTCTAATTAAACAGCTTTAATGGAACTGCTGCTTTAAGAACATCTGTTATTATATGCAACACTTCATTATGGCAACCGATAAGTAGTTAGGGAAAAAAAAATCTTTAGCACATTTCATTTTAATAGAACAGAGATTTAAAACAGATTATAATTAAAACCACTGCCACCAGACCAAAGCCTATGTGGAAAAAACACATTATAAAATTCCTGCAATAAAGCAATTGCGCCAGAGGATGGCAGCACTGTCACATGCCATATTGCCAGCACTTTAAAGAGGAAGATTAATCAGAGTATATTACAGCTTGAGACAATAATTTTCTTTGAGGTTCTGTATGTAAAACTTTACCTGTTTCCACCTGATAAGACAGTGAATATGATTACACTGTAAGCTCTAAATAGGATTACAGTATTATATGTAGGGGTCATGATGGTATAGGATAGTGATACATATAACAATGCACATTTGTAGAATACATATAAAATATATTTTCAAGAAATTGTAATGCCTACTAAGAGAAATCTTTCCTCTGTTATGAATCAGTTACTGCAACATTACATACAGTAGCTATAGAACTAAAAGCAACTAAAATACTGGGGGTTTCATTTAGCCGCATAAAAGGTGCCTGCAACACCTTAAGGCCCCTTTCACACTGGGGCGGTTTTCAGGCGGTACGGCGCTAAAAATAGCGCCTGTATACCGCCTGAAAAAACCGGCCCCATTCACTCCAGTGTGAAAGCCGGCGGGCTTTCACACTGGAGCGGTGCGCTAGCAGGACCGCAACAAAAGTCCTGCTAGCAGCATCTTTGGAGCGGTGAAGGAGCGGTGTATTCACCGCTCCTATACCGCTCCTTCCCATTGGAATCAATGGGAAACCGCGGGGATACCGCCCGCAAACCGCCGCTGCAGCGGCGCTTTGCGGAGGTTTTTAACCCTTTTGCGGCCGCTAGCGGGGGTTAAAACCACCCCGCTAGCGGCCGCATACCGCGGGTAAAACGATGGTAAAGCAGCGCTAAATATAGCGCTGCTTTACCGTCGCCGCCCCGCACCGCCCCGCACCGCCCCAGTGTGAAGCCAGCCTAAATCCACAAAACTACTTGTGCACCCAAAGCCCCAAAACCTGATTGTACTATTATACAGCCAGAGCTTGGAAGGTGGCGATTTTAGTTCATGCAGCTTCTCTGTACACAGTGTCACAACATTTTCAGGGTCTGCTAATAAGACCATATCAGAGCCTCTCCCATCCTCTGGAACTCCCTACCCCGGTATATCCGATCAAGCCCCTAACCTGTACACCTTTAGGAGATCCCTGAAAACTCACTTATTCAGGGAAGCCTATCCCACACCCACCTAATAACTGTCCCCGAGCCACCCCCATCAAATCATTCCCTGCATCTATTACCTTTTGTACCACCACCCTCTCCCTTTAGAATGTAAGCTCTATGAGCAGGGCCCTCCTGTCCCTTCTGTATTGAACTGTACTGTAATTGTGCTGCCCCCCCCCCCCCCACATTGTAAAGCACTGCTTAAACTGTTGGCGCTATATACAGTGGTGTGAAAAAGTGTTTGCCCCCTTCCTCATTTCCTGTTCCTTTGCATGTTTGTCACACTTAAGTGTTTCGGAACATCAAACCAATTTAAACAATAGTCAAGGACAACACAAGTAAACACAAAATGCAATTTGTAAATGAAGGTGTTTATTATTAAAGGTGAAAAAAAATCCAAACCATCATGGCCCTGTGTGAAAAAGTGATTGCCCCCCTTGTTAAAACATACTATAACTGTGGTTGTCCACACCTGAGTTCAATTTCTCTAGCCACACCCAGGCCTGATTATTGCCACACCTGTTCACAATCAAGGCATCACTTAAATAGGAGCTGCTTGACACAGTAAGGTCCACCAGAAGATCCTTAAAAGCTACACATCATGCCGAGACCCAAAGAAATTCAGGAACAATTGAGAAAGAAAGTAATTGAGATCTATCAGTCTGGAAAGGGTTATAAAGCCATTTCCAAAGCTTTGGGAATCCAGCGAACCACAGTGAGAGCCATTATCCACAAATGGCGAAGACATGGAACAGTGGTGAACCTTCCCAGGAGTGGCCGGCCGCCCAAAATTACCCCAAGAGCGCAGCGACGACTCATCCAAGAGGTCACAAAAGACCCCACAACAACGTCCAAGGAACTGCAGGCCTCACTTGCCTCAGTTAAGGTCAGCGTTCATGCCTCCACCATCAGGAAAAGACTGGGCAAAAATGGCCTGCATGGCAGAGTTCCAAGGAGAAAACCACTGCTGAGCAAAAAGAACATCAAAGCTCGTCTCAATTTCTCCACAACACATCTTGATGATCCCCAAGACTTTTGGGACAACATTCTGTGGACCGATGAGACAAAAGTGGAACTCTTTGGAAGGTGTGTGTCCAAGTATATCTGGCGTAGAAGGAACACTGCATTTCAGAAAAAGAACATTATACCAACAGTAAAATATGGTGGTGGTAGTGTGATGGTCTGGGGCTGTTTTGCTGCTTCAGGACCTGGAAGACTTGCCGTGATAAAAGGAACTATGAATTCTGCTGTCTACCAAGAGATCCTGAAGGAGAATGTCCGACCATCTGTTCGTGTACTCAAGCTGAAACGAACTTGGGTTCTGCAGCAGGACAATGATCCTAAACACACCAGCAAGTCCACCACCGAATGGCTGAAGAAAAACAAAATGAAGACTTTGGAGTGGCCTAGCCAAAGTCCTGACCTGAATCCTATTGAGATGTTGTGGTATGACCTTAAAAAGGCCGTTCATGCTCGAAAACCCTCTAATGTAACTGAATTAGGACAATTCTGCAAAGATGAGTGGGCCACAATTCCTCGAGGACGCTGTAAAAGCCTCATTGCACGTTATCGCAAACGCTTGGTTGCAGTTGTTGCTGCCAAGGGTGGCCCAACCAGTTATTAGGTTTAGGGGGCAATCACTTTTTCACACAGGGCCATGATGGTTTGGATTTTTTTTCACCTTTAATAATAAACACCTTCATTTACAAATTGCATTTTGTGTTTACTTGTGTTGTCCTTGACTATTGTTTAAATTGGTTTGATGTTCCGAAACACTTAAGTGTGACAAACATGCAAAGGAACAGGAAATGAGGAAGGGGGCAAACACTTTTTCACACCACTGTAAATCTTGTATAATAATAATAATAATAATAATAATAATATCACCAACTTATTTTATTTATTTACTTGGTATTTATATAGCACTGACAATTTAGGCAGCGTTGTATGCATATATTGTACACAAGTGACTCATGCTGATAACAGAGGAGTGAGAGAGCAGTGAGAAATTACACTTCATGCTTTGGAGAGAAGCAAGTGAACACTATATAAATATGTGCTTTGCTCAGATTTCATGTCTGAGGTTTACAACCACTTTAAAGCAAAATAATACTCACCTTGGCTCCAGCGATGCAGCGTCCTTGAGCTCCCAACAGGGCCGTCTTTAAGGCAGGGCAAAAGGGGCAGCTGCCCTGGGCCCTGTCATTGTTGTGGGGCCCAAAGTAGCTGGCTCATACTTGCCAACTATCCCAGTTTAAATTCCTTGTCCCTTGCTGTGTCCTGATATCTCAGTGTGAAGTGCTGCTACTAATGCTGCCCAGCTCTGCCCTATTGTTGTGCACAGATAACTCACCTGCAGACCCTGTGTTTACATGTAATAACCGGAATTCATATGTAAATAGCAGCAACATTCATATGTAAATAGCTGCATCCGGCAGCATAGATATGTAAATAAAGGCGGCATTCATATGTATATCATGCCCCCTGCAGTGAGGAGATGATACACTGTAACCTCTAGCAACCAATCAGTGAGCAGTATTACTGTACAGTAATCTCTAGCAACCAATCAACAAGCAGAAATCATGTGCTGTAACATCTAGCAATTAATGAGTGAGCCGTAATGTGTGCTGTAACGTCTAGCAACCTGTCAGTAAGCGGTAATGATACACTGTAACCTCTGGCAACCAATCGCTGCCTGATCTGATACAGTAAACTGATTTTAAGTCTAGCTGCTATTTTATTGTATGTCTCAGAGCAGATGGAGAGTTAAATTGTATGGGGGGGGGGGGGGGGGGGGGGCCAAGAAAACGTTTGCCCAGGGTCCAATCAATATTAAAGACGGCCCTGGCTCCCAGCCCCGCTTCCGGGTCTAGATCGTCGGCCACCGTCACAGGCCGGGCGGGATGACATCACTACTGTGCATGCGCAGGAGTTCAGTCAGATTCAGCATTGCGGAATTTGTATAGTGAGCTGCACCTGTGGGACTCACTGTACAAGGGCAGACAGGTAGGTAAGGAGCTTTAATGCAGGAGAGACAAAGCATGTCTCTTCTGCATTAAAAATCCTTCCTTTCCGCCAATTCGAAATCAAAGGCCTAAAGTTTCATTTAAATAATACTTAAACCAAACCTTTACTTTCCAGCCCGTTTAGATCAGTGGTTGTGTATTGCACATTACATGCATTGGTGCGATGTGCACCATAAATAGCACTTCAGTGCACCTTGCCAACAGGCATGATAAATAATGAATGGCACTGCATTGCACAAATGCATGTAACCTGTATTGCTGCATCTTACAGTAAACTGTGCAATAACATGGGCATTACATCAAGCGGCCGTCATTAATGGGCCCTTGAGGGCATTTAAAATGATAAGGGGCACACTTTGCACCTGGAGGAAACAGAGGTATAACCTCTGCATATAGAAAGGCTTCTTTACAGTAAGGCCCCTTTCACACCGGGGCGGGGAGCCGCGGTGACGGTAAAGCAGCGCTATATTTAGCGCTGCTTTACCGTCGTTTTAACCGCGGTATTCGGCCGCTTGCGGTGCGGTTTTACCCCGCGCGAGCGGCCGAAAAAGGGTTAAACACCCCCGCAGAGCGCCGCCTTAGCGGCGCTTTGCGGCGGTATTGCCGCGGTTTTACCGCGGTGTCCCATTCTAATCAATGGGAAGGAGCGGTATAGGAGCGGTGAATACACCGCTCCTATACCGCTCCAAAGATGCTGCTAGCAGGACTTTTTTTGTCATCCTGCCAGCGCACCGCTCCAGTGTGAAAGCCCGCCGGCTTTCACACTGGAGTTAAAGGGGCCGGATTTTTTCATGCGGTGAACAGGCACTATTTTTAGCGCTGCACCGCATGAAAAACGCCCCGGTGTGAAAGGGGCCTAAGAGCTGTGAAATTCTGTAAAAGATCTTCAAATCAGTTAGCCAACTCATTAGATTGCTTAAAAACAGGCTGGATGTGTTGTTCCTTTTGATGGACAAAATACTGTATAACAGGCTATTAATACTATAGAGAAGGAGATTGTTTGTTTATGCAGGGGGTATCCAATTGCTTTGGGGATCAGGAAATTATTTGTTCCCTGTTGGAGCACATCACAGGACTTTTTTAAACGTTTTTTGTGACTTTCTGTGGACCCACTACCTATTTAGGGCTCTGGGGATATTGATTTTTAAGGTACTGGCTTTAAAAAGACAAAAAAATATAATCTTTTTGTCTTTTAAGGCCTCATGCACACTGGACGTTATAAAAAAGGCCAGTAGCGTTAGCTGTAGAAAGCTGTAGAATTTGTTTTTCAGCATTTTTTTAGCAGTTTTTAGCTGTAGCATTTTTCAGCTTTTTTTTTTAACAAAATTTTTCTCCCACAAAAGCTTATGGCTCAAATATGCTAATAAATGCTGAATAGCCACATTTTTTGGCGTTTTTTTTTTTCAGATTTTATCAGCTTTTTTCAGAGTTAGAGCAGTTTTTTTACAGCTGAAAAACTCCTCTCAAAACCCACTAGTTCTGGGGGGGTTTTCCAGCCAGAAAATGCTCCTGCCAAAAACTGCTGATAACAGTCTATGTGTGCATGGACACATAGGTTAACATGCTGGGGAGTTTATTGGCTGCAGAAAAAAATGTCTGAAGCCAAAAACAGCAGCTGTAAAAACCTCCAGTGTGCATGAGGTTGACGATTCAGCGTTTATCAGCGTTTTTGAGCCATAAGCTTTTAGGGGAGTATAGTTTTGCTAAAAAAAAAAAAAAAAAGCTAAAAACCGCTACAGCTTAAAAAACACTGAAAAACTCACACTACAGCTTACTACAGCTAACGTCACTGGCTTTTTTTATAAAGGTCCAGTGTGCATGAGGCCTTAAACTCAATGCGCACATCTTATTTTAATGTAATTACAGCAATATGACAAAATCAGCCTCATTCAATAAGACAAAGAACAATGTACAGAAGGCAGTAGCTGATAATAATAAATCAAAGGTGATTGCGCAAAGTGTCAAAACAAAGTGAAAGCTGTAGTCACTCCACATGTAGAATAAATCAATATAACAGGGTTATGAATGAATGAATGACTTGTATAACGCTACCTAAGCGAACTGAATCGCCTCAGGGCCCATCTGCATTATAGTGAGGTCCTTTGCCCCATGGGGTCCCGACACACTTACAAACATACACATACAACATACACCTATTTGGCCAATTTTTCGACAGGATCTAATTAACCTACCAGCATGTCTTTGGAGTGTGGGAGGAAACCAGAGCACCCGGAGGAAACCCACGCAGGCACAGGGAGAACATGCAAACTCCAGGCAGATGGTGTCATGGTCGGGATTTGAACCAGCGACCCTATTGCTGCTAGGTGAAAGTGCTAACCACTACACCACTGTGCTGCAAAACTACAAGTCCCATCATGACTCTGCCTCTGGGTGTCATGCTTATGGCATGCATATGACAGCTATGAGTAAGCACTGAAATACAGTGCGAAATGTGTCAGCTCTGTACCCCCCTTTTTGCCGTGTTTGGATTGTGGTGTCTTTTTGCTTTTAAATAAACCCTTTGGATTTTATTTTCCCGGTGTGCGGCTGTCCGGAGTTCTTCCTTTTGATTTCTAATTGTCATGCTTATGGCAGTCAGAGTCTTGCTATGCCTCATGGGACTTGTAGTTCTGCAACAGCTGGAGGTCCGCTATTTGCATATACCTGCAATATAACCTGTAATTGTGTTGTACTTTCAAAATAAAGTGCATGTGCACATCATTTTATCATCCGGGTGACCCTTTTGATATATTTCAATGTGTTTTTTCACTTGATTGAATGATAATATGATGTGAACATGCACTTTATTTTGATAACATGTTTACAGGTTATAGTAGGTGATAATAACCAGTTAGTAGACATCTTTTAATATTTAAACTGATGATGGGTGAAATTGGAATGGTTGCTATTAGTTTCTGCCCTTTACACAACAAATACCCCACACAGGTTTTTTTTTTTTTTTTAATCCCGAGTATGAAAAAAGAAAAAATATCACATGATACAATTCATCCGATATGAGAATAAAGAACAGCTCACCTGTCCCAGCTCTTCATTCAGATTGGACGTTCTGGCCATTGCGGGAGTGTCTGTGTCTGCATAGTACATATCTCTGTCCTGTAATACAGAATAGACTTCCATCAATATTTCATGCTGGGATAACTGACATTTACAGATCAGAGTGACAGTTGAGTATACATTACAAATGTGCTCAATTATCAAAGGGGCCCGTTCATAAAGAACCAGCAGACTGAATCTTGTTTGCAGCTTCTTGAATTGCAGCTTTCAGATTGAACGGGCCCCTCTTTTCCCATGCAGAGCTCTATAGGATAGCACACTAAAAGAAAACTGAATTGACTTCAAAGGTTGAAAAGAAAATGTTTGAAAAAACAAGTGTATTGAAACAAGTCTGGTGAACGTGTACGGGAAAGGCTTGTATTACAATATATTGAAAATCATACTAATCCTGCAAATATTTTCCCCAACATTTTCAACAGCTTAGCTTTATAAATGTAGAAAAAAAGGTGAAAAAATGTTTGAACATGCCTTTATAAATAGGTCAAACTATGAAATAAAAAAATTAAAAAAGATAAAAAAAAAGCGCAATTTCAAATCTGTTATATAATGTTTTTGTTATATAAAGGCTTTTTGTTCACATTGGAACTGCCTCTCTCCTCCAACAATTTAACGGAGTCAAAAGCAGCTTGAAGCAGGTCAAAAGGAGATCAAGTGCAGGTCAGAAGGAAGTCAACAGTCAGAGCCGGTTCACACTGAGGCAGCACGACTTAGAGCGCGACTGCCTGAGGCGACCGGCATCCGACTTCAGCGGCGGCTTGCAAAATGACTTCTGTATAGAAGTCAATGCAAGTCGCCCGAAGTCGCCCCCAAAGTAGTACAAGAACCTTTTTCTAAGTCGGAGCGACTTGTGTCGCTCCTATTAGAACGGTTCTATACTACAGAATGGGACGCGACTTGTCAGGCGGCTAAGTCGCCTGACGAGTCGCCCCGGTGTGAACCGGGTCTTAATGAACACAATGGATGATTGTAGAAGCATCTGAAACTGATGTCAAACACAAATGGAATGCACCTGAAACACATTGCACTTGTCCATACACACAAGCTCTTGGGCTCTGAGGCACCATTCACATCTGAGCATTTTGTAGCTTGAAGCTTCAAAACGCTCAGCATGCAATATCCTATGGTTTTTTCAGCTGTGTCTGTTCACAGCTGAGCAAAGTGTTGCTTAAAACTTGTAGCTGGCAAAATTACACGAAAAAGTTTATTTTGAGCTACAAGCTTCAAGCTTTCAAGTTTTAACAGACTTCAATGAGAGCACCTGAAAGATGTGTGAATATGCCTAAAAAAGAATGTGAAAATACACATATCACACATTTTTTTCCCTTTTAACAAAATTTCTAGTGGCTAAAAATATATAAAAAAAAAAATAATAATAATAATAATAATAAATAAATAAAAATAAAAAAAAAAATATATATTGGAAGGCCGGGTACCGGCCTGAAGTTATGGGAGGAGCCCGGAGGGTATATAAGCAGCCCAAAGGCCGCCGGTCTTTGTCGGTTTCCTGTGCGTGATATCTGATACGTCAGACATCTAGGACCGACTCGTTCGAGACAAGCGCTGTTGGTGCCGGTTCGTGAGCTCCGTTTTCGTCTGTCCGTCTCCTCTTGTTGCAGTCCCGCGTCCGTGTTCGTAAGTCGTGTTGTCCCTTCGTGTCGCACTCGTGTCGCCGAGTCGCAGTTTCGTACAAAGAGTCTGGTTCGGCTGTCGCAGGTAGGGCTTCGGCTCCCATGTTTTACGTTCTCATGCACTGCTTATCATGTCACTAAACTGTGGTCTGCGTAGCTCACGAACCACGCGCTGCTTGTCTCGAAAACTAAACACTTACTCGCACGTTTTTTGGTTGTACACGATCGGGAGCCATCTAGCGGCACGCACATTCAGGGCCGCCCGCCACTACATTCCGACCGATGCCGCATCCGGCACTCAAGGGTTCCCCTTTCGCGGTCGTGCTACGCAGTCTTCGAATCGTTCAAACGTGACTCATGCACGGGTGCCGTTCGCACTCACACGTATCGTTCATGTCCTGCCATTTTTCGAATCGGTAGCGCCAGCGAGCGTGCCGAATCGCTATTCACATTCCTAAGCACTGTTGGCATACTAGTTGTTCAAATCACTTCGACCGTGTCGAAACATTTCACGTCTTAGCATGACAATCATTTCATCATTTCAAACGTGGCCAACGTATCAGGCCATTCGGTCATGCTAAATCATTTCGCATCAGTTAAAACAGGGTGTTCATGCCATCGCTTCCATCCTGGTCCGGTCGCATCCACGCATGCTCCGATCGGGGCGATCCAGATGCACGACTACCCGGCCTCATTTCGATACATGCGCCAAGGGCAGAATCACATCACTGGTTGCGAACGTTCTTGATTCTTGCCCCTGTCATGGTATATCATTTCTGTCACCTTACCACGCCCGGCTTGTATGCAGTCACTTCCCTGCACTGATTCGGGTCGGCGTGCCCCAGGCCGGCCTCATTTCAATACATGCGCCAAGGGCGGAATCGCATTACTGGTTGCGTACATTCCTGATTCTTGCCCCTGTCATGGTATATCATTTCTGTCACCTTACCACGCCCGGCATGAATGTAGTCACTGCTTCGCACTAAATTCGTGTCGGCGTGCCCTAGGCACGGCCTCATTTCAATACATGCGCCAAGGGCGGAATCGCATCACTGGTTTACGTACATTCCTGATTCTTGCCCCTGTCATGGTATCTCATTTCTGTCACCTTACCACGCCCGGCAGGAATGAAGTCACTTCTTCGCACTAAATTCGTGTCGGCGTGCCCTAGGCACGGCCTCATTTCAATACATGCGCCAAGGGCGGAATCGCATCACTGGTTTGCGTACATTCCTGATTCTTGCCCCTGTCATGGTATCTCATTTCTGTCACCTTACCACGCCCGGCATGAATGCAGTCACTACCTCGCACTAATTCGTGTCGGCGTGCCCTAGGCCCGGCCTCATTTCAATACATGCGCCAAGGGCGGAATCGCATCACTGGTTTGCGTACATTCCTGATTCTTGCCCCTGTCATGGTATCTCATTTCTGTCACCTTACCACGCCCGGCATGAATGCAGTCACTACCTCGCACTAATTCGTGTCGGCGTGCCCTAGGCCTGGCCTCATTTCAATACATGCGCCAGGGGCGGAGTCGCAAAAAAAAAAAAAAAAAAAACTTTGACTCTTGTCCTTGTCATGTTATATCATTTCTGTGTCACCTTACCACGCCCCGGCGTTAATTGGTCACCTGCCTGTACGAATTCGCGCCGGCGTGCCATAATAAAAAAAAAAAAAAAAAAGAAAAAAAAAAAAAAGAGATAAAATAAATTAAAAAAAAAAAAAAAAAAAAAGGGGAGCTTGGAGTCGGACCCGGTGGCAGCTGGATGTCACAGTTCGGCCTCAGCAATACCCAGGCAGTTAGCCTCGTTTCACGGTTGCCTCATTCCTGTACGTGCTCCAGAGTCCGGCTCACAGGCACCCCCCATACGGTACGAACAGGCCGAGCCCTGTCACGGGAAGTTCGTTCAGTTAAGGTAAACGCTGGGCAGCCTGCAGACACGTGACCAGTCTACTAAGTAACGGGTCTTGGCAGCCGCCATGTCATCAGTCGGCAGCGATGACCTCACCACCCCGCTATCTCCGGCATCAGCCTCCGAGGCTGGCAGTGTCCAGTCCCTTAGGGCATGGACAATTCCCAGGCTGTCCGCCGAGCTGAGACGCAGAGGGATACCCTTCTCAGCCGCGGCCAGGAAGGCGGAGCTATTCAGGCTCCTCTTCCCACCACCGGCCGCAGCAAGCCCCAGCAGCCAGCAGGCGTCTCTGGAATCGATTTCAGCCGCCGTCGCTCAGCTGCACACCCTCGTGTCTTCCCTGTCTTCCTCAATCGTTGAGGTCCAGGACAGAGTGTCTCGTCTAGAGACTAGCCCGGCTGCCACGGTTCCGGACCCTGTGGTGGTCACAGCCATCAGTGCACCGGCCGCAGGTAGTGAGCTTGCCACGACTACCGTTCACCCTTCCCACCTGGTGCCACCCAGCGTAAGGAAGGACGTTTTAGAGGGCAGAGACGTTAACCTGGCCTCACTCACGATCTCGGTCCATGACTTGGCCGAGAACAAGGCCTACACCTGGGGCGACGTCTCGGTGGTGTTGAAGGCGAAGGAGCCAGGCTCAACAGAAAGCTCATGGCGCCGAGTTCACACTCGCTTTCGGCATGTTCAGGGACGTACGGTGCTCAGCCTCCCCGGGCAGGCGGGAGGAACTGGACCGCTACCTCCATTTAATCGTAGACCTGGGTCACAAATACGGTGGCTCAGCCTTCTACGATTATCATCGGTCCTTCTCGGCCAAAGCCGCGGACAGATTCTTACAGTTCCATTGGACAACGGACTGGAGGGTAGTGGACGCCGAGTTGTTCTGCTGCCACTTTGCGAGTCTACGGTCCCCGCTATGTGCTGTCTGTCAGTCAGCATCCCACACCGCGGTCTGGTGTGCCAACATAGCCCTGTCCACCCGATAACTAGCACGGCCTCTGCCAGCTCGAGTCAGGCTCAGCAGGCACCGGTGCAAGGGCAGAAGGTGGACAAGTGGGGTTGTCCGGGGCAGATGGTCGGGGGAGCCGCCATTTGCAACAACTTCAACTACGGCTCCTGCAATTCAGCCAGTGCCGGCTCTTGCACGTTTGCACCCTATGCCAGAGGGCGCACCCCCAAGCAGATGAAACCGTGACTAAGCCAGGTCAATGTCCTTTGGCTCGATGTCTACTTGACCTCACATCCCACTCCGTCACTTGCCAGCTACCTCTCCCGAGGTCTCACCGGTGAGTTTCATACCGGGCTCATCACCCCGCCCCACACCACCCACGAATGTCCGAACCTGCGCTCAGCAGCAACAGATGAGCCAGCTATCAACGTCCTTCTTCAGACGGAGTTGGATCGGGACTTTATGATAGGCCCGTTCAGTCAGTCTCCCTTTAGTATCTGGAGGGTTAGCCTATCGGGCTTGTACGGGGAAATTTTCGGAAAGGAAAAAAAAAAAATAAACGTCTGGCGTATGATCTGTCAGCGCCTCGTTCTTCCGTCGTTCCCAGTCTCAACTCGCTCATTCCCTCCGAGGAGTTCTCACTGAAGTACGCTTCGGTAGATATGGCTACCCAGGCCATACTCAGGGCAGGGGTAGGTGCTTGGCTTTCGAAGGCGGACATATCTGACGCCTTCAAGCTACTGCCCATACATCCTTCCCTGTGGTGCCGGCACGGCATCAAGTGGAGGGAGCGATATTATTTCGCAACCAAATTGACCTTCGGGTCTAAGAGTAGTCTTTTGTTATTCGATAGTTCACGGAGACCCTGGCGTGGATCCTTCTCTACGAGGCTCAGTGCCACAAGGTCGTCCATTATTTGGATGACTTCCTTCTGATAGAACCACCCGGGGCTCCCCAAGGGGACCTTGGAAAGTTGAGGACGGTTTTCGACAATCTGAACGTCCCCATAGCGGAACGCAAGGTGGACGGCCCGGCGCACAAGATAACGTTCTTGGGCATCGACCTTGACACGCCTGCCATGCAGGCCAGCCTTCCCGCAGATAAGTTGGGCCGTTTCAGGTCGGTTCTGCGAGTGTTCACCCGGGTGGGGGATGTACTCAGAAGCAACTTCAGTCTCTCTTCGGGATGTCGAATTTTGCTACGAGGATCATCCCCCAGGGCCGCTCCTTCGTGTCCCGGTTGCCGGTCTTCCTGTCCTACACTCAGGGCCCTAGTCAGGTCGTCAGGCTGGATTCAACAGCCAGGGCAGATCTGCCCATGTGGGAACACCTTCTTAGTAATTGGAACATTGTGTCCCGGTTCATCCCAGTCGTGTCCACGCAGTCACCTCAAGTGGTGACCGATGCGGCGGCATCCACAGGATGCGCCGCCATTTTTGGCCATTGGTGGTTCGCCGCCCCTTGGCCTCCTCAGGCACTAGCCACACCGGGCTTTACTACCACGTCAGCCCTCTTTTAGCTGTTCCCCGTCGTAGCAGCCGCTCACCTATGGGGTCACCATTGGTCTGGACGGACGGTGGCTTTACGACAGACAATCAAGCCACAGCCGAGATCATCAGCAAGGGCAGGTCTAAATCCAGGCCCGTCATGTCCTTCCTCCGCGGACTGGTCCAGCTATCCCTACAACATCAATTCAATGTTTACTGCTCATTCGTTCCAGGGAAGCTCAACTCAGCAGCGGACGCACTCTCCCGTTTAACCTCGTTCCTTCCTTTGAACAGATGCCAGGAGCCTACCATCTCTCAGCCTCTATCCCGGATTGGTCACAACTGACCTTGGACTAGCCCCACGTTTGCAGTCAGCTACTAACTTCGTCAACGCTTCGCTCGCCCGCAACACCTGTCGGGCCTGCCAGACGGCCTGGGGGCGTGTTGATAAGTTCCTGCCCCAACGCCCGTGAATCTTCCAGCGTCGATTAGGTTCTGGCGTTTATCGCTTACTGCCATTCTCACCTGGCACTGTCACACAGCGCGGAACGTCAGTACGTGGCCGGAGTGCAGCACTACTTGTCACTTCGAGACCCCGCTAGGCCTTCGGTGTTCTCCTTCCATGCAGTGAGGGCTCTACTGCGTGGAGTTCATAAGCTCCAGCCGCCAGTCAGCCCAAAGCGGCTGCCTATCACTGTGGAGGTCTTAAGGGGATGTCTGACGTCCTGGATAGGTCCCCCTTTGGTCTCCTCCTCAGCACCTTCTTGCAGGCTGCGATACACATGGCGTTTATGGGTTCCTACGGCCCAGCGAGTTTACTCGCAGCCACCCAGCCGGTCCAGTCTTGCATAAAGTAATCTCTGCCGCCATCAGGATCTCTACGTTCTTCACTTGGCGATGTCTAGAACTCAGCAGCAAGGTTCCGGAATAGATATTCACTGTGCCGGACCTACAACAACTGGTGCCCAGCTGCCGTGTTGAACCGCTCGACGGCACTGCTATCCGACCGCCCAGGGTCCAGTCCGCTTTACCCTTTCCAGTTAAATCCCTCGAACTCGTCGCAGTTTGTGGTACATGTCCGGGACCTTCTCGGCAATCTTCAATTGGACCCCAGCCAATACTCCGGGCATTCATTCCGGGTCGGGGCGGCCACGTCGGCCCCAAGATAGAGGGTTCCGGACCATGTGATCAAGAAACCAGGTCGGTGGAAGTCGGCCTGCTTCTCGCTACATACCTAACCCACAGTTGGAGAGGGCTCAGGCCTTTGCCCAACTACTCAGTCACATTTACCTTTAATAAATTATTATCCCCTACCTGAAGGTTTTTGCCCCCTTATTTTGGCGTACCATACGGTAGACCAAGGCACACTTTCAGGTCTATTTCATGTTGGTGAGTTTTGTGTTAGTTCTATGTGTCATCGTTACTCTTGTCGTCCGTAGGGCTCTAGACCATAAATTGGAAGGCCGGGTACCGGCCTGAAGTTATGGGAGGAGCCCGGAGGGTATTTAAGCAGCCCAAAGGCCGCCGGTCTTTGTCGGTTTCCTGTGCGTGATACCCACCCACCCTCCCCTTTTAAAAGCTTCTTCCAAGTATTCTTACCCCAGACTGAATACTCATTCCACATTATTCCACAAACTACTTCTTATCATTCCTTATCTAGGGTATGCCCCCTTATTTTGGCGTACCATACGGTAGACCAAGGCACACTTTCAGGTCTATTTCATGTTGGTGAGTTTTGTGTTAGTTCTATGTGTCATCGTTACTCTTGTCGTCCGTAGGGCTCTAGACCATAAATATATATATATATATATTTTTTTTTTTTTTTTTTTATGGTCAAGCCGCATAGATCACTTCCAGTCTACTACTCTGCATCCCACAAGAAGCTCTCCACCATCTTGTTGGTTAACACTTCCTCATCTAAGCTGTCATTCAGCCTGATGTCCGGACTTTCCAGGCTTTAAGTTGTAGGAAGAGGCTCCCTATCCCAGATGCATGTGCCGACAGCTCACAGATTACATACAAAAAGGGCCATTTCTTCTTTCCATGTGAATTACTAATTTACACGTATTTCGCAATACTATTAAAGTGTTACTAAAGGCAATTTTTTTTTTTTATTATTAAAATAACAAACACGTTATACTTACCTGCTCTGTGCAGTGGTATTGTACAGAGTGGCCTTGATCTTCCTCTTCTCTGGTCCCCGGGGTCCACGATCATGGCTCCTCCTCTTCTTCTTGGAACTACCAAAGCCAGCCGCTTGCTATGGGGAGAAAAGTAGTCCCCGTGCTCCTAACCTTTTTGTCTATGGAGACACGCTCCATAGACTTACACAGCGGGTCCCCCCACTTCCTTCTCATTGCATTTGATTGACAGCAGCAAGAGCCAATGGCTCCTGCTGCTGCTTGAATGCTGTGTAAAGAGGAAAAGAGGGGAGAATAGATGCAGCCGTGCACAGCGCTGGTCTCTTCTCCCCTCTCTTCCCCTTCACACAGGGAAAGGGGAGCACAGGGAGACTGACATTTTTTTTTACCTTAATGCAAACAATGCATTAAGGTAAAAACATTTTTAGGTTTAGTAACACTTAAATGCGGCACTTAGTTTGGTGCCCCCCGGTGTGTTATCTTGATCCTGCAGGTGTATCCACCCATCCAGTATTCCTCTCCTGGTCTGAGGTTGCCTGTTGTTGAGAGACTGTCCATCGGAAACCCTTACTATGTGTTAAGCTTGATTTTAACTGTCACAATGTGAGTTCTTCTTATATGTTAGGAGAGAAATTCAAGCATATATACCGAGATGCTTGCTATTTTGGTTACCAAAAAGGTAGCCTTCCAGGTAAAGATTGTTTTTCCAAAATGTACTGTATTATAAACTGCACTTGACTTGTAACACTAGAAATTGCAATAATGTACATTTGTTGTATTCCTCATGCTCAACTGAACTGGCTGAATTTTGATCTGTCTATGGCCATTAGCTATACAGTACCTATAGATGAAGACTGTAACTTGAGAAAATGTAAAAGACTTGAGAAATCTTCATTTGAAATCTGCAGATAAATCAAAACTTCCAGGAGTGTTGCCCTCTTGGATCCCCTGCACCTCTCATTGGTTCCTTCTTCTGACCTCATTGCCACTACTATGTCCCCCATCCAATGGAGGCCAGAGGGAGTAACCATTGAGAGCTGCAGGGGACCCAGGACAGTGACACTCATGGAAGTGTAGGTTTCCCTGCAGACTTCACTTTTTACGGGGTATGCCCAGTTTTAAAAATGTCTAATATCATAAGGCTTGCTTTAAGTTTTATTTTGGGGTATCCATATTGTGTGTGGTATACAGTTTCCCACAGCGAATAGCGATTTTCTCATGGATGTCCGGAGCTGTCCACACATTACAGTCAAAGACAAGAAATTTGATTCTTTTGACGCCTCTTATCATGTTGTCCTAGGCACAGGCTCTCATGAAACTCATTTCTCTGACTCACCCAGTTGATGAAAAGAGCTTGAGTGAACTTCACCACTTCCAGGGTAACCAGCAGGCTGATGGGAATGAGGTTATTGTACAGGATAATGAATGTCAAGAGATTGTATCCAAAATTGTTAGATATAGCCTCTGTAGAAAGAGCAATACATAATTAGCATGGTGTTCTGAAATATAAAAGTAATGTTAAACAGCTCACACAAACACCGACAGATGATTGCAGTATTGTGGAAATGTACAAAGAAATTTGCTTTTCAATGTACACACAATGTACACACAAGCATATACAGGAACCGATCCCCTCCGTTTTCTTCCTGCACACACTGAAGGGCTGCTTCTCTTCTTCAACTGCAGGCATTCAGAGTGGCTGCAGGTAGAAAAGGGAGGGCCTTGGTTCCTCTATATGCTGGCCTGCCACCTCTTCCATCCAGGATACCTGTCTCCTGCTGCCCCCGGGCCCCTGCCCCCCCCCCCCCCCGCCGGCTTCCCCCCTCCCCTCAGCTCCTGCAGAGGATGTGTCAGGATGGAGAGCAGCAGGAAAGGGGTCAGTAAATATGTCATTTATAGGCCCCTACCTTTTCTGAATGGACACAGACAGTGATCGGTACTGATCACTCTTTTGTCCATTCCGAACTGAAGCATAGTAAACCGTATTTACTATGCTTCAGTTTGTGAATAAACAGGAAGCTCTGTACAGAGCTATTCCTGTCCATTCATTCTGTGAAGCTGAGGCTGCATAGATGGGGATTGGGGGCAGTGTCCTCAATCTCCTTTCTCAGACTCAAAGGTCTGTCTGTTTAGACCCCTGATATTTCACTAAAGCCCCCCAACAGGGCTCCTAACAAAACTGTAAACAATTATAAACAATTTTGTAAAAAAGTAAAGTAAAAGTAATAAAAAAATAAAATAAAAATAAAAAACTACTGACACCAGAGGCGACACTACCAGGGTTGCAAAGGCTGCACTTGCGACAGGGCCCTGGTGTTTCACCACTGTGGGGGGGAGCCAAGACAGTAGGAAAGGGGTCCGCTGCAGAACATGTGACAGAGTCTCGCTGCGGGACCGTATTAAAGTGCCCCACCGAGGTGAGTAAAGGGCCCTGTATCAGTCGGAGGGGGCCCGGCTCAGAGGAAAGGGCCCCAGCTGGGGTCAGGGGGCCCTTAGTGGATTCTTGCACTGGGGGCCTGAAGGTTCGAGTTACACCTCTGATGCTTACCATGACCTGGCTCTTATTTGTAGCCATAGTCCCTATGATGGTGCTGGGAGTGGAGCACATGAACCCCCAGCTCTATTTTATAGTAATGAAGACATACTCTTAAACCCCAATTCATCATATAATCCTTCTCTTGTCCCTTTACATCAAGGACAACTTCATACACTGAGCCCAAAAAGTTAGTATCAGCAATAAAAACCACAGGCTAAGTTTGCATAGGCAGCAGTTTCCACTACCCTCTGAAAAGCTGTTCTTTATGTATACTGAATGGCTGTTTTTGTTAAACAACAATTAGCTTGCACTTGCAGCACAGTCATATTGACTACAATGGGTGAGTTTGACAAGCAAATTCAGCAAGCCAAGTAAATGAAGCCATGAAGCCAAAAGTCACAGGTATGGTATGTGTACCACCCACTCCGGCTGTCTTGGTAGGTTTTCGGTGGGTGGTAATAACACAGCCGTACTGCCCATTCTTACTGTCAGTGTGAACAGGGCATTAAAGTGTAATTCATGCCAACATCTTTTATTTTTTATTTTGGACAGAGTGGGGAAGGGTTAAAACACCTGTCAAGTATTTTTTTTTTTTTTTTTTTTTTGGCTGTATATGTCCTGTCTATGAGGAGATGTCCCTTCACTTCCTGTCTCACAGATAGAAGACCAAAGGGTCCAATTACAAAGAAGTGAATTTGAAAGTGAGTGTATAATGACAGTGATTGCTTCACTACCAGAGAATGTAGGCTCGGTTCACATCTATGCAGTTTGCGTTCAATCCGTTTCTGCGATGCAGAGAGAGAACTGAACCACATGACCTTATACACAATGGGGCTTCAACTACTGCTGTACTGCAAAATAGTTCATATGTAGTTCCTGTTAGTCTAGTTAACCCTGTCTCTTATAAACTGGGATTCTATAGCTAGTTTAAGGCCCAATAACCAGCATAGGCTAGAGCCAGGTTAGGCATCAGACATCCACTTCTGGTAGTTAGAGATCCAGTTGCATGACAGATTAGACACTACTAGGGACTAAGTGCACAGTAGATAGGCGGACTCTTGAGTTTTGGTGCAATGCCACATTTTCCGCTGGTGAAAAGCTGCATTCCAGGCTGGTTGGACAATGTCTGGAGGGTCTCCACATCACTGCAGATCTTATATTCAGGTCTCCAACACCAAGGCAAACGCTGCATCATGATCATCCTCAGGGGCCCCTGTAACTGGACTTTGTTGCAAAATTCATCTGGAGGTATCTCTATTATTAACTATATATACCCAGTGTGCACAATTTCACCAGGACTCTTGCCGGGTCCTTTGCTGATAATGTCTGTTTGCACATTGGATGTATGTACTATTATCAATCTTTTCTTATGTAAAGCTTGTATTATTTTGTGTGTATCTATATAATTTTGGTTAATATTTATGCTGGTTACAGTAGTTCCTCTGCTCCCAATTACTTTGATTAGATACTCCAGAGAAATACTGGTAAGTTAATTGGATCCTGTCTAAATTGGCCCTAGTAGGTGTATGTATGAATTAGGGTTCCTTAGGGTTAGGGTTGGGTTAGGGACCTTAGACTGTAAGCTCCTTGAGGGCAGGGACTGATGTGAATGTACAATGTAAAGCACTACGTAAATTGACAGCGCTATATACAGTAAGTACCTGAAACAATTAAATAATTTAGATAACTGGTTAATTTTACAGGAAGGGTATCCTGTATTTTCACAGAGGTCCTGTCCTGGGTGGCGGCACTGCCAACTTTATTATCAAACTCACTCTTCCACTTAGCGAAGGTTCTGGTTCTCTTATTTACTTACAGATTTACCTACAATATTCTGTTTGGAGAGAGACATTTTTTCATAACCCCCCAGAACAGGGCTACAATATTAATATTAATATTGCAGCTTACCAGTCATTAGATGATTGGCTGCATTTGCGTTTTTTTGTTGTTTTTTTTTTTTATTTTACTTCTGTCACTTGGTGAGCTGGTCGGTAACACACTTTTTGTATTAGAGCACCCCCACTCTGGATGAAGGAGCACAGAGACACGTCTCTATAGCAGCATTGTCAATCTGGGGAAGGGGAGTATTAGATATACTAGCAGATTTAGATACATCTAAGCCAGCCATACACGGATTGAAATTTGGCTGGTTCAGCAGGGACCAGGCAAGATTCAAACCATGTATGGGAACGCTGGTTGTACAGACGTCGATCTACTGATCAACTTCTATACAACCAGCCGGATGGTAAATTTAAACATAATCAGTGCTGCCGGATATAGCCAGCAGTGCTGATCGGTGTATCCTGAGGGCAGGGATGTAATGTCTCTCACCACCTATAAATTGCTCTTTGAAGCGCAATCTTAATGTTGATTCCTCTTTGGAGAGCAAAGCACATGTGAACGAGTCCTTAATTTTTTTTTAATGATTTTTAAGAATTGTATTGTTTTTATTTTAGTTTTTTTTATTTTTTAGAATTTTTTATTTTATTTATTTATTTATAATTTATTATTATTATTATTATTATTATTATTATTATTTCACATTTCTAACTGACCTGTTGGAGGAACTTTGGTGAAATATCAGGAGTCGAATCGGACCTCTGATTTGAGACTGAGAACATAGATTCATCAGTCCCTTTTCTTGGCAGCTTCAACTGCATATATGAATGAATAGGAAGCACTCTGAGGCTTCCTGTTCATTCACAAACTGAAGCATAGTAAGCACTGATATTTACCTGCCCCTTCCCCTGTTCTCCATCCTGAAACAATCCATCTGTGCACCCTCAGCAGCAAGCGGTGTCAGAGAAGAGGAGGGAAGCCGCAAGTGCTGCAGAGCAAAGGGGCACACAGGGGGGCCTAGAAGGAGGATGGGCCAATCCACCTGTAGCCCTTCCGGGGGGGGGAGGAGTAAAAGCAACTAGCACTGCATGGGGGAGACACAAGAGTATAATAGGGCAGTACAGTGGTTCCTCCTGCTCTAAACAGGTGCCCAGACCAACAAAAGTGAGTACACCCTAAGTAAAAATGTCCAAATTGGGGACTTCAACCCGCTTTCTGGTGAAAACAGGCCACAGGAGTCCAAAATGAACTGCACTCCTGTGATCCTTAAGGCCTGTACACACGATCGGACTTTTTGACAACCAACATGCAAATTAGCTGTTTTGGACCAACATCCGACCGTGTGTACGCTCCATCGGACCAACTTTTTCCAGGTTTCATCGGACTTTTGTTGGCTGTGCGAACGGACCAACTTTCTGCCAACAAAAGTCCGATGGACCAAACACGCATGCTCAGAACCAATGCAAAAGATCAGACAACAATATAGAAGTTGACCAAAGGTGGTGCTGGAGTATTCGAACGTCCTCTTTTGAAGTGTCGTCAGTACGTTGAAACGTCACTACGTTCGTGTTTGTTGCCTAAAAAGTCTGGCCGTGTGTATGCAATACCAACTTGGGGCCAACGCCCTTTGGACAAAAATCCACGGGAAAGTTGGTCCACGGTCCGATCGTGTGTATGAGGCTATAGGAGAAGTCCAGCCAAACAAGCGTTGTCTGGACTTCTCCTTTAAGTGTCCCATAAAAAATGATTTACATTTTGTATTGCAGCACTTGCTAATTGTGTAATAATGTTTTCCAAGTAGTTCTTTAGGTTTTACAATACGATATGACACACAGCATATTCTATCTGTAGCTAAATCTATCTATCCTAAAACCTCAAACTGTTGTTCTGAGTTTAGTTCATCAGGCCCGAGTAGCCCTTGAAGCTGCCAGGAATACCCCTGGGTATACTGTATGTAGCACTAGTTTATTACAGTAGAGTGTGATGGTTCGGTGTGAACAGAGACTCAGTATATAAATATGGAAGGCTCCTTCCCCAGAGAACCTTTGGACACTTGACTATGATATGTCATGTTGGGTCAATCACCTCCTACAAAATTATTCCATCTACAGTTCACAGAACATTCTCATGATCAGTAAGTTGTACATATAAAATATAAATAAAATAATGTTCTGACAATATGCTAAACAAGTATGCACATAATGTATATACAGTGCATTTATAAAGTATTCAGACCCCCTTCACTTTTTATAATTTTGTTATGCTGCTCTGCAGGCAGTTCCTTTGACCTCATGGCTATTGCTTTGATACAGTATGCATTGTCAGCTGGGGGGTCTTTTATAGAGAGGTGCGTGAACATTTCCAAATCATGTCCATTCAATTTAATTTACCCCAGGTGGACTCCAATCAAGCTGTAGAAGCATCTCAGCAATGATCAGGAGAAATAGGAGGCACCTGAGCTAAATTTCAAGTGTTGCTGCAAAAGGCCCATACACATGATCAGAAAATTATACAAAAAATATCGATTTTGAAGCGATCGAACGATAATATTATTTTAGTACACAGCTTTCCAGAACCAATCATGTCATTTCATCTGAAATTATCCTAATTTTTTTTTTTTTTTTGTACAATACCAGATTGTACCATTTTTTTGATCAGTAAGTACAGTTTCCATCCGAAAATACAATACAAAATATTACATCACATTTTTCTTTTGTTGTACGAGAGTTTTCGTAACTTTGGTAACCTCTTAATTTTCGATATGAGATTAGCATGCTAAAAAAACAAAACAGACGATCATTCGTCTGATAATCTCATTGTGTGTACCTGGCTAAAAGGTCTAAATATTTATGCCAAAGAGATATTTCATACATTTGTGAACATTTCTAAAATTCTGATTTCACATTGTCATTATGGGGTAATGAGTGTCGATTAATGAAACAAAATAATGAATTTAAACAACTAATATCAGGCTGCAACCTAACAAAATTGAAAAAAGTGAAGGGGGTTTGAATAATTTATGAATGCCCTTGCGCATACAGTATATATGCCAGGTTTATCCTCACCACAAATGATTCCAAATAACAAAAAGTATTTATAAAACCTAGTTAAACCAAGTAATAGTATGAAGTCTGAAGAGAGGGTCACAGCTGTTTATTGAGTGCAAATCAATGGCCACCACTGGAGCTGATCACATGAAACTGCTCATATGAGCATAGCTCCTAACAGTCCCTGACCACTAAGGATGAGCTCAGGTGTGTTCGCATGGTCCAAGTGCAGAGCCCGCCAGGAAGTCGGCGCTAATCACAGGCAGTGAGACATTGTCCTGATGCGCGGCTGCAGAGATCGGGCAATGTTTTGCTGCCTGTGATTAGCGCAGCGCTGCACCGACTTCCTGGCGGGCTCTGCACGTGGACCATGCAAACACGCCTAAACTCATCCCTACTGACCACTCATTTTGGTCTGATCTATATAGTTGTACATAAAATGCACTACTTACAGTGCCTTACAAAAGTATTCACCCCCCTTGGCATTTTTTTTTTCGTGTTTTGTTGCCTCACAACCTGGAATTAACATGGATTGTTTGAGGATTTGCATCATTTAATTTACAGAACATGCCCACAACATTGAAAATGTTTTTTTATGTATTGTGAAGCAAACAACATATAAGACAAAATAACAGAATAAGTCAATGTGCATAACTATTCACCCCCCTAAAGTCAATACTTTGAAGAGCCACCTTTTGCGGCTATCACAGCTCCAAGTCGCTTTGGATAAGTCTCTATGAGCTTGCCACATCTTACCACTGGGATTTTTGCCCATTCCTCCAGAAACTGACCGGAAACTGACCAGAAACTGACTGCATGGTGTGAACTAGAGCCATTGGAATACAAGGAAAACACTGCGCATGCATTTTTAGTACAGAAAAAAAGCGCACGGAACTGAGCGGAACTGCGTCTGGTGTGAACTGGCCCTCAATCTTTACATTTTCGCCAGCTCTTGCCATCAAGTTTGGGTAATTACCTCAAAGTGTTCAAATAATTAATAGTTGAGGCGCTAGCTGTGGACTAAGTGATATAGTAACATAAATATGTATATGTGCAAATATGCAATTCTGTGGAACCAATAATACAATTGTATCAAAATATTTCACAATAAGTGTTCCAATTATGTGTAGACCAAGAATACAATTAAAAAATATAATATAACCAAAAAAAATGAAGATGCAAACTATAATAACAAAAATCTTCTATTCCACTTCTTCCTTTATCTCCATGCGTTTGATAGTGACATTTGAATCCTTAATTAACAGTGCTACATTTGAATAATGTGCTCCGCCACCGAATGTAAGGGGGGGCACTCACCAGAATGCTTTGGGCCACCAGGACCCTCTCCGCTTAAGATTACTCCTTAATTGATTATAGACTTGGCAACCAAGTTCTTAGCTCCAATAGCACCATCAGATGTATCCCAGAACAAAAGAACAATAACGCCATGATCGTGCAATAACGTTTATTAAAAAGTAAATAAAGTAAAATGTATATAAAATCCTCTCACATTTTGGTGTGCTATGCAACGGCACGCACTTTGTAAAAGCCTGATTAATACACAATCCTCGCCGCCACTCATCTTCCAGAGTCGGCCTGCGTTCCACCCGAGCCGGACGTGAGATCAGTGGAGGACTTGGAAGTTTAGCCAGTAAACTGAGGCCTCACAGCCTTATTGTTGTTTTGTTATGGGATACATCTGGTGGTGCTATTGGAGTTAAGAACCTAAGAAATGGATGCCAAGTCTATAATCAATTAAGGAGTAATCTTAAGCGGAGATGGTCCTGGTGGCCCAAAGCAATCTGGTGAGTGCCCCCCCTTACATTCGGTGGCGGGGCACATTATTCAAATGTAGCACTGTTAATTAAGGATTCAAATGTCACTATCAAACGCATGGAGATAAAGGAAGAAGTGGAATAGAAGATTTTTGTTGCTCCTTTTTTTATACATCTTAATTTTTTTTGTCATATTATATTTTTTAATTGTATTCTTGGTCTACACATAATTGGAACACTTATTGTGGAATATTTTGATATAATTGTATTATTATTGGTTGCACAGAATTGCATATTTGCACATAGACATATTTATGTTACTATATCACTTAGTCCACAGCTAGCGCCTCAACTATTAATTATTTCAACATTCGTGTATCAGAATTTGCAGGAAATGAAAAGAAGATTTGAAAGAAGAAATTTTTGATATGGGAAATTTATAGCGCCAGGTACGGGGCAGAATTTGGAGCCAGATTAACACTCATGATGGCCACCAGCATCCACAAAAAAAGTGTTGTTGACATTCCTCATAACAGTGCCAGAGTTTAAAACTTATGGTGATGTCTCAGGTTTTGCTTTTCTTCAGCTTTTTTTAAAGGCATCCAAAGACAATTAAAAGACCAAACATATTTTATTCAACTCTTCTAGTCAAACAAGTGTTGGTCCAACTGTATGTAAGCTCAGTATTCCATTATTCCCACGCTATGCATTGCTAAAAACAAAACAAAACAGACGATCATTCGTCTGATAATCTCATTGTGTGTACCTGGCTAAAAGGTCTAAATATTTATGCCAAAGAGATATTTCATACATTTGTGAACATTTCTAAAATTCTGATTTCACATTGTCATTATGGGGTAATGAGTGTCGATGAATGAAACAAAATAATGAATTTAAACAACTAGTATCAGGCTGCAACCTAACAAAATTGAAAAAAGTGAAGGGGGTTTGAATAATTTATGAATGCCCTTGCGCATCACCAGTCGCCACAAATGATTCCAATATATAGATATAGATCAGACCACTCATTTTGGTCTGATCTATATAGTTGTACATAAAATGCACTACTTACAGTGCCTTACAAAAGTATTCACCCCCCTTGGCATTTTTTTTCGTGTTTTGTTGCCTCACAACCTGGAATTAACATGGATTGTTTGAGGATTTGCATCATTTAATTTACAGAACATGCCCACAACATTGAAAATGTTTTTTTTTATGTATTGTGAAGCAAACAACATATAAGACAAAATAACAGAAAAAGTCAATGTGCATAACTATTCACCCCCCTAAAGTCAATACTTTGAAGAGCCACCTTTTGCGGCTATCACAGCTCCAAGTCACTTTGGATAAGTCTCTATGAGCTTGCCACATCTTACCACTGGAATTTTTGCCCATTCCTCCTTGCAAAACTGATCCAGCTCCTTCAAGTTGGATGGTTTGCGCTTGTGAACAGCAATCGTTAAGGCTAACCACATATTTTCTATTGGATTGAGGTCTGGGCTTTGACTAGGCCATTCCAACACATGTAGGCCCCTTTCACACATGCGGACCGTATGTCCGTTTTTCATCCATCCGTTTTTGGATGAAAAACGGACATACATGCATGTCCTATAGGATAGCGGGTGTCAGCGGATGAGCATCCGCTGACACCCGCTATCGTCCGCCTCTGCTATTGTCCGATTCTGCAGACGGAGGAAAACCCTATTTTTCATCCGTCTGCAGAGCAGATCGGATGAACACGGACAGACGGTCCGTGTTCATCCGATCCCCCATAAAGGAGAGCGGAGAACTGACAGGGTGGTCCCTGCACAGTGTGCAGGAACCGCCCTGTCATCAGCCGGCTCAGCGGGGATCAGCTGAGCGATCCCCGCTGAGCAGCGGATCTTCACGGGGCGGATCATTACGGATCAGTCCCATGTGAAAGGGGCCTAACATGTTTCCCCTTAAACCACTCAAGTGTTGCTTTAGCAGTGTGTTTGGGGTCATTGTCCTGCTGGAAGGTGAACCTCCGCCCTAGCCTCAAATCACACACAGAGTGGTACAGGTTTTGCTCAAGAATATCCCTGTATTTAGCACAATCCATCTTTCCCTCAACTCTGACCAGTTTCCCAGTCCTGACTGCTGAAAAACATCCCCACAGCATGATGCTGGCACCACCATATTTCACTGTGGGGATGGTGTTCTTTGGGTGATGTGACGTGTTGGCTTTGCGCCAGACATAGCATTTAGACATGTGCGATTAGTTTCTTACGAAACGAAAATTTGTACGAATCCGAAATACAAATTTTTATGCATACGAATTCCGTACGAAATTTCGTTTACGAATTTCGGATCCAAATTCATAACGGAAATTTGTAATTGTTATGAAAAGTTAACAAACCTAAAAGTTAAAAACCCAGGAAGTCAGCACAGCACAGGGATGGAGGGAACCCCTCATAATGATAAATTTATCATAACAAAAATTCGTAATTGTTACGAAAAGTTAACGAACCTAAAAGTTAAAACCCCAGGAAGTTAGCACAGGGATGGTGGGAACCCCTCTGGGAATTTCTATGCTTACGAATTTTATACGAAATACGAAATTTCGTTAACGAATTTCGGATCCAAATTAACAGAAACATGACTGGTGTTTTGTTCACCAATCAGAGGAAGTCAGCACAGCACAGGGATGGTGGGTACCCCTCATAATGGGCACATCGGGTGTACACTCAGACCTGGGAACTCAGCACAGGGATAGTGAGAACCCCTAATAATGATACATTCATCATAACGAACTTTTGTTATTTTTACAAAAAATGTATGAAACTAAAGGTTAAAAACCTAGGAAGTCAGCACAGCACAGGGATGGTGGGAGCCCCTCATAATGATAAATTCATCATAACGAACTTTCGTTATTTTAACGAAAAGTTTACGAATCTAACGAAACGAATCCGAAATGAATTTCGTACACGAATTACGAAATACAATTTTTTTTCGTACGAAACGAAAACGGAACAAAACAAAAAAAAAAATTTTTGACGGCGCCAATGTCTAATACCGTTTTCTTTGATGGCCAAAAAGTTCAGTTTTAGTCTCATCAGACCAGAGCACCTTCCTCCATACATTTTGGGAGTCTCCCACATGCCTTTTCACAAAAAACTCATAATGTGCCATTTTGTTTTTGCTGAAAGTAATGGCTTTCTTCTGGCCACTCTGCCATAAAGCCCAACTCTATGGAGCGTACGGCTTATTGACGTCCTATGTACAGATACTCCAGTCTCTGCTGTGGAACTCTGCAGCTCCTCCAGGGTTACCTTAGGTCTCTGTGCTGCCTCCCTGATTAATGCCCTCCTTGCCTGGTTCATGAGTTTTGGTGTGTGGCCGTCTCTTGGCAGGTTTGCTGTTGTGCCATGTTCTTTCCATTTGGTTATGATAGATTTGATGGTGCTACTAGGGATCATCAAAGATTTGGATATTGTTTTATAACCTAACCCTGACTTCTCAGCAACATTGTCCCTTACTTGTTTGGAGAGTTCTTTGGTCTTCATGGCAGTGTTTGGTTAGTGGTGACTCTTGCTTAGGTGTTGCAGCCTCTGGGGCCTTTCAAAAAGGTGTGTATATGTAATGACAGATCATGTGACACTTAGATTTCAAACAGTTGGACATAATTTCACTAATCATGTGACTTCTGAAGGTAATGTAACAAAATAGGTAAAAAGCCAGGGGGGGGGGGGGGGGGAGTGGGGGGGGGGGGGGGGGGTGGGGGGGGGGGGGGGGGACTTTTGCAAGGCACATTATCTATCGAAAAAGTGCTAAACCTTTCATCCATATTCTAAATCACTGCATTTGTAAATTCCAAAAGCCAATATAAAGGAATAGTAGTGGTAAAAAAGCACTTGTGGGTTTAACCAATAATTATTTTTTTTGTACAATTCTTCTTTAAGGGGGACGTAACAGGGGATGTGTCCTATGCCTACATATGTTTGTCAATAGGTGTTCCTCATTCCTGTCTCAGAAGGTAAGCATACTTTATATTACGTCCTAAAAAAAAAAAAATTTTTTTTACTGCATTCCTGTCTCAGAAGGTATGTATGTGTGGTTACATGCGATCAGCGCTTCAAACTAAGGAGGACTCCAGGGTTGCCAGCTATGGCCACATACATGCTGGGAGCAACTAAGGGACCAGTGTGTATGTGGTGTAGTGTAGAACCTTGAGGAAGGAAGGGGGCCAACATACTGTCTTGCACACAGGCTCCCTGCAATCTGAACGGTATATGCAGGTTGGTTTTCTATGGACATGCCTGTATTAGGTGTCAATATGAGTTTATTGTTAAGTGAGAGAACTGGTGACATGCTGAAGGACAATGATACTGATTTTACCAACACCTATTGCTGGCCAAAAAACTACTCTGCTACATGAGATAAAAACAACAATTCATGCTTGTCTATGAAACATGATAAGACTTAAAGAGTTTTGAGGTGAGATATGACTTAAAAAACTAGAATCATGTTACATGGAGTTTACTGAGCCTTAAAATGTATTTCAAGGGTTCATATGTGTTATAAATGTTAAGAAAGGCTGCTTTGGACCATGACATATGTTTTTTTTATTGGACTATATATCCATGGACCCAGATAAGATTAGACTGTGTCTGCTGAAACAAATATTTGATAGTTTGCTGTTATTTCAGAATGCTAGCTGAATCTTAACAAAGGCTCTGCAATGTGTTCCATATACTAGAATATGGATTTGCATTGTAGAGTTTATTTTAGCACTTACGCAGTATGTATAATGAGAAACAAAATTAACACTTGATAATGACCCAAGAGGTTCTGGAGAAATTCCATGCAAGAGGCTCCTTTTCTTAACCGCTTGCCGACCAGCGCACGCCGATATACGTTGGCACTATGGGACGGATGCGCAAATGGGCGTACAGGTACGTCCCCTTTAAGAAGCGGCATTATGGGTGAGCGCGCCAGCCGCCTGCTCCGTGACCGTGCCCGGTGTCCCGCGATTGTGTCATGGAGCGGCAGAACGGGGAGATGCCAATGTAAACAAGGCATTTCCCCCTTTCTGCCTTGTGACATGACAGAGATCTACGGCTCCCTGTCATTGGGAGCAGTGATCGCTGTCATGTCCTAGGTAGCCCATCCCCACTCACTTGGTTGGTGCTCTTTTTTTGTTTTTTTATTTAGCAAAAAAAAAATACAAAAAAAAAAAACCGCAGAGATGATCAAATACCACCAAAAGAAAGGTCAATTTTCTTTGGGTGCAATGTCGCACGACCGTGAAATTGTCAGTTAAAGAGATGCAGTGCCGTATCACAAAAATTGCTCTGGTCAGGAAGGGAGTAAATTCTTCCGGGGCTGAAGTGGTTAAAGTCAAAAATAGTAATGATTATTGGTACTGCTAGGATTGTGAGGAAAGTAATTCTGTGTTAGGCCCCTTTCACACTGAGGTGCTTTGCAGGCGCTAAAGTGCTAAAAATAGCACCTGCAAAGAGCCGCTCAATGCACTCCAGTGTGGAAGCCCTGAGGACTTTCACACTGGAGCGGTGCGCTTGCAGGACGCTCAAAAAAGTCCTGCAAGCCGCATCTTTGGAGCGCTTTAGGAGGGGTGTATTTACCGCTCTTAAAGCGCCCCTTCCCATAGAAAACAATGGGGCAGCGCTGCAGACCCGCCTGCAAAGCGCCGCTTTAACCCTTATTCGACCCCTAGCGGGGGTTAAAACTGCCCCGCTAGCGCCCAAAAAGCGTCGCTAAAACGACGTTAAAGCGGCGCTAAATATATAAGGGTGCTCAACGCCCCAATGTGAAAGTAGCCTTACAAATAAGAAGAATGGTTAATATAGAACCTTAGCCTACTTGCCTTATACACTACACTCACATGTTTCAGTCCTTGTACCCCAAAAAATTAAAAAAACCTTAACCACTTCCCACCCATCTCTGGCGTCTCAGTTGTCACGTCAGCATATTATTGTCTCTTTTAAAACACCAACATTTGGACTTTCATTATTTAACTTTATTGCTTCAATTAGTCACTATCATTTTTTTTCACATTGTATATATTATATATTGATCACTTTGCTGGGCTCTGTATTTATTTTAAAGGGGCAGCACACCTTTAATTTGTAGAGTTATTTTAAGCGCTTTGTATCCAGAATGTTTTTTAGGTGCTGCAGTTGTTTGTTTTTTTTTACATTACGTGCAAGGTCACTTTTGTTTTTTTAAATATTTAACCCTTGCCCCTTAAACTATGCCCATATTTTAACCAAAAGCATGGTTCTCAACATCTTTTCTCTAAAAGTTGGTCTCCAGCCTCATCGTCCATCCCTCACAGTTGTACAGACTCCTCTCCTGTAATAAAATGGCTTACTCTGATATCACTGCACACTCTAAGCTTCTCACAGTGTGTATTAGATGCTCAGAGCATGCTTCATTATTTGGCTGGAGGATGTCTAGCATTATCTAGTGCTTTCCTCTCCAGGCTTACTGTCCCTGGCCCGACACATCCCTTCTTTGGGTTTTAGTTCTATCAATCATGCATCGCATGTGGGCATTAGCGCAGCTTCCTGTTTTCAGCAAGCTACAGTCAATGCCAAAAATATTGCCACCCCTGCATTTCTGTCAGATAATGCACCACTTCGCCCAGAAAATTGTTGCAATTACAAATGTTTAGGCATTCTCATGTTTATCTCTTTTGTATGTATTGGTATGACACAAAAAAGTGGAGAAACAAAAAGCCAAATCTGACACATTCCACGCAAAACTCCAAAAATGGACTGGACAAAATTATTGGCACCCTCAATTTAATATTTGGTAGCACACCCCTTGGAAAACATAACTGAATCAGTTTTCTTCCTGTAACCATCAATGCGTTTACTACACCTTTCTACTGGAATTTTGGACCACTCTTCTTTCGCCGACTGCTCCAGGTCTCTCAGATTGGAAGGGTTACTTTTCCAAACTGCTGTTTTGAGATCTCTCCACAGGTGCTCTATGGGATTTAGATCTGGACTCATTGCTGGCCAGTTCAGTACTCTCCGGTGTTTGTCTTTAACCATTTCTGGGTGCTTTTTGACATGTGCTTTGGGTCGTTGTCCTGCTGTGAGCCCCATGGCCTCTGAAGGAGACCCAACTTTCTGACAAGGCACATTGCACCCCAGAATTCTTTAGTAGTCTTCGGATTTCATAATGCCATGCACACGCTCAAGACATCCAATGCCTGAAGCAGCAAAGCAACCTTAAAACATCGGTGAACCTTCACCATGTGTGACTGTATACTTTTTTTTAAAGGCCTCATTTCTTTTTCTGAAAACAGTAGAATGATGGGCTTTACCAAAAAGCTGTAATTGTGTTTCGTCTGGCCATAGCACATTCTCTCAAAACTATTTTGGCTTCCTCAGGAAAGTTTTGGCAAACTCTTTGATCCATGTCCAGGGAGATTAGCTACAGTTGCATGGGCTGTAAATTTCTTGACAATGTTGCTTACAGGGGACACAGGAACATTAAGATCTCTGGAAATGCACTTGTAACCTTGAGATTGTCCATGCTTTTCCACAATGTATGTTCTCAAATCCTCAGACAATCCTTTGCTGCTCTTTCTCTTCTCCATGCTCCATGTGGCACACAGAGACACACAACAGAAAGTTTGAGTCAATTTTTCACCAGTGCCATTTGCCGGTGGGATTTCTATATTGTCAGAACCTGTTAATTGATACAGGTGAGTTTAATTACAAACTACAGGAGCATCACAAACTTGGAATGAAATTATTTATTACAATTTTGAGAAGGTGCCAATAATTTTGCCCAGTCCATTTTTGGAGCTTTGCGTGGAATGTGTCAGATTTAGATTTTTGTTTCTCCACTTTTTTGTGTCATACCGAATTAAACAAAAGAAATAAACATGAGAATGCCTAAACATTTGTAATTTCAAAAATTTTCTGAGCGAAGTTGTGCCAGAAATGCCAGGGTGACAATATTTTCGGCCATGACTGTATGTACAGCACCCTGCCAGTCCCTCCCACTGGCAATGATCTGCCGGCCATACATAGAGATGTACAAAGACCAAGTGATGGTGTCACTCAGTCTAAAATAAGGTATGAAAACAGAAAGGTTTGTAATGTCATTAGCACAGGGGTAGGCAACCCCCGGCACTGGTGCCACAAAGCCTCTTTTGCCGGCACCCAACTCCCTCCTCAACAGCAGAGCAGTGCAGGGAAGTGTCACGCTAGTGCATTCCAATCTCACAATTCCCCATGCCGCACCTGCCCTGGGGGGAAGGTACTGTGCCCACACACATTGTAAACAATGGGAAACATTGATTGGTTATCTAACTTTGTTGTAGCTGCGATCGTCAGCTCTTGTAATGGGGAAAAGATTGAGTGAAGTTCTGCTAGGGGGGCGGTCCCTGTTTTCAGGAGGAGGAGGACTATGATTGGCCACTCCCAAAGCCAATCACAGTCCTGCTAGCTCCGCCCACCATCTGGAGGAAGATGACTCACTTGGTTGCCACTACCAATCTCAGTGTTTATGTGTATGTGCCACTTACTACTGACCCCTCAGCTCTGCATCATCTACTACTACCAACCTCTACATCACCTACTCCCAACCTCTGAACTCTGCGTCACTTACAACTGACCCCTGAACTTTGCATCACTAACGAGTTCGTAACTCGGGGACCCCCTGTACTATGTGTCCCTTTAAGCCACAGCCAGTATTCAGCTCAATGAAAATCACACCCAATTTTGCTGTGGCGCTCGGCACCAGACTTTTTCTCAGCTGCAGGGGCTCAATCTTGCATACAGGCCCACTGCTTTCAGAAAATGCCCCTAACCTGAGCTTATCTTTGCGCATCCATTCCAGATGCTTTTATGTGACATCACATACAAGCACGTGGGCTGGATGCAAGAGTTGGATCAGCAGGGTGAGTGTGCCAGGACAGGTAGATGTGTCTCATCTCTGCTTCCTTGCACCACTCTGCATATCGCACATTTCATAGATGAGAAGAGGGTACAGCAGTGGAGCAGATAAGTAGGAGGGTACAGCGGTGGGGCAGATGAGCAGGAGGGTACGATGGTGGGACAGATGTGCAGGGGGTACAGTGGTGGAAGAGATGGAGCAGATTAGTAGGAGGGTTCAGCGGGGAACAGAAGAGCAAGTGGGTTACAGTGATGGGGCAGATGAGCAGGGGGGATTTAGTGTTGTGCCAGATGAGAAGGAGGTTATAGTGGTGGTACAGATGAGCAGAGGGTTACACTGGTGGGGCAGAAGAGTAGGGGGGTACAGAGGTGGGGCAGTTGTGCAGAGGAGTCCAGTGGCACGGCAGAGGAGAAAGGAGGTACATTGGTTGGACAGAGGAGCAGGTGGTTACAGTGGAGGGGCAGAAGAGCAGGGGGTACAGAGGTGGAGCAGAAGAGCAGGGGGGGTACAGAGGTGAGACAGATGTGCAGGAGGTACAGTGGTGGGGCAGATGAAAAAGGGGGTTACTGTGGTGGGAGCAATGACAAGGGGGTTCATCGGTGGGACAGAAGAATGGGGTACAGCGGTGGGGCAGATGTTTAGGGGCTACAGTGGTATGTCAGAAGTACAGGAGGTACAGTGGTGGGAGAGTTGAGAAGGGGGTTCAGAGGTGAGACAGAAGAGCACAGTACAGTACAGTGATAGGGCAGATGAGCAGAGGGTTACAGTGTTGTGCCAGATAAGGAGGAGGTTACAGTGGTGGAAAAGATAAGCAGGGAGGGTTCAGTATTCAGGCAGATATGAAAGGGAGGTGCATTAGTGGGGCAGATGAGCAGGGGGTTACAGTGGTGGGGCCGAAGAGCAGGGGGTACAGAGGTGGGGCAGAAGAGCAGGGGGGGTACAGAGGTGGGGCAGAAGAGCAGGGGGGTACAGAGGTGAGGCAGAAGAGCAGGGGGTACAGAGGTGGGGCAGATGTGCAGAGGGGTACAGTGGTGGGGCAGATGAGCAGATGGGTTCAGTGTTAGGACAGGTAAGAAGGTGGTTCAGCGGTGAGACAGAAGAGGAGAAACGAGGTTCATTGGTGGGGCAGATGCGAAAGGGGGTTACAGTGGTGGGGCAGATGAGCAGATGGGTTCAGTGTTAGGACAGGTAAGAAGGTGGTTCAGCGGTGAGACAGAAGAGCATGGGGGTACAGCGGTGGAGCAGATGTGCAGGCAGATACAGTGGTGGGGCAGATGAGAAAGGGGGTACATTGGTGGGGCAGATGAGCATGGGGGTTACAGTGGTGGGACAGAAGAGCAGGGTGGTACAGTGGTGGGGCATATGTGCAGGTGGTTCCAGTGGTGGGACAGATGAGCAGGGGGTACAGAGGTGGGGCAGATGTGCAGGGTAGCACAGTGAGGGGACAGATGAGCAGTGGGGTACAGTGGGGGGAAAGATTTGTAAGGGGTACAGTGATCTGAGGTGTGAAGGTGCAGGAATTGGGGCTGATCTGAGGGCTGGAGGTACTGGACTTGGGGCTGATCCAAGGCATGAGAGTGCAGGATGGTAAATAGTACAAGTAGTTTACACTAGCATTTACTTTATAAAAAATCCTTTTGTGATTCATAGTGTGAAGTTGACATTTTGTTATAAAATCGTCATGCTCATTTCTTTGAAAACATTTTTCCACACACTGTGCTCAAAAGGTTGCCTGCCCCTGAATTAGCATGTCAATGAGGGGGGGAAAGAATAACCCCAGAGAAGACAACGTATAAACAGATTAAACTTCAGCTTTAAGAGTTCCCTTTAGCTTTTTGAAATCCTAGCAATACTAAGGGAACAAGGTCCTCTAAAATAACATATCTATATTATATCATAGTGAACAAATGTAGGACATCTCATTTAGTGATGGGACCTGCATGAGCAGACTATTAAGCTGAATAAGCAAAGCTGCGAGTGTCCCCAGATGTCCCCCAGAGCAGTAACTGAGGCAGACGCTACATAAGCTTCACTGTAAGAAAAATGCTCACAAAGTACCACCTGTGACTGACTGGGATGGAAACTAGAAAACTCTGGGAAAGAAATTGTTTCAGATTTAGCAATAAATCCAATCTGCAGGCAATCCTGAAACATAAAAATGAATTATTTCTATGACATATTTTGCCACATAAGTTTTGTACATGCCAAATCTATCACTGTGGCCTTCGTTCTATTACGCTAAATTTAAAGACATTATAAACCTTCCAACCTGCAGTTTGTGTTTCTCATCTGCATAAGATTTGCATTGATCATATAGTTTCATGGTTCCGTTTGTTGTCCTGTACACACAGCCTATAGTAGAGAAAACCTTCACATCCTGGTGTCAGATGTTTCTGTTTGTGTTCAAACATAAGGCACATAATATGGCACTGCAAAGATTAACGTATGACTTCTGTCACCTCTATCTGTGGTCTAAGAACTGACACTTTCTTTGAAAAAACTATATAACCCACAATCTCTGGGTTTTTCAATCCAGTGTTCTACAGGTGAGAGCTAAACGGTAATTAGATCAGACACCTACAAAGCAATTAACAGAGAGCTTATTATGCAGTCCTTTATTATATTAACAATATCACACTTGTGATGAACACAAAAGAAATGGTGAGGCATGGATTGTAACCCACAAAAAAAGTTGCCTGTCCCAATTAGGGAAAAAGCTAGGTGAATGAATACACGAACATAGGGGAATTTATCAGCCATGATGCTACAAACTGCAGCCACAAAATGTGAGCCCATCATTACAAAGTATGGCTCTGTTCACACTGGCATTAAAAGCAGGAGTTTGGGGCACGTCATTAACTCCCCTCAAACTCCTAGTAAAGCAGTCTGCAATTAATACGATGGACAGCACACAGTGCTGTTCACATTATCAAAACATGAAGCGTTTGCGTCGTTTCAAATTGCTGCACTTCAAAAATGAAGCTTCATGTAGAGTTTGGATGGAGTTGAAGCTTCTCAACTCCTTCTATTCAAGTCTATGGTAATGCACAATAAACTCACTGGCATGTGTTTGCAGCAAGTTTGCGAATTCCTTGTGGAGAGTTTTCAGGGAGTTAGGCCTTGTTCACAGCAGCCAAAAAAAAACCTAGGCAGTCCTATCCCTTTGCTGAAATCCTTTTTTACTAATGCCACAAACACACAGCCGGACTTTCCGGCAGAAAAAGTCCGATGGGAGCTTTTCATCGGACATTCCGACCGTGTGTATGCCTCATCTGACTTTTTCTGCTGGCATTTCTGACGGACTTAGCTATAGAACATGTTCTAAATCTTTTCATCGGAAATGCCGACGGACTAAGCTCCGTCGGCATTTCCGACAGAAAGATTTAGAACATGTTCTATATCTAAGTCCATCAGAAATGCCGGCAGAAAAAGTCCGGCCATGTGTACGCGGCATAAGGTGAATGCCCCTAACTCAAAGCTATATTACTGGGCAGCAGTGCCTGTCACTGTCAGGTGGTAGTTTTCACAACCTAGAGACAACCCTGCAGTTCTCATGGGCTCATACTCAACACTCAGTAATCTGGTCTTTAGAGGCCCTAAGGGCACACTCTGAGATTGCGACCTAAATGTGTTGGTTTGGTATAGGGCTCGGGCCAAATACCTTGACCAGGAGTCCTTTTCCCCTCATATTCCTCTGTGGGGTAATCTGCCTCTCCCACATATGCGAAAAATCCCAGTCGTTCCCTGTTCTCCGAACTCAAGGCAGCTTTCCACTTACCTAACGGGATGTTTTTTAGGTACCTGCAACTTAGGCATGCTTTTGGCTGACAGTTTTCCTCTCAGATTACATTAGAGTCAGACCCATCGAGTGGTTGTTGAACTCCAGTGTGCTGGTTTAACCTCTATCCTCTCTCTACCTGTGTTTGTCCATGGCCTATGCGGCTAAAGCGAGTCTGGTATATCAAAGATGGCAAGCTGACATTCCTACTTTGGAGGAGGATGATTGGGAGGACTGCCTGGGCTCTTATATCACTACCATGATCTCAGCTAGAGACAGGTTTATCCAACTCAAGTTCCTGCATAGAGTTTATTATACTCCTCAGTGCTTAGCGACCATCTATCTGCATGCTTTGGCCAATCACAGCACGCTCCTCAGCTAGAGACATAATTGGCCAAAGGCAGGGTGCCTTTGGCCAATTATGGCTCAGGGGGATTAAGTCCACGCCCCACACTATATAAGGCTGCTTACACAGAGCCCATATAGTGTGTTATAGTGGACAGAGATAGAGAGATTGAGCTAGATTAGGCAGGCAGGTTAGTTAGTTAGTGGCAATGTATTTGATATGTATATATCTATACATATATATATATATACACACACACACAGTCAGACTAGTATATATAAATATTATATATATATTATATATATATATATATATATATATATATATATATATATATACACATACTTGTCTAGGGGTATGCTATGTATGATGCTTTAATGAAAAGTGTATATATATATATATATTCTGCATTCAGCGTAGCCTATATATACAGTGTAAACTCTATATTCAGTCAGTAGAGGCAGTGTATTTGATATATTCAGTCAGTACAGGCAGTATATTTGATATATATACAGCCTACTAGTATATATACAGTATCTCACAAAAGTAGTACACCCCTCACATTTTTGTAATTATTTTATTATATCTTTTCATGTGACAACACTGAAGAAATTACACTTTGCTACAATATAAAGTAGTGAGTGTACAGCTTGTATAACAGTGTAAATTTGCTGTCCCCTCAAAATAACTCAACACGCAGCCATTAATGTCTAAACCACTGACAACAAAAGTGAGTACACCCCTAATTGAAAATGTCCAAATTGGACCCTAAATGTCAATACTTTGTGTGGCCACCATTATTTTCCAGCACTGCCTTAACCCTCTGGGGCATGGAGTTCACCAGAGCTTCACAGGTTGCCAATGGAGTCCTCTTCCCCTCCTCCATGACGACATCACAGAGCTGGTGGATGTTAGAGACCTTGCACTCCTCCACCTTCCATTTGAGGATTCCCCACAGATGCTCAGTAGAGTTTAGGTCTGAAGACATGCTTGACCAGTCCATCACCTTTACCCTCAGCTTCTTTAGCAAGGCACCTTGAAGGTGTGTTTGGGGTCGTTATCATATTGGAATACTAACCTGCGGCCCAGTCTCCGAAGGGAGGGGATCATGCTCTGCTTCAGTATGTCACAGTTCATGTTGGAATTCATGGTTCCCTCAATGAACTGTAGCTCCCCAGTGCCGGCAGCACTCATGCAGCCCCAGACCATGACACTCCCAACACCATGCTTGACTGTAGGCAAGACACTTGTCATTGTACTCCTCACTTGGTTGCCGCCACACACGCTTGACACCATCTGAACCAAATAAGTTTATCTTGGTCTCATCAGACCACAGGACATGGTTCCAGTAATCCATGTCCTTAGTCTGCTTGTCTTCAGCAAACTGTTTGTGGGCTTTCTTGTGCATCATCTATGCTATGAATATGCACTACTGTTAGTGCGAAATGTCAGCTCTTTTGTCTGCTGTGATTTTCATCTTTGATTTTGATGTGAACTTTTTTAAATAAAAGAAGGCGATTTTTCAAGCGTGCAGCTGTCCAGAATCAGTTCCTGTTTTATTGCTACTAGCAATTGCCAGCACCTACGGCTTCCGAACCGAGAGAGAGGTTTACCATCTGTCTGCTCTCCTGGATCGGTAATATCTCCCTTTTTATATACAGAGAGTACACCTCACACCTCTATATCTGTGTATATACGGGGGATATAGTATATAGAGATATATAGGACAGTGGATATATAGTATATACAGAGAGTACACACATCACACCTCTAGATCTGGGTATATACAGTGGATATAGTATATAGAGATACATATATAGGACAGTGATCCCTTCCTGGCTATGTCCTGGTCAGAGATTACTATGAACCTACCATAGGGGCCATGTGATCCCTTCCTTTCTATGTCTTGGTCGGAGTTCGCTAAGAACCTACCATAGGGGCCATGTGATCCCTTCCTTTCTATGTCCTGGTCGGAGATCACTATGAACCTAGCATAGGGTCCATTCAATCCCTGCCTGGTTATATCCTGGTCAGAGATCACCATGAATCTACCATAGGGGTCATGTGATGCCTGCCTTGCTATGGCCTGGCCGGAGATAACTATGGACCTACCATAGGGTCCATATAACCCCTGCCTGGCTAAGTCCTGCTTAGAAATCACTATGAACTTGCCATATGGCCAGGTCGGAGATCACTATAAACCTATCATAGAGGCCATGTGATCCCTTCCTGGCTATGTCCTGGTCTTAGATTACTATGAACCTACCACAGAGGTCATGTGATCCCTGACTTTCTGACTATGTCCTGGTCAAAGATTACCAAGAACCTATCATAGGGGCCATGTGATACCTTCCTGGCCATGTCCTGGTCAGAGATCACTATGAACCTACCATAGGGCACAAGTGATCACTTCCTGTCTATGTCCTTTTCAGAGATCACTATGAACCTATCATAGGGGCCATGTGATCCCTTCCTGGTTATGTCCTGGTCAGGGATCACTATGAACCTACCATAGGGTCCATGTGATCCCTGCCTGACTATTTCCTGGTCGGAGATCACCATGAACCTACCATAGGGGCCATGTGATCCCTTCCTTTCTATGTCCTGGTCAGTAATCGCTATGAACCTAATATAGGGTCCATGTGAGTCCTCCCCAAACAGGAACAAGCATTGTAAGCACCAGAGTCACACAGGATTTCAGTGGCCAATAAAACTTTTTTTTTTTTTTTAAATAAAAAACATGTCATACTTACCTGCTCTGTGCAATGGTTTTGCACAAAGCAGCCCAGAGCCTCTTCTTTTCAGGTCCCTCATCAGCGCTCCTGCCCCTCGAGCCGCGCCCCTAAAGAACGCTGCTTTCCCTAGGGGGAATCGCTGCATGCTCGCTCCCGAGCCTCTGCTCTATGCGTCCATAAGATACAGAGCCACAGCTTGGCTCCGAACCCCCACCCCCCCACTCGCTCCTCACTGCCTGTAATTGACAGCACTGGGAGCCAATGGGAGCACGCAGCTGTCTCAGCCAATAAGGAGAGGGAGTCCCGGGACAGCCGAGTCTCTTGTGCACATTGCTGAATCGAGAGGGAGCTCGGGGGAGCATTGGGGGGGGGCGGGCACGAGGGGGAGCGGCACATGGAAGTTTTTTTTGTTTACCTTCATGCATAGAATGCATGGCCTATTAGATATCATGAAACCAACTGAAACAAAAGTGGACTTTTGGACTTTTAGGGTCCCCAAGGAATACACACAGACATTGGGAATTTAAATAATTAATTAATTAGTTAAATACAATTAAATACGCCTCTACTATTTGCTCTTACGTTGGAGCCGTTACTTAATAGAATTAGACACAACTCAGATATAAAAGGTATTCAGGTGGGAAAACAGGAATACAAGGTCTCGGCGTACGCAGATGACCTCCTTTTCTCAGTAACGAACCCACTTATCTCACTACCAAATTTAATGAAAGAGGTGGAGAGATATGGAGCTTTGTCTAATTTTAAAATTAATTATAGTAAGTCGGAGGCGATGGGGGTGGCCCTGGCGGGTCCCTTGCAGAGTAGCCTTCAGAGTAATTTCAAATTCAGGTGGACAACAACCGCACTGAAATACCTGGGAATACAAATCCCCCCAAATTTAACAGATATATTTGAGCAGAATTTCCCACCATTACTGAGAGAAGTGAGGAAACTTTTAGATGGCTGGAATAAAGGTACTCACTCCTGGTTCGGGAGAAGTAATATCCTAAAAATGTGTATAGTACCAAAATTTTTGTATCTCTTTCAGGCAGTGCCTATCCGGGTCCCCATGAACTTTTTCAGTCAAATTCGGGCAGAATTCACAAAATTTATCTGGGCAAGCAGACACCCAAGGATAAGTAGAGAGTTGCTGGCTAGGCCAAAGGAAGCAGGAGGAATAGCGACCCCAGATATATTTAGGTACTACCAAGCAGCCCACCTCAGTAGAATAATCGACTGGAATAGACATGCAGAATACAAACTATGGATCACTATTGAAAAACAATTAAGTCAAATACCTCTGAATAGAGCCATCTGGTGCTATGCAGACCTACCCTCCGAGTTAAAAAAACATCCTCTGATCGGACCAACTTTGCAGATAGGGGCTGGGATTATTCAGAAACACAGGCTATCTACCCCAAATTCACCTCTGCTCCCGATTCTAGGGAACCCAAAATTTTCCCCGGGTCTACACACACAGGTGTTCAAGAAATTGAGGGAGAAAGGAATCTTCCAAGCCTCACATTTTTTGAAAACTAGTGGATGGCTATCGATGGAGGACCTGATGAAAAAAGGGGGACAGACAGAAATACCATTTTGGCAAGCAAGACAAGTGAGACACTTTTTAGAAACACTAGGGCCAGTGGAAGAATATGAGAGACCTCGAACAAAGTTCGAGGAATACTGTGAAGAGAGTGAGCCCCTGAAACATGCTATTTCTAAAATATATGTGCTTTTGACAGCCCCCCCAGAAGGTTATACGGTAGTGAGTTTGGATAAATGGGGGAAAGACTTGGATAAAGAATTTACGTTAGAACAAAGGCAGAAAATAATACATCTGACACTAAAATCATCAAGGTGTACAAAAATGCAGGAATTAAATTTCAAGGTATTAACAAGATGGTATTACACCCCCTCAAGGTTGAACAAAATATTCCCAGATATCCCAGGGAGTTGCTGGAGGGGCTGTCAGGGAAGGGGTACACTACTCCATATATTCTGGACATGCCCAGTAATTGAGCGATTCTGGCAAGAAGTATATAGAGTCACCCAACTGCTCACGGAATTTCCCATCCCATGGGACCCAGAGTTCTTTCTACTACATCTCTCGCAAATTCCCTCTAAAAGCTATAAAAACTCAATAGTGTGCCATCTAGTAAACGCAGCAAAAAGCTGCATTCCCCGATGTTGGAAGAAACTACATGCCCCGAGTATCTCTATGTGGCTCAATACAGTCCGAAGGATAGGGATAATGGAAAGTTTAGTCCCAAGGTCGTCGGAGGGAAGAGAACGGGTTAGACAGACGTGGGCCCCATGGGAGGAATACCTTAAAACGGAAGAGGGTAAGAAGCTGATAGGGGAGGAAGCAGATTAATAGAAAGGGAGGGGGTAGTGAGGGGGAGGGGGCATGGGATTGGGGGGGGGGATGGGGGGAGGGGGAGGGGAAGAGAGACATTTTCCCACTTTTTTTTTTTTTTTTTGGCCGTCCAGGGGCAAGGGAGGCCTCAAGGGTACCTTAAGAATCAAGGACCATACAATTACAAGAGGCAAAGGGGAACCGGGTTAGGGGGAGAATGTAAATAAAGAAAAAGAAAAGGGATAAGAATAACTCGATAAAGGAAATCCGAAAGAAATATGATTTAACGAAATTAAATAACAGTCAAGCGGAATGTCTGAAGAAATGTATATTATGCATGTTTTATTTTGTAATCCCTTCGCAGAAATAAATAAAGAATTTAAAAAAAAATAAATACAATTAAAACCATAAAGTGATGAAAAGTGCTAGTGTACAATATGTGAACCAAATATGTACCTACTTATTATTGGAAGCATGTACCAGCATTTTTGATCTTTTATATTGTTTAATTGAGAAGTCTTTATTGCACAGAATAGCACTGCATTTTGATTTGAATTTATTGTTTGCGATTTTAGTTGGTTTATTAGCGCATTAACCCTTTAATTTTTGGAATGTATGCACAGTGAGTGATCACTTTTTATTGGTTGCAGCTTTTTAACTGTTTCTAATTGGGTTTGATCATATCAGCGCTTGAGTACCTATATATCAATTTTACTATAAAAATTCTTCCACACCCCTGTTAAAATGTCAGGTTTCTGTGATGTAAAAAAATGAGAGAAAAATGGTGAATCATTCCAGAACTTTTGCGGGTTCGGAGCGCTGCCCCATTGTTTTCAATGGGAACGGGCGCTATAGGAGCGGTAAATATACCGCTCCTATAGCGAACCAAAGATGCGACTTGCAGGACATTTTTCAGCGTCCTGTAAGCGCACCGCTTCAGTGTGAAAGCCCTCGGGCTTTCACACTGAAGACACAGCAACAGCTGTTTCGGGTCGGTCTGCAGGCGCTATTTTTAGCGCAATAGCGCCTGCAAACCGCCCCAGTGTGAAAGGGGCCTAAGTCTTTGCTGAAGCACCTTTTGAATGCTGCTAGGGCATGTATTCCTAGTATGTGGAAACAACAAACCCCACACCTTATAACACAGTGGTTTGCCAGGGTGAATGATATCCAATGAATGGAACACCTCAATGCAGTCCTCAGGGACAAGACAGAGGAACACAACAAGCACTGGCTGCATTGGAACATGTTTAATTTTTCGGATGAATATTTAACATCCTAACTATCTGAAGGTACTTAGTTCTGGAAGCTTGGTTCCTATTACTGTCAACCCCACAGAAGCTCTCTTCGGCTTGTCCATGGTGCCAGGCTCTGGAAGCCTTGTTTTTTAACATGGTGTGGTCTTGTCCATCTCTACAGTCGTTTTGGACACAGGTGGTGTCTGATGTCAACTCGGTGTGTGGCTTGACTCTCGGATTGGATCCTAAGGTTTTCCTTTTAAATGTTTTTGATGACTCTCATATGAGTAGATATATTAAACTCTTTATTTGCTACACTTCCTTTTAGGCATGCAGGGAGATACTTTTATACTGGAAATCTCCCCAAATCTCCCCAATTACTTCCTGGCATTCTGCTGTGAATAAGGTTCTACCCTTGTATAAGCTTACCTATCTTAACCGGAAGTGCCCTAGGAAGTTTGACAAAATTTGGTCCGCTTGGATAGATTCTTGGGGAGCAGAGGCAGACTGATGGCCTTAGCCTAACTGTGCTTTTGCTGTTGAGAATTTATAAATGCTTAACCACTTGTGTTTAGTGCTTGTTATTTTGCCTCTCCCCTCTTTGCCTCTTTGTTATTTTGGTTCCCCTCTTTGTCAAACAGCCAAGGTAAATATAACTACACTAATGCCTAGTTACAAAAAATTTACAGCGTACTATGCTTTTAACCAACCAATTCAACTAGTGCCTGCCACAATCTTTATAAGAGAGTTGAGAAGAATGGGTGTAGATCGCAATGACTGACTCTATCAGTCATTGTTGTAGATTGGTAGGGTGTGGGCAGAGGGAAAGAATTTGTTTCCAGAGGTCCATGCCCAATTTGGAAAATGGTGGTGATGAGCCCTGTTAGGGCTTGGGCTGCTACCTCGGTGTGCGTCCTTACGGTCGACTCTGCATGTAATGTAGAAGAAATGAGGATAAAGGAGTGCCCGGCGATCAAAGAGGTAAGTAATTTGTATTTTATTTGTTTCAGCAATAAAAGAGGCCAACGCATTTCGGGTGACTAAAGACTCCTCCTTCATCAGGGCTGCTAGCAAAAATAGTTGTGGGATGATCCTGTTGGAGGGTGCCTTTGGCACATGGATCTGGACTGTTAGAAGTCCTCAGCCCTGGCTGTGTGTTCAGAGGCAGCAAAAACTTTTGCAGGGGGAGTCTTTAGTCCCCCGAAACACGTTGGCCTCTTTTTATTGCTGAAACTTCAAATAAAATACAAATTACTTACCTCTTTGATCACCGGGGGCAATCCTTTATCCTCATTTCTTCTACAATATATATTTTGTTTAGACCCCCGTAGTGCAGGGTGACTGTGAGTAGAAAGTGTTAGCACTGAGCCTTGGGGAGTGACATTTACTGGCCAATCTACAAGTCTCTACATACACTGCATATTGCATTTATGTTTGATTGGAGTTCAGTTTTTGGCAATGGCACCAGGAGAGATAAAGTCCGCTGATAGGCAGTTACAGCTGGAGACACCTATTGTAAGTGGTTTAAAGTATCCTTTGTTTGTCTCCTTCACAGCATAACCTGACATATAATATATATTACTGTACTAGCATAGCGTCTGCACAAAAATAGTATTTCAAAGCAAAACAAACAAGAAGATAAATGACTGTTCAATGTATGTGCTCCATATAGATCAGGCACGGTAGGTTGAACATGTTCTGTTTATCCTTTGACAGAAGATATCTGAGCAGGATTCCTGTAGAACATATGGCAAACACGTCAGGAGAACCGTTCAGTGTCTCCACATAAGAATGTCAGTCAAATGTCAGATCATGGCATGAAAGAAGGACACCGGTTACTAATATTTTTCCCAATTTATAATTCTGGTGGAACACAATCACCTAACCTCTGTTGCTTTCTTATACCTGTTGTATCAGACTTGACAGAAAGTTAACTTATACTATGCCTGGACTAGCCAAAGCAACAGGTGTATTTCATAGCAGGTTCCAGAATGACCATTTACAGTCCTTACCTTTCCTATAGTCCTTGACAAGCCCATTTCACTGCTGTAGCCCCCAAATGTTCTTGCACAAATTTAAACTTTCACAAAACTTGAAATTTGCTTGGGGTTTACATAACCGAACTGCCCCCACCCCACCCACCAACACACACTCACTGTCTCGTTTTCACGTACCTTGTGAAGGAGCCCGGTAATGCAGAGGAAGGCCTCCCTTACGTTTCTGACTCGCGGCCCCTGATAGAGTAGACAGGGGACCTGAGAGTTAAGAATGGTATGAGTGCCTGGCAGGTTAGTAGTCAGAGGAGCTGCTCTGGAATTCCTAATGCCACAGGGATGAGGACTGGTGAGATGAGATGTCAGAACAGCAGGCAGTTGTGGAGCTGGGTCAGCGGATATCAGGATACCACACACCAGGATGTTAGCGGCATCGCTCAGCGGATCAGCTCTTAGAGATGTGGAGCACAGACAGGCACAGGCACACACAGGTTTGAGAAGACAGGACAGGTGTAGCGCCAAAGACAGGTTGGAGTACAAGCTCGGTTGGCAACAGGCCAACAGTGTGGTAAGAAGAGGAGCAAGCAGGATCCAAGTCAAGGACAAACCGAGGTCGGTACAGGCAGCAGGCAGGAATAGTCAAAGGCAAGCCGGATCAAACATAGGAACAGGTCTCAAAGCAGGTTACAGGTAGCAGGGGTTTATGGGAAGCTGCAGATCAAACAGCACTGGCTCTGTTTACAAGCCCTGTTAAATAGGTCATCTGGCGCCAAAACTCTTGCGCATGCGCTCTCTGGCACGCGCACCAGCACTCGCAGACATGGATTCCTTCTACAGGGCATTTCCTGACACTCACTTGGCTTGGACCTGCCCAATGACCACACAATGCACAGAGGAGTGTCCTGTGTGCCCCCATAGCTGGAAGTATGGATGGGTTCTTGAACAGCCCCACTGGCAAATTAGGGAAGAATTAACTCCTTCTCCTTATGGTGCCTGCTATTAGGTGAACCTGTTATTTTACTTTGTCCAAGATCAGGTTTGCCTTAAAGCCAAACTCCTTCATTCCATTCACCCATATATATCAGAGCGTCTCCCATCGCTCACGTGACTCCTCGGCTCTCTCTCCTCCCTGGCTGACGTCTGTGGGAGTTCTCGGCCCCACCCGCTATAGCTGTCAGCTGAGGAGAGAGCCGAGGAGTCACGTGAGCCAGTGGCGACTGATGCTCAAAATTTTTGGGGTGTGCAAACAAACTGAAAAATTCAGAAAAAATACATAAATTGTAGCCTCACTGTGCCCATCAAATGCAGCCACTGTGCCATCAATTGCAGCCACTGTGCCCATCAAATGCAACCACTGTGTCATCAATAGCAGCCACTGTGCCATCAATAGCAGCCACTGTGCCATCAATAGCAGCCACTGTGCCCATCAAATGCAGCCACTGTGCCATCAATTGCAGAAACTGTGGCCATCAAATGCAGCCACTGTGGCCATCAAATGTAGCCACTGTGTCCATCAAATGCAGCCACTCTGCCTATCAATTGCAGCCACTGTGCCCCATCAATTGCAGCCACTGTGCCCCATCAAATGCAGCCACTGTGCCAATCAAATGCCGCCACTGTGCCCATCAAAAGTTGCCACTGTGACCTCCCCGCCCGCTCACCATCTGACCGTCACTTACCCTATCTCGGTGGTGGGTCAGGCAGCGAGTGAGGGCGGCGAGCTGTGGGACCTTGCAGCGGGTCAGACGGCGATGAGTTGTGTCCTCCATGAGTCTCCTCCCCTCCTCCTGATAGGCGTCCAATAGCAGCGTCTGTCCTTTCAGCCAATCAGGTGACGGTAACAGACCCATGCTCCCTGTTTGGCAGAGAGGCGGTTCAGTGTAAGAAAAGCGAAAATTCATTCGCTTTTCTAACACACCTGGGTGGACTCCGAGCTCAATGCTTTGTGCTCCAAGTTCACCTTTTTTGAAGCCTATTAGAGCCTATGGGTTTAATCAGGTGCTTTAAAAATATACCACGCCGCTGTAATTCAAGCGCCCGCGTCCGAAAAGGGGCCAGACACCTGAATAGGGGGTGGCGGCAGCGGCCATGGATAGATTCATGCAATGCATGAATCTATCCATTATTCATAGAGGGGTGGCTGGAGAAGGGTTAACACCCCTGTAATGTTTGTTTTGCTGTCTGTTGGACAATTGGATTTTTAAAAATTTTGGGTTGTTATGGAAAAAAAGGATTGGTGATAAAGCATCAGTGAAGACACCTTTTTAATAATAACTCTTACAGGAGAGAATTTCCCTTCCTAGGGGTGGATTTCCTCTCACTTCCTGTTGTCTCCCTCTGTTTGTAAGTAGGAGTCATTTGTAAGTCGGATGTTTGTAACTAGGGGACCGCCTGTACAAGAAACGTCTTACCTCTGTGATTGGCAACAAGGGTTTCTCCACCAAGTACTAAGTCGTGTTTTGCTGGGGGATCAAATACTTATTTCACTCACTGAACTGCAACTCAATTTATAACATTTGTATCATGTGTTTTTTCTGGATTTTTGGTTGATATTCTGTCTCTATCATTTAAAATACACCTATGATAAAAATTATAGACCCTTCATTTCTTTGTAAGTGGGTAAAATTACAAAATCTGCAGGGGGTCAAATAATTATTTTCCCCATTTTACTAGAGAGTGGTTCACAGATTGGTCATCTACGCTTACGTAATGCAAAATTATGTTTTTTTTAACATATAGTGAAAGATGCTATGGAACTGTTGTCTTTTGTAATATGGACCTTCTATATCAGCAGGCTTTGTACTGTTTCCAGTATATAGAGTCTTCTTTCATACAATAAGTAAAAAATATACACTATATCACCAAAAGTATTGGGACACCTGCCTTTACACGCAAATGAACTTTAATGGCATCCCAGTCTTAGTCCGTAGGGTTCAATATTGAGTTGGCCCACCCTTTGCAGCTATAACAGCTTCAACTCTTCTGGGAAGGCTGTCCACAAGGTTTAGGAGTTGTCTATGTGAATGTTTGACCATTCTTCCAGAAGTGCATTTGTGAGGTCAGGCACTGATGTTGGACAAGAAGGCCTGGCTCAGAGTCTCCACTCTAATTCATCCCAAAGGTGTTCTATCGGGTTGAGGTCAGGACTCTGTGCTGGCCAGTCAAGTTCCACTACCCGAAACTCCCTTATTTATGTCTTTATGGACCTTGCTTTGTGCACTGTGCGCAGTCATGTTGAAACAGGAAGGGGCCATCCCCAAACTGTTCCCACAAAGTTGGGAGCATGAAATTGTCCAAAATATCTTGGTATGCTGACGCTTTAAGAGTTCCTTTTACTGGAACTAAGGGGCCAAGCCCAACCCCTGAAAAACAACCCCCCACCATAATCCCCCTCCACCAAATGATTTGGACCAGTGCACAAATTTCCATAAAGACATGGATGAGCGATTCTGGGGTGGAGGAACTTGACTGGCCTGCACAGAGTCCTGAAATCAACCCGATAGAACACCTTTGGGATGATTTAGGTGACTGCGAGCCAGGCATTCTCATCCAACATCAGTACCTGACCTCACAAATGCGCTTTTGGAAGAATGGTCAAACATTCCCATAGACAGACATTTTGAACTATTTTAATGTTTGGGGATGGCCCCTTCCTGTTCCAACATGACTCCACACCAGTGCACAAAGCAAGGTCCATAAAGACACGGATGAGTGATTTTGAGGTGTAGGAACTTTACTGGCCTGCACAGAGTATTGACCTCAACCCGATAGAACACCTTTGGGATGAATTAGAGAGGAGACTGGGAGCCAGGCCTTCTAGTCCAATATCACTGCCTGACCTCCCAAATGGGCTTCTGGAAGAACGGTCAAACAATCCCATAGACACACTCCTAAACCTTGTGGACAGCCTTCCCAGAAGAGTTGAAGCGGTTATAGCTGCAAAGGGTGGGCCAACCCAATATTGAACCCTACGGTTTAAGACTTGGAAGCCATTAAAGTTCATGTGCGTGTAAAGGCAGGCGCCCCAATACTTTTGGTAATATAGTGTATATACTAGGGAGTGCAGTGGTCTTCGACCTTCAGAGACAGTAGTGCTAATGATTGGCTGGGATGAACCAGCAAAGCTGCAAAGCGTCCTTTTGAACATTTTTAGAAAGTTACCAACAACAAAACAATCTTTGAACATTGATAGCAGTCACAGATACATAAAACACATTATATTACAGATCTGGAATTGTATCATGAAAAAAAATGTAATGCATTCAGCTCTGTCTAGACAGCATGGCAGGTCTTGCTGGAAATGTAATGCCCTTGTGCCCTTTGGCCCTGGTTACAGTAGCTAGCATGGTATGTATTCGGTTCTGTGAATTGTTCACTACAAATGAACTAGCATATTAAGATGAGGCCTTTTCACCCCCAGCAACAATTCGTCGCTTAACAAAACTTGACTTGTCTCTCCAGCAGCTAAGCGGTCATCTGGTCCTTATACAGACGTTTGCAGCAAAAAGATTTAACAAATAACTGTTTGCAGCATAAATAAAATGTATTTCCCCATTATCCAACATGATCCCACTGATTTCTCATAACTACTTGGCACAGTTTCAAGCTATGACCTAAAATCATATAGCGTGACAATGCTTGGCCATATTGAAAAGAGCAGTTTAAAAGGGCCCATGCTTTTTTATATATACAAAAGACAGAAAATGCATACAACTATGTAAAGGTACAGTACATTACAAATACTGCAATATAAAATATGGAATAAAAAAATAAAATAAAAAATACTTGAAAAATAAAATGCATGAATCTAATTGGGACACACGTGATAGTTTTTTATTTCTTCAACCCAAATAAAAGTCATAGCTATCAATACATAAAATGTAAAAAGGAGAAGAGGAAAGATAAAAAACAAAACAAAAGGAACAACATTTTATGTATTGATATCTGTAAAAATTTCAATAAAAAAATATTGATAAAAAAAGTCATAGCTATCAATGTAAAGAGCTCTATGAATGGAGGAGGCAGAGTTTTCTTTTATTGGCCCACCCTTCATTCTTATGCCCCGTACACACGGTCGGATATTCCGATGGAAAAAGTCAGATCGGATTATGTTGTCGGAAAATCCGATCATGTGTGGGCTCTAGCGGACTTTTTCCATCGGAATTTCCGACAGAAAAAATTTGAGAACAGGATCAAAAATTTTCCGACAACAAAATCCGATCAGACTTTTTCCGATCGCGTGTAGAGAATTCCGACGCACAAAGTGCCACGCATGTTCAGAAGAGATACAAAAGCCATTGGCTACTGCCCTGTACGTAGTCCCATCGTACGTTTTGTACATCACCTCGTTCAGAATGATCGGATTTTCCGACAACTTTGTCCGACCATCTGTGTGCAACACCAGTTTCGGACAAAATCCATCGGAAATTATCCGACGGATTTGGGGATCGGAATGTCCGACCGTGTGTACGGGGGCTTAGAGCCCTTTTCATTGGTGGGAGCTGTAGTACAGCGTCTATGAATGGAGGAGGGTGGTGGGAAGGGTGGACTTAGTCGGCACCCTATGATAGGTCCAGCAACTGTATTAAATCCTGCAGCACTGGAAGATCTCTGCTGTAAGGGTGTGGTGGAGGGATAGAAGATGGAACATTTCAACCAGGACAGCCGGCCACCATCACAAGGGACACTTCCCATTAAATATAAGTACTGTAGCTTGTGCTGAATTTTTAGAAAAACATTTTTTAACTAAACTTAGGCTTAAACATAAACCTCCTCGGCTAAAGTGGTCACACTCCTGCTAATATTTTTAATTTTTTTGATGCATATGACTGCTAGAGACCTCATTGACCTTTTCCCAACAAGCCTATTGTAAAACGATGGCTGGACGGGAGCATTGTTGTTCTGGGATCTGTCACCCCCCCCCGTGGACACGGCCGATGACAGATCACTGTACCGGCCCGCTGCTGGTACCATGTGATCGTTGTGGCCAATCACAGCAGAACACATGAGAACACAATGAAAGGCTTTGTTATATGCCTTTCATTGTGTATTATTGTGATTAACTCTGCGATTGGTTACAGTCATCACATGGTACAGAGAGGGCCAATCACAACCCATCTGTACCATATGAATAGCTGTGGCCAATCACAGCTAATCACAATAGTAAACACTGAATGAGTGGTTTTCAATCAGAAAAAATGGTTGCTTACAACTGTAAAATGCACAGTTATAAGCAATCATAGTGTGTATAAAAAAAAAAAAAAATCCTGATCACCTCCCCAGAGTAGTACAGTTGTGGTAACACTGTATTGCTCTGATCACTGTATGTAAAAAAAAAAGGAATAAAATGTAATAAAAAATAAAATAATATTCAAAAAAAATCCTTTAAGAGCTGCAAGGCCGGGACGCTAATGCACGTGGCTGATGGCTGCGATGTCTGCCGAACATCCGCAATCGCTCCACAGATAGCCATAACGAGGATCTATCAATGTAAACAAACAGATCCCCGTTCTGCCAGGGAAGTACAGAATGATTGTTCCTAGTGATTAGGAACAGCGATCTCTCTGTACTCCAAGTCAGTCCCCTCCCCCCAAAGTTAGAAACACCTCCCAGGAAACACGTATAACCCCTTGATCACCAATAGTGTTAACCCCTTCCCTGCCTCTTCCCTGCCAGTGTAATTTATACAGTAAACAGTGCATATTTATAGCACTGATCGCTGTATAAATGTCACTGGTCCCAAAAAAGTGTCAAAAGTGTCCGATCTGTCCATGTCGCAGTCCTGTTAAAAATCGATGAACACCGCCATTACTAGTAAAAAAAAAACTTATAATAATAAATTATAATAATAATAAATGCCATAAATCTATCACCCAATTTTGTAGACGCTATAACTTTTGCGCAAACCAATCAATATACGCTTATTGTGATTTTTTTTACCAAAAATATGTAGAAGAATACATATTGGCCTAAACTGATGAAGACATTTTTTATTTTGTTGGGGAGAATATTTATTATAGCAAAAAGTAAAAAATATTGTTTTGTTTTTTTTTTTCAAAATTGTCAGTTTTTTTTGCTTATAGCACAAAAAATAAAAACCGTAGAGGTGATCAAATACCACCAAAAGAAATCTCTGTTGTGGGAAAAAAATGTCGTAAATTTTGTTTTGGTACAACATCACACGACTGCGCAATTGTCAGTTAAAGTGACGCAGTGGCGTATCGCAAAAAATGGCCTGGTCATTAAGGGGAGAAATCTTCCGGTCCTTAAGTTGTTGATTAATTTTCCAAAAAATTGCGACAAAAAATTTGTCATGCCTCTTGCTAAATGCCTTGGACTACTTTCCAAAAAGGGGTCATTTGGGGGATATCTGTACTGTCCTAGCATTTTTGTGCGTCAAGAAATGAGATAGGCATTCAGTACATCAGGATTTATTTTCAGATATAAATACCATAGTTTGTGGACCGAATAACTTTCATACAGACAAAATAATATACACTGATTTGTGTCAATTTCACCAAAGAAATGTAGCATTTGGCCTAAATTTCTTTAAGAAAGACTTTTTGATATTTTTTCGTTTATTTTGCAAAAAAAAAAAACAGCAGTGATTAAATACCATTAAAATAAATTTATATTTGTGTGAAAAAAAATGATAAAAATGTCATATGGGTACAGCGTTGCATGACCGTTCAATTGTCGTCATTTAAAGTGGGGTGCCCCCTAAAAAAAAATGTAAAAGTCAGCAGCTACAAATACTGCAGCTGCTGACTTTTATTAATCGGACACTTACCTGTCCCAGGGTCCAGCAATGCGGGGGAACGAAGCCCCCCCTCGTTCCCCGCTCCGCTCGTGGCGCCGGCATTCTTACGGTGGGCACCCAGCTGTGGCTTCACAGCCGGGCACCCACTGCGCATTCGCGAGCAGTGCCGCGCGCTGTGATACGCCGCGCAGTCATCTGAGACCTGTCATGTGTCCCAGATGACTGACTGCGCCGAGGGGAAGTCATGTCAGTGCCCGGGCACTGAAGGAGGCAGACTACGAGAGACCCCCTAGCAGCAGGCATTTAGGTGAGGTGAGTAAAAAAAAAAAAATTTCCAATTATTTTTTTTTTTTTAATGAATTTTAATCTAGTTTTTATTTTTTGGTGGAAACACCACTTTAAAGTGCAACAGCGCTGAAAGTTGAAAATTGGCCTGGACAGGAAGCGGGTGAAAGTGTTCGGTATTGAAGCGGTTACAAGTTGTTAGTTGTTTCTGGGATTGTTTTTTTTTTAATTTTTTTTTAATCACATTGGGATTATGTTATGTGCAGATAATGTGCCACAGAGTTACCTTCTAACGTCTTTTATATTTTGGTTTAGTGACCTTTTAACTTTCAAATTTGGTTTCAGAAAAAAATGATATGTGGGATCTGATTAGTAATAATGGGGAGTGTTTTTGCTTTTCCTTCTCTGTATATTTTTTACATGAAATCATGAAAAGTTACCAGAAGCACAAGAAACGAAATAGGAAAATGAATTTTGTGAAATAACACTGAATCAGTTTTTTTTTAAATGAACACCAGCAGGCTGACAGTGCGATACGGATCTGTGTTTGGAGAGGTCAAATATTCAGTTGTTTGAGTGACGGGATGTTCTCAGGGGCCGCCTCATCAGCAAGCACATTCATGTGCCCAGTGCCTTGCTAGCACTGCCTACATATTGTCTTAGACATTGGCATTTTAATCTGGATATGCAGAACAAGACATGCTGTGGGGAGATGTTTAATTGGCTCCCAGCAGAGCCCAGGCTGCTTCAATTGCTTGTTTTTTCCGCTCTTAAATTGGTGCCATTTTCACATCATATTCATGCCCTCTGGTAGTTTAAATACAAAACTACATTGCATTTTTTTCGTCTCTCACAAAGTAATTAGGAACGAAGGTCACACTGTCCTATTTTTGTTAGAAATGGTTCATTTTCTAGCCCGATGTGCACAATCGATTGACATTTCTGGGTTTTAGCTTTTTTTTTTTTACTGAGAACTTTTTTTTGGTGGATTTGTCAGTCATGTGGATCAGTACTGTATAATAAAGCCACATTGCCAGCTGTAAAAGGTGGTGTACACAAATACAGAGGGACCTGGTCAACGAGGGATACCATGGAATAAGGAATCATTTATGACTAGGGAAGCTCCCACTGGGACCAATCCACAAGCTATGGATATACCTGTAGTTTGTTGCAGTAACTATAGGATTACTAATACTGGCTGTGTGTGAGCACAATGGAATCTTGAAAGAGAGATCAGGACAAAAATGAACAGAAAATAATTATAGGGCTATGTGATTTTCCATTATTATTGAAGAGAAATCATAGACTTGTATATGGACAGCTCATAAAAACAGCCTCCCAAAACCAGGAGCTAATGGACACTAGTGGCGGCTGGTGCTTAAAATAGTTTGGGGGGGGGGGGGGCAAACAAACTGAAAAATACTGAAAAAAAATCATCAATTGCAGCCTCACTGTGCTATCAATTGCAGCCACTGTGCCCATAAAATGCAGCCATTGTGCCCCATAAAATGCAGCCGCTATGCCCAACAAATGCAGCCACTGTGCCCATCATATGCAGCCTTTGTGCCCATCATATGCAGCCTCTGTGCCCATCATATGCAGCCTGTGCCCATCATATGCAGCCCCTGTGCCCATCATATATAGCCTGTGCCCATCATATGCAGCCTGTGCCCATCATATGCAGCCTCTGTGCCCATCATATGCAGCCCCTGTGCCCATCATATGCAGCCTGTGCCCATCATGCGCAGCCTGTGCACATCATATGCAGCCTTTGTGCCCATCATATGCAGCCACTGTGACCCCCCCCCCCCTACTTGCCGTCATCAATTGCAGCCTCACTGTGCCATCAATTGCAGCCACTGTGCCCATAAAATGCAGCCACTCTGCCCATCATATTCAGCCTCTGTGCCCATCATATGCAGCCTCTGTGACCATCATATGCAGCCTGTGCCCATCATACAGCCTCTGTGCCCATCATATGCAGCCTGTGCCCATCATATTCAGCCTCTGTGCCCATCATATGCAGCCTATGTGCCCATAATATGCAGTCTCTGTGCCCATCATATGCAGCCCCTGTGCCCATCATATACAGACTGTGCCCATCATATGCAGCCTCTGTGCCCATCATACGCAGCCTCTGTGTCCATCATTTGCAGCCTGTACCCATCATATGCAGCCTCTGTGTCCATCATTTGCATCCTGTACCCATCATATGCAGCCTGTGCCCATCATATCCAGCCTCTGTGCCCATCACATGCAGCCACTGTGACCCCCCCGCGCTCGCCGTCTGACCGGCACTTACCTAATTGTGGTGGGGGGTCAAGCAGCGGGAGACGGCAGCGAGCTGTGGGAGATGCATCCTCCATGCTTCTCTGTCCTCACATGTGTCTCTTCTACCATTCCGTTAGGCATCCAATCTGAGCGCCTGTGCCTTCAGCCAATCAGGTGATGGGTATTAGATCCACGCCTCCTGATTGGCTGAGAGGTGGTTCAGTATTAATTTGCTTTAATTTGCTTTTCTAACACACCTAGGTGGACTGCGAGCACAATGCTTTGTGCTCCAAGTCCACCTTTTTGAAGCCTATTAGAGCCTATGGCTTTAATCAGGTGCTTCAAAAAAACACCCCTGCCGCTGGAATTCAGGCGCCTAGCGTCTGAAAAGGGGCCCGACACCTGAATAGGGGGTGGCTACAGCGGCCATGGATAGATTCATGCTATTCATGAATCTATCCATTCTACACAGAGGGGGGTGGCGTGAAAGAGGGGGCGGTGTCCTGCACCCTTAATGGACGCACCGCCACTGATGGACACCCAGTATTAGCATGCAAACATAACATGCATTTAAAGGACAACTACATTTTTAGTTAAGTTATCATTTATAGCCCAACTTCTGGTAAAACATGTTTCCTTTCAATATGATCTTGTTACACTCTTAAGTCTGCCATTCATACACCTTGTTGGCATCATTTCCAGGTGCTGGGGACCGGTAATTCAGCTCCACAGATGTGCCCATGCCAGCTAGTCCACGCAGGTCCTCTCATGCCGACGTCATCAATACAGTTTATCTTCTTGTTCCTGAGAGATACTTGATGCTGGATCGCTAAAAGAAAGAAAAAAAAATGTATTATCACTGCAAGTGTGGTAGGAGGAGAGGTGTGGGGCAGCCTAGAGAGGAGCTTTCAACTTTCCCACAATTCCCCGAGTGACAGCCACCTAGAAAATACTTACAGTTATCCCCACTCCCACATTCTTCACTGGAGGACCCTGCCCAGTGCTGCCCAGCCTTGGTATAAACAAGTATTTGTCATGCCAAGTGTCTATGTCACGTGTGTGCCGCTCAGCCCTCTGTGGCTATGGCTGGTCAGTACTGATCACAACCCCAGTTTTCCAGAGAAGTATGGCTCCAGCCATTGGGATAAATGGACTGAGCAGTGAACATGCGCATAGGAATGGTTGATTTTTTGCAGCAATTGATGTTGGGTTTTTAACATTTACATTTGTTGCTCTGTTGAGCTAAAGCCAACACTGGGAGAGTCTGGTCAGCTAATATACACCTTAGGCTGATACAGGTTTGCTGGTCTAGAACAATTCTGCCAAAGATCATATTTGATGGATGGATGGCGCTCACATGCTCATCATACTGCATAATCTCACAGATGCTGTTTGAGAAGCAGCAGAGTGGTCTAGTGGTTATCACTCCTGCCTTATAGCAGTAGGGTCATCTATCCTGACCATCATACAACCTATCTGGTGACACATCTGCTTTGCAGCATTAAGGTCATTGGATCAAATCCCAACAAGGATAATTCCTGCATGGAAATTGCATGTTCTCCCCTATGCTTGCATGGGTTTCTTCTCGGTACCCTATACAGTACCTTTATGTATATTTCTTGACTATGTATAGGATTTTGTTCTTACCAGAGTTCTGTGAAAAGTGGTGATCTGTAAATTCCCTGAAGAAGCCAATTCTGGCGAAACATATTGGGATCCAAAACCACGCTCTGACCATCTATGTTTATGGACACCACTAATCAATAATATGATATGTATACATGCTTAATGTATTTTTATTGAACCCACTTTTTTAACTATGTGAATAAACTTAATTTGTTTAATATAAAGTGTTTTTTATGACTTCTGACACCGCTATAATCCCACAAAATACCCTGTTGCTCCATATACATGGACACTACCTTTGCAGGTATGCCGGGGCAGAATATAGCCTGAGTTAGGGTTAGGGAATTAGGAAAGAATTATGTCTCTGAATGTTGGACTTTGAAATACCTTTTATACTTTTTAAAGTAAAGTTTTGTTCCCATCTGAAGTTATTCAAAGGGGTGTAATGCATGTAACCAGCACCATTGCATGGTACAGGTCACTGAGGTACTTGGGGTATGAAGACACTGGTATGGAAGTAGCGCAGTATAGTAAAGTAAACCTGTCACAGGGGCCTAGGGTAGCCTAGAGGAACCCACCCTGGGGTAGGCCTGTCATGTGACCCTTGCTTGGCACCCAACAAGGAGGGAAACATGGAGGGCGTGTTGACCACCCTTTCACCCTGACCAGCCCACATGGGTATGTATGCATGGGAGGTAGGAACCTTAGAGTGTAAGCTTCTTGAGGGCAGGGGCTGACGTAAATGTACAATATACTGTATGTAAAGCGCTGCATAAATTGTCACGCTATATAAATACCTGTAGTAAAGACATTTGCATGTCGTAAAATACTGATGGATAGTGCGAATATCCATTTTAAAAACAAACATCACTTTGTTTTGCTTTTTAATGCAGATAAATCACAGACTTCTTTCCCATTGGTTGGATATGCCCATCTTATATTATTTTATTTATTTATTTTTTTATATGGAGTTTTCTGCTTCCAACCCTACAAGGAACCATGTCAGTGATCTAAGTCACCTCTGTACTAGTGTGTATTTCTGGATGTCTTTCCCTTCCCATCCATAACATGTAATCTGTCTTTTCCCAGTCCCTGTACAGCCTCAAAGTCCTTATCTCCTTGTTTAGTTGTTCTTTTGTCAGGCTGATCCAGGCCATTCTGTCTGCTCCTGTTATCTGGCTGGCTTTTCTATCTAATAGTTTGTTTTTCCTTTAATTCCCAAATCTTCCCAACCTCCATTTTTTTAATTGTGTTCTTATCCTGGTTTTATGAATGGCTCAGTCTAGAAAAGGAAGTTACCTGAGGACAGACTTCAAACAAAATTTACTTAGGCAACCTAATACAACAATGTGATGCTGAATAGGTAAATACAGAGAAATCAGAGAAGGGGCATGTGCTCGGGTTTGGTTTACATTCGATGACATTGTAAAAAACTCTTTTCAAGCAATTGTTTTAGAACTGTCAGTCTTCTTTCTCTATTCAGCCAACTCTATGTCATGGCCTTCCGCATATAATATGACTGTCTTATCCTTAAGTTTAAAGTGACACTGTACTGTGGTTTTAAAAAAAAAAATTCTATTCATGTAATATCTTTAACTCAAAAAAGACCAACAATTGTTCTCAGTCTCCTCCAAGACAGATACGAATTACATCTCTTTAAGGCCCCTTTCACACCGGGGCGTTTTTCATGCGGTGCAGCGCTAAAAATAGCGCCTGTTCACCGCATGAAAAAATCCTGCCCCTTTAACTCCAGTGTAAAAAGCCGGCGGGTGCGCTAGCAGGATGACAAAAAAAGTCCTGCTAGCAGCATCTTTGGAGCGGGATAGGAGCGGTGTGTTCACCGCTCCTATACCGCTCCTTCCCATTGAATAGAATGGGACACCGCGGTGAACGGCGCTCTGCGGGGGGTGTTTAACCCCTTTTCGGCCGCTCGCGGGGGTTAAAACCGCACCGCGAGCGGCCGAATACCGTGGTTAAAACGACGGTAAAGCAGCGCTAAATATAGCGCTGCTTTACCGTCACCGCGGCTCACCGCCCCAGTGTGAAAGGGGCCTTACTGCATACATCTTACTGTACATTTACATACTTGCAATTTGCTCCCCCACTATTTTGATCTATTGCTGACCTGCTATAGCCGCCGGCAGGGATCTAACTAAAAAACCCAACAACCAGCTTGCCCATTGATTGATCAAAATTTGTGCAGTTCCTGCTGAAATGGTTGAATTTCCATCTGCCTATGGCCGGCTTCATTTTCATCAGTGCTGCTACAACAAGGCCTGACTGCTCTGTCTTGATCAAAGACTCACTGAGCAGAATTATATATCCTTTGGCACATAAGATAGTTTACATATACATATTTCGAATATGCATTAAAGCGGTTGTATACCCGTTTTAACTTTTTTTTTTTTTAAACTACCTGCAAGAGAAAGTCATAATGAGCTAGTATGACTAGCATACTCGCTCATTATGCATCACTTACCTTAGATCGGGGCCCCCGATGCCGTCCTCTTCTCCCCCTCCAGCCGCAGCCATCTCTTTTCCGGGTATCGCCGCTCCGGCCAATCACAGCGCTGCTGCCGCATGCGCGCAGGACACTTCAACTGCGGTGAGCCGCAGTTGGGAATGGGGATTAACGTTGTAAATCGTTCTTTGCAAATATCTCCTAAACCGTGCAGGTTTAGGAGATATTTCTTGTACCTACAGGTAAGCCTTAATCTAGGCTTACCTGTAGGTGCAAGTTGAAATTAAGGGTATACAACCACTTTAAACTGCTTGCCTAGAGTTTATCTAGAGTGACACTAAACTATATCCTTATTCTCCGAAAAAAATTCATACTACTACAGAAACTACTTAAAGTGATTGTAAAGCCACTGTGTTCTCTTCATAGAAACCCCAAATGTTCGATAAGGTTATGTGCCCAGTGTCTGTGTTTTAAAAAAAAAAATGCCTTATTTCAGAGCGCTGCTCGGGGCACACCTGGCTGCCCACCTCTCTCCTCTCTCAATCTGGCAGCTATAGCTGGAGGCGCCGAGCGGCGCTATGAAATAAGGTATAAAACAGGTATGGAGGTTGAATCTCCCACAAAACCTTTGAAACCATCTATGGCTTGCTGTAAATCTTTCAGTCGATTCTTCTCCTTTGTGCACTTTCAAATTCTCAAAAATACTGTGTGTTTTGGTTTGAATCAATAAAAGACTCATTGGCATTCTTTTTTCTATTTGGTCATCAATCCATTTCATGAATGAGGCCTTTCCGCTGCCTAGTTATTATGGCTTGATATCCTGTCGATGCTTTTACTGCCTCCTTCACTCTATCCTTATCCTTTAGGATTGTTGAAATGGTAGAATGTGCAAGTTCCAATTCACTTGCTATTTCTTTAACTTTCTTGCCTGCCTCATAGTCCTTACAGTGTTTGTTAAGTCAAATATGTAAAGCATTGCCAGACCCTCTATTAGAGCCTGGCATAGCACACTGCAATAGTCTTTTATAAAAACGAGCAAATACTGATTTAGAACGATGTTCAGGCCAGTCACATGACTCATGGCTACTGTATACATCCGATGGATGGCTTCTGCAGGAGGGGCCGAGATCTCCCTCTGACTTCAGCTGGGGAGATCACATGGCTACTCAGCCTCTCCTGCAGTAGCCCTGGAAACCGACGGAGAGTTAGGTGACCGGCCTGAAGATTTAAATCAGTATTTACAATGCTCGTTTTTATAAAATACTAATGCAGTGTGCTTTGCCAGCATATAATAAAGGGGCTGGCAGTGAGTATTTAAAATTTAAAATTTTACTAATAGCGGCGGGGGAGGTAAAGACGGAGACACACAGACACGAGCTGACAAGTAGGAAGGAGGGGGTGAGCAGGAGAGAGGAGAGCACAGCTGCGTATGATGCAGGGACGCAAACTGACCACGGTGGTCAGGGCTCAGCAGCCCTGGTTATCGTGGTCAGTACAGAGAATACAGGATACAGGAAGTGGCAAGTTCATGGAGGTTTTTAGTTTAGAGGGGGGCAAATTACACAGCACAAGCACTGTGCTGTTTAATCTACTTTAAGGGACCAGGATCTCTATTTATTTATTTTTTGGGTTAACAAACACTTTAATGATCTTCATTTTCATATCTATAGCTTTTCTTTTTGTCTGAGCACTTTCTGCAGGTGCAAGCACGCTTTTTATTTTTGTTGGCATGGTGTGGGCAATACCTGTACAGTACAAGCACACATTACATTACTATACATAAAGACATAAAACAGTAAAGTATAAAACATAAGACATAAAACAGTACAGTATAAATGCTGGAAGGGGCATTTGGGAGAACAGAGTACAGTAAAGTACATACCTGTAAAACAGAAGGCCTGGATTGAGAACGAGGCTGATGCAGAGTGATGACATAACGTCCTGCGCGGGTTGGGAGAGCTGGTCGTAAGTCCAAGTGCTCGTTAAACAGGTAAGTTGTCAAACTAGGAGTATCTGTATTAATTATTATGTTTTTCTACCTCCTTGTAATGTCCTTTGTGAGCTCCTGGACCTCTAACCAACCCCCCCCCCCCCCACACACACACACACACACAAGCTCACACTTTCATTTGTTTGGAACTAACAGTGCACATGTTCTGACTTTCCGACAACAAAACCGTAGAATTTTGTTCGAAGGGTGTTGGCTCAAATTTGTCTTGCATACACACGGTCACACAAATTTTGGCCAACAATTACGAACGTAGTGACGTACTAGACATACAACGTGTTTTTTCAGCTCTTTAGCGCCACACTTTGGGCTCCTTCTGCTAATTTCGTGTTAGTAGAAGTTTGGTGAGTGATGATTCGTGCTTTTCAGTTCGTTTCTGAACGGCCGTTCATCAACCAGCCATGTTGCAGATTGGAGGAGATAACGTGTTATTTATTTTTGGCCTTGGAGTTATTGCTTTGACATAATTTTTTTGGTTGAATAATGATTTGATATATTTTCTATATTTTTGGATGTCTAGAATGCACTTTTTGGTTAACTTCTATTGGCAGATGGCATGTCTAATTTTATTAGTTTTATCTTTTTAATGCACAATAATAATAATATTAATAATTAATAATAAATAATTAATAATAAATAAATAATATTTGGCTATGTATTTTACTTGAAATGACAGTTTGGGAGTAGGCAGTTACATTTAAAAAAATACAATGTAAAATTGACAAGGGACACCAACACAGTTGTATCTTTGTTCTTAACCACTACAATACTGTGCACTTTCGCCCCCTTCTTTCCCAGACCAATTTTCAGCTTTCAGCGCTCTCGCACTTTCAGTGACAATTGCGCGGTCATGCAATGCTGTAACCAAATGAATTTTTTAACATTTTGTTCGCACAAATAGAGCTTTAGTTTGGTGGTATTTATTCGCAACTCCGTTTTTTATTTTTTGCGATATAAGCGAAAACATTGTGGAAATTTAAAAAAAAAACAATATTTTCTCCTTTCTTTTTTAAAAGAAATCCAATAAAATCAAATTTTGTCATAAATTTAAGCCAAAATGTATTCTGCTACATGTTTTTAGTAAAAAAAATTCCGTTAAGTGTATAATAATTGGTTCGCGTGATCACGGACATATGTACGCAAATGATCATGTACAGATGTGTGCAGGTGATCACGGACATATGTGTGCAGATAATCATTGGCACATGTTATTTTACTGGGACATATGTGAGGGACATGTGTTTTTATTATTTGGGGACATGTGTTTTTTTTTTGGGGACATGTGTTTTTATTATTATGGGACATGTGTGTTTTGGGGACATGTGTGTTTTGGGGACATGTGTGTTTTGGGGACATGTGTGTTTTGGGGACATGTGTGGGGACATGTGTGTTTACACTGTGGGGACACTACACTGGTGATCAGTGAGTAAAAAGCTGTAAAAAAACAGCTAATACTCACTGATCACCAGCCGGCTGCAGCGATCCGCTCTCCTCTCCTCACCGACGACTTCCGTGTGAGGAGAGGAGAGCCGATTGCCTAGCAACCGGCTGTTTGCTTACATCACATGGCGGCTGTGAGTCGACACGGGCGTCATGTGATCAGGAGGGCCAATCACCGAGCCCTCCTGCCGATCCGAGATGCGCCGTGTCCGGGTGACACGGCCGCATCGGGATCGCGCCGCTGCGCGGGCACGCGCGCGCGATCCCTCTACTTCTGAAGGACGTTCCGGAACGTCCTATCAGAAGTAGATGGCTCCCACCCGGCCGTATATGTACAGTGGCCGGGTGGGAAGTAGTTAAAAACTACGGGATAATGGTGTTGTGGTAACTTGCACAAATAAAAAAAAACAAAAAACATAATAATATTATTCTTGATATCACTAGAAAAAAAGCCTTTGAAAATTTGTTTGCAATAACACCATCAGTATCACCAGCAAAGCAGCTTTTGTCCGACGGACTTGTGTACACACGATCGGAAAGTCTGACAACACAAATTTGAGAGCATGCTAGCTAACATTTGTTGGCGAAAAGTCCGACAACAAAAGTCCAATGGAGCATACACACGGTCGGACTTACCGCCAACAAGCTCACATCCAACATTTCCTGTCGGAAAATCCGATCATGTGTACGCAGCATAACAGTCCATAAAGCTGGCCATGCATGGGTCAGTTATTTTCAATCAATTAGCAACCCCCCCCCCCCCACTGTGTCGATGTATTTTGACAGAGGGTACACTCCCCCCCCCCCATCAGAACACACAGATCAGTTCTGCAGTCTATTGCCTGCAGCGATATACAAGAGGAAATTTACAGGAACAGTAGAACAGAAGTCAATCGGTGGATCGATTTCTGTTCAACCAGAGTGGCCACTAATAGATCAAAATGTGTCTGGTCCCTGCCGAGCTGGCAGAATTTTGATCCATGTATGGCAAACTTTAGTCATAAGTCCCTAGTCTATCTGAGGAACGAGAGAGAACAAACGTAGCCACCTTCTAATGCGATGGGAGCTTTTCATCGGATTTTCCGACCGCGTGTATGCCCATCGGTCTTTTTCTGTTGGCATTTCTGACGGACTTTGGATTGAGAGCCTGTTCTTAATTTTTTCCGACGGAAAACCTTTCTATCGGATTTTTCCGATCATGTGTATGCAATTCCGACATGCAAAATTCCGACGCATGCTCAGAAACAATTTGACGCATGCTCGGAAGCATTAAACTTCCCTTTTATAGTGCCGTTGTACGCGTTGTATGTCGCGGTGTTATTGACCGTCGGAATTTGGTGTGACCGTGTGTAGGCAAGACAGTTTGAGCGAAATTCCATCGGAATTCCGATGGGAAAACCATCAAAGCTTTTTCAACGAGAATTCTGACCGTGTGTACTCGGCATAACAGGAAGTTGGATCACAGCAGCAAAAAAAAAGGAATCTGTGGATTTTGGAGGTGGAGAGCAATTAACATATTTTTTGGAGTTTTTTCCTTTAAACTGGAGTTTAGTGTGGCTTTAACTATAGTCAAGAAGAATTATGGAAACATGTATAGTTTGTAAAAAGCGTGTATCACTATTTTATGGATGATCTCTCTTTACAGATTTTTTTCATAAACTTTCTTTAAAAATTCCACCGTCTTGAACATAAAGCAAAGAGATAGAACACACGGCATTATCCTGGCCAAAACATCACTCACGCTAATACCCCTCTTCCACATACATGCTGATATATGATAAAAGCTGGAACCTTTCCCAACCTTTATGGTTACTAAATGTATTTGCATGGTGACTCTCTGTCTTAGGAATCTCTGATGAAGCCTCTCGTGTCTGTCTGCTCTGAAATGCCCTTCTTTGATTATTAGGCTGAGCTCACAATGGACGACATAGATGGTTATATTGTGCAAAAGGCAAAACATTTTTAAAAGTACCCTGGGCTAATCAAGAAAAACACCCTGTTTAGTCTTTCTCTCTTTATCTCTACATACACTGAATATAAGAGAACTGTATGGACTATACTGTACTCACCGTTGTGCAGTTATCTTCCAATGCCTACAAAAGTGCTCAAATAAAAACACCATTCAAAAAGGTTTATTTAACCACTTAAGCTCCGGACCATTTTGCTGGCCAAAGACCAGAGCACTTTTTATGATTCTGCACTGCGTCGCTTTAACCACTTCAGCCCCGGACCAATTGGCAGCCAAAGGACCAGGCCCTTTTTTGCGATTCGGCACTGCGCCGCTTTAACTGACAATTGCGCCGTCGTGCGACGTGGCTCCCAAACAAAATTGGCGTCCTTTTTTTCCCACAAATAGAGCTTTCTTTTGGTGGTATTTGATCGCCCCTGCGGTTTTTATTTTTTGCGCTATAAAAAAAAATAGAGTGACAATTTTGAAAAAATATTTTTTGCTTTTTGCTATAATAAATATCCCCCAAAAATATATAAAAAAAACATTTTTTTCCTCAGTTTAGGCCGATACGTATTCTTCTACATATTTTTGGTAAAAAAAAAATCGCAATAAGCGATTATTGATTGGTTTGTGCAGAAGTTATAGTGTTTACAAGATAGGGGATAGTTTTATAGCATTTTTATTAATATTTTTTTTTTATTAGTAATGGCGGCGATCAGCGATTTTTATTGTGACTGCGACATTGTGGCGGACACATCGGACATTTTTGACACATTTTTGGGACCATTGTCATTTATACAGCAATCAATGCTATTTAAATGCATTGATTCCTGTATAAATGACACTGGCAGTGAAGGGGTTAACCACTAGGTGGCAGTGTAGGGGTTAAGTATGCCTAGGGGTGTGTTTCTTACTGTGGGGGGGGCGTGGCTGTCAGCTAGTGAATGCTGATCTCTGCTCCAATCACAGGGAGCAGAGATCGGCGTCACTAGTTGCTAGGCAGAACGAGGAGATGCTGTTTATTTCGGCATGTCCCCGTTCAGCCTTCCCGTGAGACGACCGCAGGTGTCCCCGTGGGGATCGGCCTCACGGGGGTCCCAACCAGCGTGGGAACGCGGCGCTCCCAGCGCGCTCCCGATGGCACGGCGGCATTTAAAAAGGGACTTATATATACGCTCTTATGCCTGTCCATGCCATTCTGCCGACGTACATCGTCGTGCGCCGTTCAGGAACCGGTTAACATAGTATAACTTTAAAAAATGGTTAAAATAGCTTTTTACCTTTTTTACGTGCCTTTTTCTTGCTTAAAAATCTTTACATGCCCTCCCTGCTTTGTAATGTTTAGGAGAGGGCTGGGGAGTAATGCTGTCTGTACTGTGTTTGCAGTTCTTCATTATCAGTTGCAAGCTATATTTGAATACTGTCTGCCCTAAGAAGGGATTAAACATTTAGAAACTGCCCTCCTTCGTTGTATGTTAATGGGGGATAGTTCAGTCTCTGCGGGGACAAAGACACTGTGGGGTTGATTTACTAAAACTGGAGAGTGCAAAACCTGGTGTAGCTCTGAATGGTAGCCAATAAGCTTCTTTCTATCTTCAACTTCAATTGAGCTTTGACAAACAAAACCTGGAAGCTGATTGGATTCTATGCAAAGCTGCACAACATTTTGCACGCTCCAGTTTTAGTAAATCAACCCATGTGAGACTATCCAGAAATTCTTAGAATCAGCCATGACACCCTCTCCTTGGAAACATCTAAAAGGTAAGAAATAAAAAAAATAAAAAAATCATTTTTAGGCATGCTATGAATGAATAATGAATGTGAATGGGAACGCATGTTTTTTTTTTTTTTCAAATTTGACTGCAAAAGTGAAAATACGCTTTAAGTAAAATACCTGACATTAAAAACATTAAACTGCACAAACCTGTATCCAACAATAAAGCAGAGTATTGGTAACAAACACGGCACTACCTGACGTGTCTCACACATATGGAGGGACAGTTAAGTACAGATACATCTCCCGCACACAGACATATTCTGTTCAGATTCATGAACTTGCCCAGTTTTCTGTCTGCTGGAAGGGCAGCCAGAATAAACAGGCTTCCCGGTGAGCTCACTCGGATTGATGGGTTTATACTGAATATGTGTTCTCTCTCTTCCTCTGTGACACTGAGATTTATGGCCTTAAAGGTAGACGAATCAACATTGATTTTCAGCAGACACTCCGAACATTGCTTATTTCTTCTCGCCTGGCTGCAGCTGCACGCTGCGAAATAAGCGGGTGGAATAGAAGTGGAGGAAGTTATTGTATTATTGTTTATAGATATAATGAGCTCTACAGTGCCCAGGGGTAACACAAATAAGTGGCTGCGCACTATTAAAGAAGGAAAAAGAGTTTTTCAGTAAGGGCAATTTGAGCTCTGATGGTAAATTTTACCCAAAGCAATTCTAATTTATATTTTGAATTTTTACAGGTGTTTGTTATGTTGATAACTACACCAATCAGCCATCATTTTTATGATCATCCACTTAATATTGAGTAGGTCCCCCTTTTGCTGCCAAAACAGCCCTGACCGGTCAAGGTATGGACATCACTAGACCTCTCAAGGTATGCTGTGCTATCTGCCATTAAGCCGCCACAGAAGTTCCTTTAAGTCCTGTAAGTTGCAATGTGGAGCCTTCATGGATTAGACTTGTTTTTCCAGCACATCCTACAGATGCTTGATTGAATTGAGATCTGGAGAATGTGGAGTTTGTTGTTGTGTTCCTCAAATCATTCTTGAACCGTCATTGGTGCCAGTGGAAGGAATAGTGCCCCAACGTTGGTGTCGGTGGGAGGAATGGTGCCCCATCATTGGTATCATTGGTTGTAATAGTGCCCCAAGGCCCAGATAAATCATTTTCCTGGGTCATACTGGCTTGTCAGACCCATGTGTCTGTCCTCTGTCTACCAGGAAGTTTCTGAAATCATCTGCAAACTATATCCATGGAGGAGGATTTCCATTGAGCCGTTTCCTTGTGAGTTACCAGTTCAGACGCATGCTGTCGAACGCCGTGGCTGCCTTCTGCTTCACTGCCTGGTCCCGCTTTGGTTCGGCTTCCCCTAGCGCAAGAGGTTGAGCGCTACAAGCTTGAATGATACACTGCCATAAGATAGATGTGTCCAACATTTCCGGTAAGAGTATTTGATCTCTTTACTCATATATCACCTGTCAAGCTCTTTAGAGATATCATCTGTCAAGCCCTTCAGAGTACCAGCTCCTGATTTGCTCATAGACACTTATAGACATCAGTTGATCACCGGACACCCATTGGACATTTGATATTCATGTTTATTATGATATTCATTTTGTTAATTTGTTTACACTGAGGTTATTGGGTGTATGCTATAGGAGTAGTTGCATGCCATATGCAATTATCCTTCATATATTAATAATTTTAAAGTTTTTTTTTACATATTGTATATTTTCACTTTATTGTATATACCTTACCTGGTATACACATTCACTTTATTGTACAGAGATATTAGCGCTACATTATTTTTTGTTTACTGTTTTGGACTTTGTTTATTTGAATGTTAGCAGCTTTTGTTTTCACGATTTGAGGTATAGCGCAGTTTTTTCCCTTTTTTCCCCGATAAATCAAAGCCTGTATCCAGCCCTCAGACTGCAGTTTGAAGACCACTGCTTTAAGGTAATAATTAAAATATATACGTGAACCCAATCACTAACATTTCTTATAGGCTTTAAATTACATTTTTAATATTTAATAGTATAAATAAAGGCAAAAAGTTTTTTTTTAAGTTTTGGATAGAGTGGAGAGGCACTAGAACACCTATTAGGTTTTTATTACTTGCCAATGTCTTTTTAATGCGAATCATAACCTATGAGAAGATGACTGCCACTATGGCTTCTTGTTCCTCTTTACTCCCTATCCTCCCCTTCTCTTTACCTCATTTGCTACCTTCTTCTTCTTCCCCTGTTTTTTCCCCTCACTCTTCCCGCTCCCTGTCCTTTTATATCAGGGGTCTCCAAACGGTGGCCCAAGGGCCAGATATGGCCTTTTGCTAGCCTTTATCCGGCTCTTGGGGCACTATTCCTCCCACTGATATGAGGCACTATTCCTCCCGCTGACACCAACAATGAGGCACCATATCTTCCACCAATACCAATGATGGAATACTATTCCTGCTACTAATAGGCTCCTCCACCCATTGACCACCACCAACCCTGAGGCCATATTTATTTTCACTGATGCTGGGCATGCTGGGTGACATTTTCTGCCCCTGCTGGTCACAATTCAGCCCTCCTGAAGTCTGAAGGATAATAAACTGGCCCTTTTTTTGAAAAGTTGGAGACCCCCGTTCTATATCTTGTTAATTTTTAACAATGGCAATATGTTTATTACAACAATTGTAAAACTGAAAAACCGAATATAGACATATTTGAACTAACTAATGTGTTGTCTTACAAATACACATACTGATGCCAGCTTGAATACATATCAGTTCATCTCCCAGTAAAGTTTTAGGTTGTAAAAATAACATTTCCGGGATAAAATCCATTCAAAAGGAGGAGAACACAGAATTTCATACAGAGAGGTTCACTGGTGGGAATCCAAACTAATGGTCAATGTGTGGCAAGCACAAAGAGCCAATACTTTAGCCATGGTGCTGTAAATATCTCTTTAGGTCATCCTATAGGTTTATTACTTCCAACATCCTAACCATAACTGGGTCATCCATAAGGCAACCTAAGTCCCATGAATGTCCTGGAACCCCAGCTATAACTTTAATGCTCTGTCAGTAAACCAGGGGGGTCGTGCAATTGGTCAAAGATGTGCACCCACCTATGACTTCACAAGGATGCTTTTGTAGCCAATATCTGATAAAGCAGCCATGCCAGTACAGACAATGCAAGGGGCTTCACTGTGTGTATTGCCATTCTTAGCAATGTAGCAATGTGAAATGAAGAAATGGGAGGTCCAAATCTGCTACCTTTGTTAGGGCTCTAATTCCAACTCCCCCTTATTGGTAGTTATGCAAACCAGTTTAATCTCTTGTTTGCTAGTGTTTTTTTTTCATAGCAATTCATATTATGAACCTAGCATGACCCAGATGATATTGCTTCCAAGCATAACGTCAACCCAGCTGTGTCAAAGCCATGGCAGACCAGGGTCCCAAATGGAAGATCTCTCTGCGAAGGTAATGCATGATAGAACACTATTGAGTAAAGCAAAACTTACAAGTCCCATTATTTACACAAAGGGAAGACAAGCATTACAGAATCAGTAAAAACTGGCTAGCCAGGATGTTTTATTGCAAAGAATGTATTCCTATAGACATTGACATAGGCTGGTATTGCTTTAAAAACTTTGTTACAGCTGGAAACCAGAAACCTCACAAACTGCGTTGAGCTAAATATTCTTATTTTAAAACCCACATTATGGAACATTGCCACGTGTAGTTACTCAGCTGTCCAACATGTCAATATTTGTACAAAATCTGAAGCATCCAACATGGTTCAGTCTCCCTCCCTCCACGCTCACCGTCTGCCTGGATTTCTCATCACAGAGACTCTTCTACAGTTTATGGGTGTGTTAAAAGAAGGGTGCTGATTTAAAAGAATGTTCTATGGTGCGGTATCATTCCTTTACTGCACGTAATGAGACATACAAAATTACACACATGCAAAGTAAATTTTAAACTCCCTATAGGTTTGATAAAAAACAAAGAGCTAATGTGTAAATTACAGTAACTTTTATCAACCACGCAGAATTAATCTTTTAGTGTTCTGGTTACAATTATTATTATTATACAGGATATATATAGCATCAACAGTTTGCATAGCACTTTAAGAAATAGAGGCAGACATTACAATTACAATACAATTCAAAACAGGAGGAATCAGGGGGCCCTGCTCATTACAATCCAAAGGGGGTTCAAGTGATACAAAATGTAATAAGTGTGGGGGTTGAGCTGATAGAGAAAATAAAAGTACCGTTGTTAGGTGGAGACGGGATAGGCTTCTCTTAAGAAAAGGGTTTTCAGGGATCACCTAAAAGTGGACAGAGTAGGAGATAGTCGGACAGATTGGGGTATGGATTTCCAGAGAATGGGAAAGGCTTGGGAGAAGTCCTGAAGGCAAGCATGGAAGGAGGTGACAAAGAAACCAGAGAGCAGGTGGACTTGGGAGGAATAAAGAGAATGGTTTAATTGGTATTTTGAGTCAAGGTTAGTGATGTAGTTGGGGGCCGAGTTGTGGATGGCTTTGTTAGTTATTTTTAGTATTTTGAATTTTATTTCTTTGGGTGAGCAGAAGCCAATGGAGGGATAGGCAGAGAGGAGTAGCAGACACTGAATGGCTGGTAAGGTGAATGAACCAGATGCATGGGGGATAGCTCATTTAATAGTAAGCCAATGAGGAGGGAGTTGCAGTAGTCAAGGTGAGAGATAACCAGGGAGTGTATTAGAAGCTTTGTGGTGTCATTGGTTAAGAAAGGGGCGTATTTTGGAGATGTTGCGGAGGTTGAGATGGCAAGATTTGACACTACATGGTGGAAGGTGGATCTGGGAGAGGTTGGAGAGTTGTGTAGTATATGGCCAGCCTCACTCTACTTTTTTTTTAAAAATAGCTATGGTTGCGGAATCTGCACCAGTGTCGTCAACCTTGGAGCTTAAGAGGTATTCCGTACCATAATCCGCTGGTGGGAGAAGGAGATATGTTATCTTCATTGATCTGAAGGCTTGCTTACATTTGAAATTCGGTGAATTTAATATCCTAAGGGATCGGCGCTGCATGAGGTGTGGTGACGGGAGGATCATTTTACAACCTTGGTTTCCCGGATGACTTGCCATACTATTTATCACTCACCTTTCATGGTTTTGATTCTAAGGGCATTGTGGCTGTTACAAAGAGTCTATACCCAAGGACACAACTGAATTAAATTTTAGCGCTGCTAATGCGGGTATTTCCTTTGGAAGCTCTAGCATCTTTATTATAAAGTTTTTTTGATAGCAGCAGGGAGGGAAAGAGGATATGTGTGTTTAATTACGGTTCACTTTCTTATACTTATAATCACTTTGGACAGTGATTGGATGTGAGGCTGAAAGCAGAGTTCAGAGTCCAGGATACCACATAGCACCCTGGCATGCGGGCATGGACTGATAGTTGTGCCATCAAGCTTGATAGAGAAGTCAGGGGAGGGAGCACATATAGGGAAAATATTATGAGCTTGGTTTTAAATAAATGGAATTTGGATGAAGTGGTCTGACATCCAGACTGATATGCCTGTCAGTAAATTAATGATGCATGTGGAGACTGATGGAGTAAGATGAGGAGTAGAAAATAAATGTGGGTGTCAGCAGCATTGAAATGGTAATAAAAGCCATGGGAGTCTATCAGCTGAGCCAGGGAGGAGGTGTAGATCGAGAATAGGAGCAGTCCAACGGAACCTAGGGGGACCCCAATGGAGAAAGGAAGAGGAAAGGAGGAGGAAGAATTGTACGTGACACTGAAAGTGCAGTGGTATAAGAAAGATGATAACCAATAAGGAGTACAGCCATATAGCAGGAAGGTCAAAGAGTAAGATTACAAAAAAGTGACCATTAGTTTTAGTCACTGGTGGTAAATCGTTTGTGAGTTTTAGGGGAGCAATTTCTGTGGAAGGGCACAATCCAGACTAAAAGGAATCAAGAAGTTATTCTCAGTGAGGTGGTAGACCAGGTATTTAATAAATTTGGAGGTAAAGGGGAGAAATTAGATGGGTCATAGGTTGTTAAGATTGGTGGCATCCAGCTTTTTAAGAATAGGGATGACCAGTGCATGTTTTAGAGAGCTGGGAAAGATGATGAGAGGTTGAAGTTGTGAGTTATTGAGTTATTGACTGTAGGATAAAGCCAGAGGGTGACCATAGTATTTGGCAAGGGAACAGGGTCCAGGGGACAGGTGGTTAGGTGAGCATTATAAAAAAGTTTAGCGACCTCGTCTATAGTAGCAGGGATAAATGAAGGAGATATTGTGGAGACAATATATACTAATATCAAACAAACCAATGCACTGGCAGCAGTGGCATGGGCATTAAAAAGGAATTCTGAGTTAAAATTAAAACTGAGAAAATTCTTTTTTAACTTAAGAATGACCATGGTAAACAACTACTTTTGGCATAAACATGAATATTACAAACAAATAAAAGGGGTGGGAATGGGAAATAAATACGCTCCAAGTGTAGCCAATATAGTCCGTAACAAATGGGAAAAGAAGGAAATCTTTCTTAGAAGCTTGCCCCAGATGTCGCTATACAAAAGATTTATAGATGACATCTTAATAGTATGGAAAGGGGACCAGGAGGAACCAAGAGAGTTCATTAAACATATAGGGGCTAACAAATACGGAATAAAATTTACAGGTAATGCACATGAGCAAACTATCAATTGCTTGATCTAGAGATTTTAAAAAATGGGAAGCACTAGGACACACTTTAAGGACACCAACAGAAATGGATACATTTCTTACAGTAGCTGCCACCATCCACAATGGAAAAAAGCCATACCAAGGGGGCAATTCATCAGAATAAGGTGTAATTGTAACCGTATTGAGGATTATCGCACACAAACAGATATACTAATAGAAAGATTTGTTGACAAGGGATATAGGAGGGAGGAGGTGGAGCATACCATAAAGAGTAAACTCCTAGATAGGGATGATATGCTTAAGGAAAAATTAAGAAATGCACAAGACCAAAATGAAATACCCTTTATTACAGGATTCAATATAGAATATAAAAAACTGGAGGGGATTATAAAAAAGAACTGGCCAATTATATGTGGGACCTACATTTAGGAAAGATTCTACCTTCCAAACAAAAATGTATCTACAGAAGAGCTAGGAAAATCAGGGATGGCATAGTTAAAAATGTATCAGACCCACCCAAAAAGATGGTCACATTCTTTGACCAAAAAGTTTTTTTTCAGATGTGGTAAATGCAAGCCCTGCAGGACAACTAAAAAAGGAGTCCTGCAACAAAGGACCAATCTAACAATACAATGCAAAAATATAAAATAAATAAACTTATCCAATGCTGCAGCACACATGTAACCTACATACTGGAGTGCAGTTGTGGCCTCCAGTAGGTGGGAAGAACAACAAGAAAGCTTTCCGTTAGAGTAGGGGAACACATAACAAATATAAAGAAAGGGTTCAAACATCACAGTGTTTCTAACCACTTTAGAATAAAACACAATAAAGACCCCCTAACATCTCAAATTCTATGCCATTGACAGAATAGAACCACATTGGAGAAATTATAACTTGAGAAGGAAGGTTTAACGTAATGAAACTTATTGGATATTTAAATTGAATTCTATAAAACCGAATGGGTTAAACGTAGAATTATGCCACGTACACACGATCGGACTTTCCAGAAGACTAGGTCCGATGGTCTTCCAGATGGACTTTCGGCAGGGTTCCAACTGACTTTTTAAACAAATGGACTTGCCCAACACGAACGGACTAAGTCCATTCGAAAGTCTGTTCGTTTTGAACGTGATGACGTAAACAAGACTAAAAAAAGAAGTTCAATAGCCAGTAGCCAATAGCTTCCCTTGCGTCGTATTTGGTCAGTCGGACCAGCATACAGTCAAATGATTTTCCAGATAGGAATTGAGTCAGTCGGACAGATTTGAAACATGTTCTATTTCTAGGTCCGTCTGATTTTTTTTTACGAAAAACAATCAGATTAGCCCACACACGATCGGATTGTCCGACGGACTAATTCCGTCGGACCTAGTCTGCCGTAAAATCCGGTCGTGTGTACGCGGCATTAGATAATTATTATTATGCTATGCATGAATCTATCTATTGCATATAGGGGGTGGAGAGGAGAGAGGGGGTGGCGCCCGGGCACCCCTAATGGACGGGCTGGTAGTATATACAGTATTTTTTAATACTTTCTATAGCCCAAACACTGCATTCTAACATGAACCCTTCAGTAAACTGTAAGCGTAGCAAGATATTTGGTAACATGTGTGACTTTTTCAGACAATAGAATATTATAATTACATTAAAATATCTGGAATATTTTAGCTCCCAAGCTAAAACAAAGTCAACAGTTATAATAGCTTGTAATTCCTTCCATTTTGCAAAATGTGGGATTTATATAGACTTGGAAGAAGTGTGTTTGCAAAAAAAGAAAACACTGATATATAAGGGGATTGAAATGAAATAAGTACGGTATTTGTCCCATACCTTAAAGTGAACCTGTGCTTTTCTCATGCAGTGAAGGGTAACTCCACTTTTGTGGGGGAAAAAAAATAGCAAATAAAATAAATAAAATAGAATATTCTGTATAATTGCTACACAGTAATAGTGTAATTGAATGTTATTAAAAATGTAATTTCCTTTTCAAATCTGTAAAATGCAATATAGCAACCTGGGGGTGTTCTGTACAATTACATTTCCTGCTTGTGTGATTGGTTACTGATTTTCTCAGAAGTCTACACTGAGACACAATCTGATTATTCCCCTGCAGCAAAAATATAATTTTTGGTGAGATACTCTCAAAGAGATACAGACCCCGCATCTTTCCTAATTACAGCCCTGCAAGTGCAAGTTTTTTGGAATTACTCTTTAATGATAGCCAAAACAGTTATGCACAGACCTGAGGACTCTCTCCCCATCCCATGTGGTAGTGTTGGGTGTCTAAGCAGCCAATCACCAAGCACTAACACTGCCATGTGGGAGAAAGGGAATTTCTTTTTGCTGCCATGGGCCTGTTCATAAAATGTTTGAGGGTATTTTTGAACAATTCATGAATAATAAATAAAGAGTGTACATCATTAACGTTTAGCTGCAGAAGGTAAATATTACCTATTCCGAAATCCACAAAAGAAAGACAACATAGAGAATAGGTTTGGCAGGGAAAAGAGAGGCTTCAAAAGTGAGTATAAACATCCTCGGCCAAGAAAGCCCCATTGAACTTTGCAACATTTACATTTTTGGCATCCCAAAATATTTGATGAAGACTGTTTGTGCCAAAGAGCTCCATTACCAATGTAAAAATAGCAGGAGGGAAAATGGACACCCTGGCAAGTTCCATTATTTATCTGAACAGCGTTACATAACTAACATAGTAGTTTAAATTGAGCCATGGGTAACATACAAGCTTTTACCTGCAGTCCGGAAAGAACCAGATGTACCAAATGAAAAGAAAAAAGGCAACTTAAGTGCTTTTTGAAGGGTCAACACTGCCAGGCCAGACGAGGTGATTTCTGGAATTAAAAATCATCAAACACATGAATGGCTCTTTTAATATTATATGCTGGAGGTAATGTGTATTGAAAACCCCACAACAAAAATGTAATATATCACAGGTTACCAGTCTTAAGATATGGTGGCTGCATTCATTTTCTTTTTCCAGGCTTTGTTTACTTTATTTTCATTTGGTCATCCAGCCAGTAACATACCCTTTTTCCTAGTTTAATCTCACTTAATGTCCTGTATAAATGGAGAAGCAGTGCTGTCAACCTAGGACCATAAGTGAGTTTAGGACTACAGAACACCTCCCCCTCCTCTCATATACATAATATACAGTAGAAGAGAGTTGTTCTGAAGTCCACAAACATGTGGCAGGACTGGGCAGAAATGTATTGGTAATCTTTACATACACTTCAATGGGAGTAAAGTAATTTACCAAAGTCATTTGGCCAAGATTTTAGTTACAGTAGCTTTAAAGGGATTGTAAAGCCATTATAACAAATCCAGTAATCTGTTGTAATGTCCAGTGTGTGTCTTTGTGCAAAATTTTTGCGTAAAATACCTTAATTACAGCGCTGCTGGGCACTCACGTGACCCGCCGGAGCACTCTGTTCCTGCTCCAAGCACTGCAAAGGGAGGGGCTGAGATTCCCCACTGACATCAGCCGGGAGGAGAGGAGGAGAGCAGTGGGAGGTCACGTGAACGCCCAGCAGCGCTGTAAATAAAGTATTTTCAGCAATAATTTTACACAAAGACACACACTGGACATTATATAATCCTGTACACAGTGGATTACAGGATTTCTCAATAGTAATATTACAGAATCCCGAGCTAACAGGCAGGGAGGGAGGGGGAAAGAGGAGACCAGCAGCTGATGGAGGCATGTAAACTGACCACAGTAATCAGGGCTCTGCAGCCATGATTACTGTGGTCAGCACAGACAGGGGGACACAGGAACTGGCAGGATCAACCACGTTTTTTAGAACATAGTGAGGGGTAAAAAAGAAAAATAGCCGACAACTCAAATCCATAAGAATAATTTATTGGCACATGTAGAAATACAAAAAAGCAGACGCGATTCGGCTGGAGAGCCTTGGTCACTGCATAAAAAAAATGACAGAAAAACACATTCTATATATAATATATGGGGATCTCCACCCACCCAATCAGCATCAGGCTAATCAAGCAAATTGAAGAGTTGTTGGTTTGGTGGGGGAGTATACCACTATGAAGAAACATCAGGAGCTGGACATGCTATTGGTTAATGACCTATGCACATAAGCAGACAGAAAAGTAATTAAACACTAGATGTGAAAATACTCATGACAGAAGTAAAATAAGAAAAAACTGAAGAAGGGAAAAAGGAAGAATAGAAGACAAAGAGAAGGAAAAAAATAAATACAATTATACAAAAGGGAAAACTGGAAAAAGGGAAAAGGGAATAGTAGGGGACACAGGAAGAAAAAAATTAATAAAAATTATACAAAAGGGGTAAATGACACAGCACAAGCACTGCTTTATAGGATCAAGATAATTATTTTTTTATTTTTCTAGGGTTACAACCACTTAAATTTTTTTACATTTTCAGAAAATACAAGAGGACGTGTGAGTGCAAACATAGAAGCAACTAAAGATGGATGAGTATGTACAATGGAAGTCAGCAGTAGAAAAACGGAGAAAAAAAGTTCACATTATATCTCCCTAGAGATATAATGCGTAGCAGGGTACATTGGACTGGTATAACATGGGAGACTAGAACCAAACAGTGGCCCCTTATAAGTGAGCTTAAAGTGGTTCTAAGGCTTTTAGGTTTTTCACCTTAATGCATTCTATGCATTAAAGGATAAGTTCACCTTTGGGAACATGTTACAAGTTCCACACAATTTTAGGGTGAAACATGTAACATGTGCCCAGTGCTGCCCCCCCCCCCCCCCCCCTTGTGGCAGCAGTACAGCGAGACGTTCCCTGTACTAGCTGTAACTTTTTGAAAGCAGTGTGGCTGCATGGGGCTCCACCCACATGGCCGCGTCATTTACACACACAGCTCTGTGTATGAACTACAAGTCCCAACATCATTAGCGGCTGTCGGCTTGTAGTTCTCAATAAACTACCACGGTGCTGTGGATTGCTGTGCTAGTTCATTGAGTCTTCCTGTCAGGGAGTATTGGTTTACTGTACAGGTACACCAGAAGAGGAGAATCAGGGCTGTGCAAAACCATTGCATAGAGCAGGTAAGTATAACATGTTTGTTATTTATATTTTTAAAAAAAGGAAGGTTTGCAACCACTTTAAATAAGTTCATCTTTGGAAACATGGAACATGTTCCACCTGTTTTTAGGGAACATGTTCCCAATGCTGCAGCCCCTGCCTGATTCCCCCCCCCCCCCCCCCCCCTTGTAACAGCAGTATGGGAAGAAGTTCTCCACTAGCTGTCACTTTTTGAAATCAGCGTAGCCATTGGCCATTTGAAATCAGCGTGGCCATTGGCTCCACCAACACAGCCACGTCATTCATTCACACGTTCATTCAGCTCTGTATGTGAATGAACTACAAACCCCGACATCTGGCTGTCGGCTTGTAGTTCTTAATGAACTACCACGTTCATTGATACTTCCTGTCAGAGCATTTGCTTGCCCATACAGGATGTACAGGCATACAGATACACAAAAAGATCTGCAGGAGACCTGCAATGCTTTACAGACTGCAAAAAAACAAACAAAATCTGCATTTATTTTTTTAAAAGTGACCGTAGCCTTTAAAAGACTAAGGGTCAGAAGATGTTTATTGAGATTATATTGGTTGATTACGTACAGGTATGTCTGGCTGGAGGGTTCAAAATAACTGACCCCTGCCATAAAAAGAGAATATAATGAAAATGGGCATTGACTCAATTGAAAGGCAGGGTAGGGGAAAAATAGGAAAGGACAATTCAGGAAAAAAAAAAGGAGGGGGGGTGGTAGAAAGAGAAACGGAGAATTCCATAATGAATAGATGGACAGGATGGATCCATTGGGATCATATTAGTCTTGAATTAGGTCCTTGAATTCCTTATATTCTCTAAACACCTTCCAAGACACCCATTTATGGGTGTACTTTTCTTGGGTATCTGCTTTCTGGGCTAAGAATGACTTCATGTGTGTAATGTGATCTAGTTCATTGGCCCATTCCAGTAAACGAGGAGCCTGTGTTAACCACCAGTGATGTAGAATATTTGCCCAAAGAGGAAAAATTGCATTACAAGAGGTAATGTGATGGAGAGAATCTGAGCACTTGCACCAACGTGAAAGGATTTTGAGGGTGGTCGTGTAAGGCCTTCTGGCAAGGGCACCGGCACTCAAGACAAGATCCTCCTCAGTATTGGGTGGCAATGACATTTGGTGAAGATTTTGGTAAATACTTTAATATTATTTGCAGCTGATATTGACCTACAGTTTCTGGAATTAAAATGGTCTTTACAGGCTTCATGAGTACTAAATATGAGCGCTCAATGTTAGGAGAGATAGCTTTACAGAAAAGTATAGAAGGCCCCTCAATTAGACAAATGTCTAACATTCTGACACTGTGAAGTGTGCATAATTGTCCAGGTTGCTCAATTATGTATAATGTAAAAAAGACCGCGCTGACCTAAAAAGTAGACCTAAAATATATAAAACAGGCTGCAGTAATAGGGAGATAACCAAATAACAGAGAACAGAAAAAAACTGCGCCACAACATGTAATTAAAAAAGAACTAATGAAATTAAACTTTAAACAGGATAGTAACTGAGTGGGATTTCACAGGCATATTAGTAGTCCATAGAAGAGGGCAAAAAAGATGGTGAACAGAAGTCTATGTAATCTATGATGAATCCACTTCTTCACGATACCACCTTAGTGCACACAAATCCAACAGGTGAATCCCACCACCAGTAATCGAAGCTGCTTACCAGAGAGCAGCTATCAGAAAGCACAGCTCCTCATACACAGGCTATAACGTCCAGCACCACACTTCCCCAGATGAATAAAGCACAAGCCTCAAAACTCAGCAGTCAGTAAATGCTCGGCGATCAATGGGTAACATCATGGACCATGTGGATTAAAATGAGGAGACCATAGCGTGATACAGTAAAAGCAATGGGTTTTAATAAGAAACAAGCAGTACATATACTCACATTTGAGCAGATAAGTAATGCTTTTTTTAAAAATGCCGGCCGGCATGCATGGAGCCCTTCCTCCTCGTCTCAGGTGCGGTGACGTCACTGCACGTCCTCCCAGATGCATTTCATCTTCATAAGACGTTTTCAATGGGGATAGGGCATGCAGTAACTCACCGCTAAATAAATAGAACCAAGCCTCGTTTGCAACATGCAAGGAAATGGTCAATCGGCCATCTTAGTTATGGGAAACAATGCCCATAGTTAGGAATATGTGTGTAGATAAGAGCGCGGACCTGCTATTCAGCAAAAGGACCGCTCTTAATGCAATGTACAATAAATGCACTATTCGATCAAGGGACAACCAAGCCCAGGCGAATTCATATGTCAAGAAAGCCGAATCTTATGGAAAAAAAAAAAATATATATATAGGATATTTTCCTAGACCTCTAGTGGTCAGGTAGAAAATAAATCTGTTTAACCCTATGGTGACAGGTGTTTAATAAACGTGATGATCTGTAACCCCAAGAAAAGGGGTGAGTGTTTATACTGATAAATCTTAAAACTATATCTCATGAAAAATACAATATAATAATGTGAACTGTGACCAAAGTGACATTTATACAGCTTATTACATGTATCTATTATAAAAATATAAACACAACATAAATATAAATAATCGTCTAATATTCGCGTAATTATTCGCAAAATAAGACGAATATGTATCTACTTGCTTAACAGGGGTGTTTTAGGTGAACATAAATGTAAGAAACCCAAACATGGATTGAACAATATAAAGATCACTACAACAAATGTGAAGGGAAGAAAAGCAAGAAATATTGTGAATGGATAAAAAAATTACTTATGTATTGTGATACAAAAAACATCACAAAAAGAAAGGGGATCAATAAAGGACCCTTCCTTGCATGATGCAACGAGTGCTCCAAGAAATAAATGTATTCCCAAGCTTATCATCAATAGTCGTCTAATATTCGCGTAATTAGTCGCAAAATAAGACGAATGTGTATCTACTTGCTTAACATAGGTGTTTATGGTGAACATAAATATAAAAACCCAAACATGGATTGAATAATATAAAGATCACTACAACAAATGTGAATGGAGGAAAAGCAAGAGATATTGTGAATGGATAAAAGTGAATTATGTATTGTGATACAAAAAATATCACAAAAAGAAAGGGGATCAATAAAGGACCCTTCCTTGCATGACGCAACGAGTGCTCCAAGAAATAAATGTATTCCCAAGCTTACTCTAAACAGCAAAGGCAGAAGCGCCAGACAATTTGGCATTTGACAAGGCCATGCATCAAAATATAGATTTGATACATAATGACTCAAAGAAGGCATACTGAATGAAAACCTCATACATAAACAGATATAAACCATCCATTATCCCAAGCGGGGGAGGGGGGGGTTTATTTTATATAACAATGGAAAATGTTGAATACCCCAAAGAATTACAGACTTAGGAATTGTTGATAAACGCATTCACATCGGTATCGATGTTTAGCCCGTAGGGGGCATAGGTCTTCAAACGAAAAATCCACGCCATCTCCATCTTAGAGATTTCCCTGACTAAATGACTACCCCTCCAATTGGGTTTAAACTTATCGATCCCCAAGAATAGGGTGTTAGATGGATCCCTATTGTGTACCAAACGATAGTGTTTCGATACCGAATGGTTTTTGAAACCGCTTTTGATATTAGTTATATGCTCATTGAGCCGAACTTGTAAAGGGCGCTTAGTGCGCCCTACATATTGCAAACCACAGGGGCAAACCACAGGAGAACCATACGAAATGGGACATAGCCTACCTTGAAACCTATATCAAACATCTCATGGTACCCAGAAGTCTTCGCTGGGATGTAGCACCCCAAAAAGGTGATACAGACCTAGAAGATTGGTTTAAGTACTTCAACCAGGCCGGGGTATCATTTCTCCGTTTTCTGGTTGAAAGGAAGACCACTAAACTAAAACTAAGTAAATTAGATGATGAAATCAAACTCATCAAGACCAAACTTAACCCCTCCAAGGAAGGAGAGGAATATAGAGACAAATCCAATAATCTCCTCAAAATATTAGAAAAAGAGGACAAGGATCAGAGGTTAAAAAAGAAAAAAAAATTCAATAGGGATCTTGCTGATTATCAGAACAATTTAGTGTTCAATTGGCAGAAAAAACTGTTGGAAGATCAAACCAAAACATTCCCTACTGATATGGATACCTCTGCTCCTGTACCTCAACCTATGGTGGCTGGGGGTTCCCAGCAGGCTCAACCGCCTGTGCCCAAACGGGCCTTACCAAAATCCAAATCTGGGGGTGCTTCGAGTTACCAGTCGCCAAGAGGCAATGTCGCCCCTAGAGGAGGCACATCGTATGGTCCCCCCCCCCCCCCCCCTTGTAACAGCAGTATGGGAAGAAGTTCTCCACTAGCTGTCACTTTTTGAAGCGTAGCCATTGGCCATTTGAAATCAGCGTGGCCATTGGCTCCACCAACACAGCCACGTCATTCATTCACACATTCATTCAGCTCTGTATGTGAATGAACTACAAACCCCGACATCTGGCTGTCGGCTTGTAGTTCTTAATGAACTACCACGTTCATTGATACTTCCTGTCAGAGCATTTGCTTGCCCATACAGGATGTACAGGCATACAGATACACAAAAAGATCTGCAGGAGACCTGCAATGCTTTATAGACTGCAAAAAAAAAAAGAAAATCTGCATTTATTTTTTTAAAAGTGACCGTAGTCTTTAAAAGACTAAGGGTCAGAAGATGTTTATTGAGATTATATTGGTTGATTACGTACAGGTACATCTGGCGGGAGGGTTCAAAATAACTGACCCCTGCCATAAAAAAAGAATATAATGAAAATGGGCATTGACTCAATTGAAAGGCAGGGTAGGGGAAAAATAGGAAAGGACAATTCAGGAAAAAAAAAAAGGAGGGGGGGTGGTAGAAAGAGAAACGGAGAATTCCATAATGAATAGATGGACAGGATGGATCCATTGGGATCATATTAGTCTTGAATTAGGTCCTTGAATTCCTTATATTCTCTAAACACCTTCCAAGACACCCATTTATCGGTGTACTTTTCTTGGGTATTTGCTTTCTGGGCTAAGAATGACTTCATGTGTGTAATGTGATCTAGTTCATTGGCCCATTCCAGTAAACGAGGAGCCCGTGTTAACCACCAGTGATGTAGAATATTTGCCCAAAGAGGAAAAATTGCATTACAAGAGGTAATGTGATGGAGAGAATCTGAGCACTTGCACCAACATGAAAGGATTTTGAGGGTGGTCGTGTAAGGCCTTCTGGCAAGGGCACCGGCACTCAAGACAAGATCCTCCTCAGTATTGGGTGGCAATGACATTTGGTGAAGATTTTGGTAAATACTTTAATATTATTTGCAGCTGATATTGACATACAGTTTCTGGAATTAAAATGGTCTTTACAGGCTTCATGAGTACTAAATATGAGCGCTCAATGTTAGGAGAGATAGCTTTACAGAAAATTATAGAAGGCCCCTCAATTAGACAAATGTCTAACATTCTGACACTGTCAAGTGTGCATAATTGTCCAGGTTGCTCAATTATGTCACAAGCATTCCCTGCATCTTTGTGTACATGAAATTGCATGGCGGAGAATCCCCCACCCCCAGCTCCCTGACCTGGCTCTCACAGATGCCTTCTGGGTTCAGTTTCACTCGGGTTTGCACCAAACCCAAGCTCATCCCTACTAGGAAGAAAAAAACCTGAAGCAGCTTTAGTGGCACCTCAAATGTAAGCCTGGTTACCTCATTTACACTAATCCTTGAAGCCTGATTCCATTCATTTTTTTACTTTAAAAAATCCAGTGCTCAGGTAAGAAACACCACCACAACTCAGTGGTTTAAATGGACACCGTAAGAAACAAGGTAAATTTCCTTGTCTTTTCATTGGGACTACACAACACAAATGGTGTGAATGGACTCTTAAAATTAAAAATACTTACAGTATGTGGAGTTTGTTTGGTCTTTGGTTCAGAGCATAGTTCAGATCAATTGCAAAGTAAGTTTAATTCCTACCTTTTGTTGTTCTGAAGAAATACCTGTGTGTTTCTCTGTGCCCATGTAGGAGAGCGAGTCTAATGGGAGTGGCTTCATGATTATCAATCAGCTGTGCACCTGCAGAGCTCTAATGAGGAAATCTGCTGGGCCCGCGTCACTTTAGACGTGTTCCTATTGGGTGTATCTCACCAATCTGACTTGTATCTCAGTGCAGACTTCTGGGAAAATCGGTGAGCCAATCACACAAGCAGGAAATGTTTTTTCTGAGGGGCCTTCTGTACACATTTTGTGTACAGAACACCTCCAGGTAGCCATATTGCATAGCATTTTCAAAAAATGACAGCAGCTGCAGATTGAAAACGAACGGTAATTTTTAAATTACATTCAATTACAATACGATTTGTGTCGCAATTGTATAAGCTATATTATTTTTTCTTTATTTTCTATTTTTTTTCCACATGAAAGTGGAGTTAGCCTTTACTGTTTGCAAGAGTCACTGGTCTTCACTAACGTTCAGTATCTTTAGTAGTTTGAATGTCAAATGAGAATTCCAGCTGCCAAATACAGCAATTTTTCTTATCACTGGAGAGGGTGTCTAAGGTTCTGAGAGGTGGGCTATAGGTGTTAAATAGTAATTTATAATGTTATAGGGGACAAACCCTTACTGCCAACTATCCTGGACACAATTATATTTCAAGGACTACTTCATACGGGGCCATTTACAAGTTTAACTTTAGAAGTTTTATGAGGACTTGGGCTGGTGGAGATTTATATCTTTGGTTTTTGTCAAATGTGTCTTAAGATGAGCTGTGTTTTATTCAGGGCAAAACAAGCAATTGATTACTCGATTATGAAAAAATATTTGGCCTGCATGCAGAATGCATTATTTGTTTACATATCAGGAAATACAGTGCAGCACACATACAGCTCAGTACACCGTCCATATATGTCAGTAAGTCCGTGAGAACTTGTGAATGTGCGAGGAGCAATGCCTAATGGGACATGTAGTCCTAGGCAGGAAGTGTGTGGCTCCAAAGACAGTTTTTTTAAATTTTGCTATAGGGGCACTCTATACTATATAAGAAAAACGAATGCTCCTGCGCTTAAGAAATAACTGTGCAGCTGGTTAAAATCACGAGTCTTTGCTAGTCAAGTCACCACATCAGCTATGCTCTCCACAGGTAAGGGGAAACCCAAAAAGAAACAAAAATAAAAAAGAACAGAGGGCTCACCAGCCTAGCGCATTACCTTTGCGACACTTTAATATTGCAAGAAGTTAAAAACACTCACAAACGAGTGATAAAATCAAGCAAATTATATAAATCCACCATTCGTTCCATCCAGCAAGATCTGCTGGCCAGTAACAGTTGTGGGATGTAGAGTCCAAAGAAAGCTGACGTGTTTCGAGGGGTGTCCCCTCTTCT